>CM064489.1:1705669-1715669 GCA_032716605.1 Paralithodes platypus
GGAGCGCGACGCCCCTCGTTATGCGGCCATCGCTGACGTTGATTTTGGTGCAGGCTAGACTGTTTGAATGCGACCAGCTCGGAACCCTCCCTTGCCGAGGATGGGCTCGTCTGCGCACTTTTTGTCAGTTCGACATCTAGGGCTCTCTTGAAGTTGTCCTAACGGAGATGATCCCTCATGTCTCCTTACTCGCCGTGGGCGTGTTGTGGTTGAAGAGACGTGGCGCCTCTGTGTGATCAACCAGCCCTCTCGCCAGCAGAGCCCATTAGGCACCCCTGTTATTCATCCGTGGCGGAATTTCGCATTCCCAGCCTCTACTATCACCTGCAAATTTCATGACCTATCGGAGTATGCTAGGTTGTGCGTACTAAACCCTCTGCCCGATTTTCCAATGTGGTATATTATTAGGTTAACGGTCTCTTCTACGTTCCAGTGAGTACAGATTCAGTCCCTCTTAAACCAGAACTCCCAATAGCTGCTAGAATGTTTTATCTGAACTTATATGCGAAAGTGAAATTTCTTCTGTTACACTTCTCTACTGTCATTTATTTCACCTGCCTTTGTCATGGGTGATGTTACATACGCCTACAAGTAGTCATAGAGCGGTGAGCACATAGAGATATGAAGAGCGTTATCATAGGCAATTACACCGCGTGTTTTATAAAGGTACGCCAGCAATCCAACCCGTTTAGAACGTTTTTCGCAGCCGCCACTTTGACCTGGTTATGTACTTTGAAACCCATATTTTCAGACATTAAGAGATGTCCAGACAGTTCACCGGCTCAGGCTGCTTATGGACGGTGAATACACATCCAGAACCAGTGGCCTTAAATCCTGACATCTGTCCTTCCCAGCAGTAGCTTGACTTCCTCCCACACCAACTCCATCTACATATCTCTCTCTCTCTCTCTCTCTCTCTCTCTCTCTCTCTCTCTCTCTCTCTCTCTCTCTCTCTCTCTCTCCTATATATCTATATATCTTATCTATCTATTTCTCTATCTATCTATCTATTTTATCTATTTCAACTCTCCAAGTTTTTTTCATGAACACTGAAACAATTGTCTGACCCTGCTATGTAAAATGGCCGCATTCCTACTACTTCCTTCCTCGTCCATCTCTGCTTCATCCCTGCCACATGCCTGCCCTCTCTCTCTCTCTCTCTCTCTCTCTCTCTCTCTCTCTCTCTCTCTCTCTCTCTCTCTCTCTCTCTCTCTCTCTCTCTCTCTCTCTCTCTCTCTCTCTCTCTCTCTCCTATGATATATTGCAAATGACACCTGGACTATAAAAATGAATACGACTAACTGATTGCAATTTCAACTAATTCGACACCCGATATACATTCCAGTTACAATATCGTTCCCTAGAGATGAACAATACATAACACGTTAGTGCATCACAGTGTAGGCGTTAGATTTCGTAATTCTTTGTCATTTTCGTTATTGGTTATATGCCTTCATACATTTGGGTATGGTAGCGCTAATACGTCATGTCTCATCTGTCATTACGTTTGGCTCGCTCTGTGTTGTATTAATGTCTGGCAGATGTTGAATAGGGTGAGTTAATGTAGGAACATATTTGTATATGTCACTGGAAATGAAGAGATCAAGTTTTGATATTGCTGATAACAAATTTTGATCGAAATATAATTGGTGTAAAGACATCACTTATTTGGCCGACTGTACACTTTAATATATTTGTTTTTCTTTGCGTTAATTTGTTTTTGGCTTAGTTTAATTTTGATAGTATTGGATATATGTCTATTTTTTTTTTTGTATTGACTATAATTTGTGTTTTTGTTTTGTTTTGTTAGTTTTTTTGGTGCATAAAACACACACACATACACAAACCAACAAACAAAGAAAACATATCAGTATATCAGAGGATAGGCATTTGGTTATGTCATTCTTTGTGATTTTTGTGTTATTGTTTATATGCCTGTATTTATTTGGGTACACTTTTATTTGTTTGTTTTTCTTTGTGTCAGTATTGTTTACCTTAATATACATACAGTATATATTTTTAGTTATATATGTGTATTAGTTTGTGTTCACTTGTTAGTTTTGTGTTAGTTTTGTATGCCTTAGTATAATTGTTTGTATTATTGGATATTTTCCCGTTTCATTTGTATACATATATATATATTTTTTTTTTTTTTTTTTTTTTTTTAAATGTTAGTTTTGGTTTCCATGGAATAATTTGGTGTCTCTTGCATCTCATTGTGCTGTACACGGAAACATATTGGTTACAAATTGGAATTCTAGAAAATGGTGCAGCTAGTGCTACCCATTATTATATACAAGTCATATTCGCTCACAGATGGAATTGGATCACATTTGAGGGCTGGATGTGGTAAGGTGGCACTGAGAAAGATGGATACAATTCAATGTAGAGGAATAAGAAATACCGTACTAATAATCATCGATTACAGCTGAATTTGCCCAAGAATAAAAGTTGCGTCCCTTGCATTTTTCACAGATACTTTTATTGTACGGTAACTGTTCATATGAGCTGTTATCTACTGTGTCGCCTCTTTACATCTTCCCTCGTGGTTCTTTAGCGTCTATTAGCTCCCATGACAGGACAATCGCTCTGCAGAATTTATTTTCCAAATTCGTTGATGCCACAAACTACCTCTATCCGGAAATTAACTTCCTCAGAATAGCTCTCCGCCGCTATTCAATCACCAATTCAGGACGTAATTAGGTGTGCAGATTTTGTTTTTATTATTATTTTTAAAGAAACATGAATAGACGAAGGAAACACAAAGACAAACCAATAATGGTCCATGTTCTTTTATTTATTATTTCTGTTATGTTAAAATAAATATAATCAAATGATTATGTGCACAATGTTCATAACTGGAGCCTCTCCTATTACAAAGCTGGGTTGGTTAGAACTGTGGCCACTTACATCTCTCTCTCTCTCTCTCTCTCTCTCTCTCTCTCTCTCTCTCTCTCTCTCTCTCTCTCTCTCTCTCTCTCTCTCTCTCACACACACACACACACACACACACACACACACACATACACACATACACACACACACACACACACACACACACACACACATACGCGCTCTCTATCTATCTACCAGTCCATCTATGTATATATTTATCTATATCCCCTATTGTAAAGCTGGGTTGGATAAAGTTGTGGCCACATACATCTCTCTCTCTCTCTCTCTCTCTCTCTCTCTCTCTCTCTCACACACACACACACACACACACACGCGCTCTCTCTCTCTCTCTCTCCCTTCCCCGCATATCTTTCATTTTATATTTATTCTCGTCTGGCCCCGCGTGACGTGCAGCTCAGATAACGAAGGAGAGGTAGGGGAGTGGCTGATAAAATAGAGGACACAGAGACACGGGATAAATACCGAGGCGTGGGAGGCCTTTTTCCATCAATTTATTTCGCCATTTTGGTTTGGCACTGTCTGAGTTCTATTTTAATTTTAATTTGTGTGTGTTTTTTTTTTTTTTTTTACATTTGGATTTGGATTCCATCTATACTGACGATAAATGGAATGCCTTAGCAGCTAATTGCTCGATACTTGATGGACAAATATGAAACTACTATGGCTTTCCATCATAATTATTAAGATCATGTATATATAAGTAGCACCGTATTTCACTACACCATCTATAACATAACTAGGAAATCTTGATGAGAACTTGGCAATTTACCGTCAGTTGACAAGAAACAGACTATAGTTGCTGATATCTTTGCAAGAGAGCCCCGAAATATCTCTGGACAATAGTTGGCAATAACAACATTGTGGATTACACTGCTCATGTGCAAGGTGTCAAACGAAAGCCAAGTCTATTATTTCTATAGTTTTTTTTTTTAAAAGACCTCCGTCTACGTATTGTGAAAAACCTGTTATCCTCCGGCAAATTGTGGGGTTGAGTGAGTGAAGGGGGGGGGGGGGACAGTGAATGAAGGAGGATGCATGTTTTTCATAATACGTGTTGCTAGCCCCAAACGCGCGAGCAACTGTGGCTTTCAACCATCCGACACATCCCCTTTTATTAATGTGCATCACACATGTTACATACAAATAAGGTTTATGTTTTGTTTTACCCTACTGTGGAAAGACTACGGATACACCACTCCTGCCGGGGCCTCACGCAGTGGCATGACCCAGTCCTGTCGACCTGAGCTCATGACGC
The DNA here is from genome assembly GCA_032716605.1 of Paralithodes platypus. Lineage (NCBI taxonomy): Eukaryota > Metazoa > Arthropoda > Malacostraca > Decapoda > Lithodidae > Paralithodes > Paralithodes platypus. Next base: position 1,709,841 of record CM064489.1, read on the forward strand.
TGGTGGCATTGCCCCGGAGGATAGCCATCCCTAGTCTTTGCTTGAGCCAGAGGGTTTCCCGGGGTTCTCCTGAAACTTCTCTGATTTTCTATAGTCGGTTTATTTTCAGCTGAGGGTAAATTGCCATGTTCCCATCTTCATTACTCAGTTATTACGATGATTTTGTAGGGAAAAATATTGTTAATTGTGAAAACTTGGCATTAATATGACTTGGATATATATTAGTTTCATATATTTCCATTAAGTAACGGGAAATTCGCTGTTAAGAGATTCAGTTTATCATCAGCTGGAAAAATATAGACTATAGTCTGTATTATTGTATATGTAATAATTAAATTATTATTCTCACTCCCAAAACCAAACACCTCCCAATGAAATTATTGAAAGCATATGATCCACTCGGGGTTCGAACCTGGGCTACCACATACAGACACAATACTGGTACACAACTTCGTATATTCATTAACCCATTGAGGATCATGACGCGTTTTGACAGTTTATTCTGGTTATCAGTAGACAATTGTATACAGCTTAGGTAGGATCTGTGGGAACGAAAAGGGTATAGACTATCCCAATGAACCCTCGTTACACCCAGCTATGTCTTTTACCTCTTTCTAACACCTAGCAAGAAAGTAAAAACATAAAATAAGATAAAATAATGTATAAGAAAGGCCGACCCACGGACAAACAAACACCTTTCAACCATATATATATATATATATATATTTGTCCAATTAATCTTGGCCGGGAAAATAATTGGATAACTTATGTGATAAAAATAGAGAGAAGAGTCAGGAGGGGTGACTGAGCCTATGTTGTAATAACAGAGGGAACAGGCAGAAATGTGATAGCTGGTAAAGTGGATGAATCAGAGGGCATGGACAAGTTACAGCTAAAGTGTATTATAAAGGGAGAGGAGAGAGAGAAACAGAGGAATATTGATTTAGGGGGCCCACTTCGTTTTTTTCTCTCTCTCTGGGTTGTATCCATTCGGCCCCATTCAGCCTACTGTTTTAAGACGTTTATCCCCGTTCAGGTGTCAGCGAGCCAGCATATCTTGAAAATGTTTTTGACAACAGGCTCTATTTGTACATTTTTCGATAGAAAAATGTCTTCGCCGGATTTCTCTATACGATGCTGTCTCGTTATTGCTCGCCAGGAAGAAATCGACACCTGGATGGGGATAAACGTTTTAAAACAATAGGCTGAATGGGGCCCAATGGATACAAGCCAGATAAAGAGAGAAAAGGAGATAAAACAAGCAGGTCACCCCCCTTTAGTCAATAATGTTCGTGTTATTCTCGACCTAATTCTTATAAAGATATTTGAACAGTGTGGTGTAATAGTATGTTATTTTGATAGCATTAACTCCTACATATTCAGTAGGTTAATACTAAATTACTAAATAATGTTCTACTGTAGCCATATCAATTTACAATGTTGATAAAAGAGAAGATAATTATAATATCGCTTATGCATAAATATGTATATACTAATTGTAATGGTTAAATTTATCATTTATGTATCCCCCCCCCCCCTCCCTCTCTCTCTCTCTCTCTATATATATATATATATATATATATATATATATATATATATATATATATATATATATAGTATATATATATGTGTCTGTGTGTGCTTGTGTGTGTGTGTGTGTGTGTGTGTGTGTGTGTGTGTGTGTGTGTGTGGCAGAGAATGGTGCAATAGTGCAGAGTGCAGAAACAGAAGGGATGATTGGAGTACCATGCAATATACGAACATAGAGATACGTTAGAAGAGGGAATAGAGGCAGAAAGTGATGATTGAAGGGCTATACAATAAACGAGAATATATATAGAACAAATACATAAATGGCGATGCAAAAAATAAGATAGATTCACAATAGACAAAACTGAATGGCAATATATGAGATAAATGTGAGAATAGAAAGATAAAGAGAAAGTGGGAATGGAAGGCGATGTAATAAACGAGAATAAAGACAGAGAGGATTATTGAAGTGTAATGTGTCAATAGAGAGAACAAATATTCAAGGAATTATCGAAAAGCGAAGTGATAAATGGGAATAGAGATTGAAAGATTAAAAATGCAAGGTATTGTGATAAACGAGAGAATAAGTACAAAGAGGGTTTTTGGAATATGGATTAATATGTGAGAAGAGAGATTGAAAGATTAACTGAGTGGCAACATGATAAAAGAGATAACATATATAGAAGGGATTATTTGCAGGCCATGTTATAAATGAGAATAAAGATGGACAGATTACATGAAAGGTAATTTAGTAGGAATTCGCCGGCTGCATATGGGAGTATTTTTTCAAAGGAGGTCTAGGAAGAAAAATAAAGACATAAGGATACATATATTAATTAACAAACGAATTACTAATAATCCCCCCTTAACCATTCACTGCAACAATGGACCACAACCCTCAGGCCCTTCTTATACACACCATACAACAAATATATACAGTATATATATATATATATATATATATATATATACCGGTATATATATAGTATTGATATATATATATATATATATATATAATATATACAGTATATATATATATATATATCTATATATATATATATATATATATATATATACAGTATATATATATACCGTATATATATATAGTACACTAAAAAAAAATATATATATAATTATATAGTATTGACAATGTTATACACATACATATTATTAGTTTTGTAATGTCAAATACATATTTATACAGTATTAATTTTCAAAGGTCAAATACAAACTATTCACATGTATCCATTATTTGCAATTTTGATTCATCTATTATACTTTTGAAGTGTTATTCTGTATAACTCTCACACTTGGGGCTATGTTGGTATTGATGAAAGTGAGTGTGTGTGTGTGTGTGTGTTGCTATGTGTGGGGGAAACTCAAACAATATCACTTAACCCTCTCACGTTCTTGACACAATTTTGAGCCTATTAGGAATACTTTAAAGCCTTTATTACCATCAGGGGTATTTAGAAACCTTTAGTTTAGTTACTTTAACCTTTGCAGTTGTCTTTGAGTTAGCTGTGGGCAGAAAACTAATTTTGGAGAGGTAATTGCAACCTCTGCGTCATATGGTCGTGAGAGGGTTAAGTTGTCTGAAGGTCATTTATCAAGTGTTATATGATTTTAAGTCCTATCTCTCTCTCTCTCTCTCTCTCTCTCTCTCTTTCTATTTTACACACACACACATTTAAATGGCACGAAAGGTCTTGATATTGATATAAATGGGACGAAATGTTCTAAAATCGACTTAGTAATGGGGCAAACGTCTTAAAATCTGAAAAATGCTGGGCTAAGCATGAGGAAGAAGAGGGACCAAGAAAACGACCCATTTCCACTTAAAATTCGAACAGGCAAACTTTGTTTTATATTTCAGTGTGTGTGTTTTACCCAATATTCCAGAAAACTAATTTTCTAGCACAAAGAGTGAGTCATTTGTTTTTAGTTCATATGTTTATCCTGACTTTTTAGTTCGATAATTATGTTTTGCCTGCCTCTGATCTATAGTAATTCAGCATGTGTGTGTGTGTGTGTGTGTGTGTGTGTGTGTGTGCGTGTGTGCGTTTGTGTGTGTGTGAAAACATTAATTATATAATGGATAACATACAGTATATATTGTTTATTTCATACACACACACACACACACACACACGCACACACACACACACACACTGACACATAGTTAGAGAGAGAGAGAGCGCGAGAGAGCGAGAGCGAGAGAGAGTTCCATACAAACAGACAGACAAGACTGATAGACACACCAGGAAGAAAAAAATATCGTGCATAGAAATCCTAAGCAAAAATTATCGAGTGAGGGCTTTTAGGGGAGACAGACCGTTTGTCTGGACCCCCTTCTCCCTAATGTTTAGCCCCCAGTAGTTTTGAGATTTTAAGACGTTGGTTCCATTAGTTTGGGGATTTTATGACCTTTCACCCCATTTCTTTGTCAATATTAGGACCCTTCGTGCCGTTTAGGTGTCGATTTTTTCCTGGCGAGCGATAGCGAGCCTGTAATTTTAGGAGGAATCGGTCTTTGACCGGGACATTTTTCTACCGAAAAATTTACAAATCTATCATGAAGGGGGGTCTAGGGGGTGTTTTATAAGCTTGATGGAGGTCTAGGGAGGAAACTAAAAAAATATATGAAGACATTAATTAATAGACCAAACAAACAGCCACTGTCCCCTTAAATGAAATGTGTGTAATTTGGTGTTGGGTTCGATAGAGGGAATATGACGGGTCTTAATGGACGAGTGTGGTTTTATGCTGATAACGTGTCCAAGTAGGCCTAATGTCTACGTTATCTATGTCTCTCTCGCTCTTGCTCGCTCTCTGTCTGTCTGTCACTCTCTCTCTCTCTCTCTCTCTCTCTCTCTCTCTCTCTCTCTCACACACGCGCTCTCTGTCTGGCACTCACACTCACTCTCTGTCACTCTCTCTCTCTCTCTCTCTATCTGTCCCTCACTCTCACTCACTCTCTCTCCCTGTATGTATGTAGGTAGGTGTGTATATATGTATGTATATACTGTATGTGTGTGTGCGTGTGTGTGTATAACCACCCACCGTATTACAGCCAGGGTAACTGAGCCTTGTCGTGTACACCATTATAGTGCACACAGACGTACACGGGGACTGTGACACCTACACGTACATATGCACAGTCTGGCACTATTAATTAAGGAGGGTTTATATACTTTTATAGTCAGGACCATGTTAGCCTGTGTGTGTGTGTTATTCAGTTATTCAGTTACATGTTCGTCAAGGGGAATCCACGCAATGCGAGCGAAGCTCATTATTATCGCGCCTCCTTAACTGGGAATGTATTGCTTGAAATGCATGTTAAGTGTTTTATGTATCGTTGGAATGGCTGTGGATGTGTGTGTAGTCTGTATTTTAGCCAATTGGCGACATCTGGATACGAAGGCTTAGGGTTAATCTGTACGGTACCATTCTCACTACGGTACCAGTCTCACCCGAAGGCTTAGGTTGACCAGTAGCTTAGGTTGACCAGTACGATACCCATCTCACCTTGTAACCGATCACCAACCCCAGATGGGACGTCACAACTTCGTCCACTTTACCAGGTTCCTATTTATACTGCTAGGTGAACAGAGGCTACACCGTTAGGAGACTTGCCCAAATGTCTCTTCCCCGCCCGAGTGTGTGTGTGTGTGTGTATGTGTGCGTGCACACACACACACACATTAACACCCACCCACAGTACACACACACACTCTCTCTCTCTCTCTCTCTCTCTCTCTCTCTCTCTCTCTCTCTCTCTCATATAACATACTGCCCGTGCGTACTTTTAGATTGAAGGCACATATCGTCTATTGAAGCACTTAGCAAAATCAAAAGATAAAACAAATTACAAACGAAATAATAACAAAATACAAACTACAGAAAAATTAAATACAAACAATAAAGCAAATTACAAGAAAATACAAACAAAGAACAAAAACAAAAATATAAGCTAAAAATAAACCTAATATACCGGTACGAAATATAAACTGATAAAGCAAAATACAAAACACAATAAGAACTAAATACAAACTAAATATAAACTGAATATATACTAAATACATACTAAATACATTATGGAAACCAATTACAAATCAAATCTACCTTCGTATTGAAACATGCCAATAACAACACATCATTATTACCGGCAGGCTACTTTTATTTCCAATATTTTCTTTTAGCTATGCAAAGATGATATAGAAATAATATATAGGTTGTATTTTCATATATACATCCAAACGTATTCGTTGATATTCAGTAACGTAACTGATTTTGTAA
>CM064489.1:1720669-1735669 GCA_032716605.1 Paralithodes platypus
GCCAGCATATACATATTTTTGTTTTGACAGCAAGCTAAATTTGTATATTTTTCGATAGACAAATATCTCCGGCGAAGCCGGATTTCTCCATACAATGCTGGCTGGCTACCGCTCGCCAGGAAGAAATCGACACCTGGATTGGGATAAACGTCTTAAAACAGTTAGCTGAATGGGGCCGATTGGATACAAGCCAGGAAAAGAGAGAAAAGGAGAGAAAGATAAAAAAAAAAAAAAAAAAACGGTGACCCCCCTTTAAGCGACTAGAGTAATCTCACTAATATTTCTACCATTTGGAAGGGGTCAGCCAGGTAATAGGTGTGAATATTTACAGCCCATTCGCTCTAGCCCTTTTTGAGTTACAGAGGTTAGGGTTCAGGATTTCTGGCCTACCTATTTGGAACAGGGTATAGTTATATAGCTCACTTTAAACTCTGATTGACTGCTTATATATAGATAGTTTTCCTTCGTACTATCTATATTTATCGATCTATCTATCTATGACTGACTGACTATGTATCTATCTATGTAAATTACAATATACCCTCACATCTATCTATCTACCCTCCCATTTATCTATCTACCCATCCATCTATCTATTTACCCATCCATCCATCTATCTACCGTACCTTCACATCAATCTCTCTCTCTCTCTCTCTCTTTCTCCCCCCCCCCCCCCCGTTCCTCCCTCGGCCCCATAAATCAATTGCAGCACTCGCCACCACGGTCGTCTGGGCCATTAAAACCATCGTTAAACTAACCTTTATCACCGGAATACTGATTGCCTCATAAACGGTAGTTAGATAGATAGTTAGGTAGATAGATAGATAGACAGGTAGGTAGATAGTCAGTCAGTCAATTCTTCATTTCATAAAAAGCTATACATAGTAACTTTTTACATATTTACAGATACAATTAAAATTAAAGGTAAACATTAACGCATTGTTGGTTCATGATTTTGAACGTACATAATTCTTGCCTTCACTGCTTCAATGTCATTGTCTTTTAAACAATTGATACTGTATGGTGCATTTAAAATATTATTTACTTCATTAGTTAAATACAAGCTTTTAGATACATCCACTAAACTGTTTTCAAGAAATTTACAAGGATGGGCAATCATTCTATTTGCAAATCTTATTTGATTCCAGTTCATCAAATGGTTAAAAGTTATTAGGCCAGCAAGTTGACAAGCTTTATTGTTACTTTCCCAGTATTTTAGTCCTAACATTTTCTTGATTGCCTTATGATAACCAATAGCAAATTGCTTAAAAGGAGCATTACACTTTCTATTACAGTACCATAGTTCTGTTCCATACAGGCTTAAGCAGTAGCTGGTAAACAGTTTAATAAACACATCAAAACTGACTCGTGAACATTTTCGCAAAATGCAATTAAACTCGTTATAAAATTTATTTCTACATCTTATCAAGTCCTTATCATTATTCAGATTACTATCTAAGACAAATCCAAGATACTTATGTTCATTAACATTGCTAAGCTTCTCGCCATTTAATATAATAATAATTTAGAGTTATCAGCTCTGAATAACATGCACACTGACTTAGTAATATTAATATCAATATCTATATCATTAGCTTCTTTTTCTAATATATTCAACAAAAATTGCAATCCTGATGACGAGGGAGCCAGTAGAACCAGGTCATCTGCGTAACCAACTACATTACTCATTTTATTACCAAGCCTGCAACCGACTTTACTTTTGGCTAAATTTGCTATTAAATCATCAATGTATACATTAAATAGAATAGTTGATAGTATTCCACCTTGCCTAACTCCATTCATTATCTTCCATGGTTCTGAAACAGCATCCTTATGCTTCGTTCTTACTACTTGATTTCTATACAAATGAAATATAACATTTACATAAAAATTAGGAATGCCCAAATTTAAAAGTTTATCAATAAATTTAAAATGATTTACTTTATCAAATGCTTTTCGTAAGTCTACAAAAGCTGAATATACATTTGAGTCTGAAAATGAATAACTCAAGATAGTTTCTTTCAGGATTAGGCATGCAGTCAATGTAGAGTGATATTTTCTAATACCATGCTGTCTATCATTAAAAACAATAAAATCAGTAATTTTGAATATTAATATGACTTTCCATCGACCGCTATCTATCGCTCCTCAATTACCGTGCATATCTTTGTATTTTATTATATATATAGATTTTTTTGTTTGGAAAAGTGGGGATTGGGCCTGAGTAAATAGATAGATAGATATATAGATATATAGATAGATAGATCGATAAATAGGTAGATAGGTAGATAGATATAATGGTAAATAGGAAGGTAGATTAATAGGTTAGGTAGTGGACTACTCTCTCTCTCTATCTATTTATCTCTCTATATATCTATCTATATATCTGTTTTTTCTCTCACTCTCACACTCTGTCTCTCTCTCTCTCTCTCCCTATATATCTATCTATATTTATTTCTATCTATATCTATCTATTTCTATATAGTGATAGATAGGCATATATTATGTTAAATAATGAAGTAGATTGGTAGGCTTTGGTCGCCAGCAAATTATTTATCACTACGGTAAAGTTATTATTTTGTAGAGACCATAAATATATGTATTGTCAGAGTTTGAATAACTTACAAATTTAGTATTTATATTTGTATTCAGTCATTGTTATGTATTTTATTGGAAGATTTGAGTCTTAGTCTCTCTCTCTCTCTCTCTCTCTCTCTCTCTCTCTCTCTCCGGTCCTCCCACAAATAACGGTTTATTGAAGATTTGGCCAATATTGAAGCAAGATGGAATAGGCTCACTAAAATATTAATATGACTTTCCATCGACCGCTATCTATCGCTCCTCAATTACCGTGCATAACTTTGTATTTTATTATATATATAGATTTTTTTTGGGGGGAAAAGTGGGGATTGGGCCTGAGTAAATAGATAGATAGATAGCTAGATTATTGTTTGCTTTAATTAGGGGGACAGTGGCTATTGTTTTGGCCTATGTATTTATATATTAAATAGTTTTTTAGTTTCCTCGCTAGACCTCTATCAAGCTTGAAAAAACAAAACAAAAAAACAACAACAACAACAACATCAATATAAATTTTTATATATTTCGGTAGACATATGTCCCGGTCAAAGGCCGGTTCCTCTTAAAATTACAGACTCGCTATCGCTCGCCAGGAAAAAAATTAGCACCTAAATGGCATGAACGGCCTTAACTTTGACAACTAAAAGGGGTGAAAGGTGTCGAAATCGCCAAACTAATGAGCCGAACGTCTTAAAAAAATCTGAAAAGTAATGGGGCTAAACATAAGGAAGAAGGGGGACCAGAACAACGACCCAACCCCCCTTAAAGCCTAATAATTACAGTTCCGGTACTGATTGTATGGTCTACATTAACCCCTTGAGGATTACGATGCATTGTGACAGTTAATTCTGGCTATAGCTTGACGATGTTATTCAGATTAGGAAGGGTATATATATGGAAGTCAGAGGGGTAATTGAGGTAGTCTTTAAGGGGAGGTATTTAGTTTGTTCCCTAGTCCTCCATCAAGCTTAAAATTACACCCCCTTGAGTCCCTTTTCAAGATAAATTTGTACATTTTTCGGTAGAAAAATTTCCCGGCCGAAGGCCGGTTCCTCTTAAATTACAGGCTCGCTATCGCTCGCCAGGATAAAATCGACACCTGAATTGCACGAAAGGTCTTAATATGGGGTGAAAGTTCTTAAAATCGCTAAACTAATGGGGCAAACGTTTTATAATATCAAAAGCAATGGGGCTAAACATGAGGGAGAAAGGGGTCAAGAAAAAAATCCCTCAAGTGGAAATCTCCCCTTACCCTCATAGTTCCCGCAGATCCTTCCTAAGCTGTATAAAATAGTCTAATGATAGCCAGAAGTAACTGCTAAGACGCATCATGCTCCTCAGGGGATTAGTTAACCCCTTGAGGATTACGATGCATTTTAGCAGTTTATTCAGGCTATCATTAGACTATTTTATACAGCTTAGGAAGGATCCGTGGACATCATAAGGGTAAACCCCTTCTCCACCATTATATTCTGTTTACCCTTAGACGATCTTCTTTACTTTATAATCTAACTCTACGACTCAAAGGGGTAACTACGTTCTCAATAAACCCTCTTAAGGGGAGGTTTTTAGTGTGTTTCCTAGACTTCCATCAAGCTTGAAATTACACCCCCTTTGATCCTCTTTCAAGATAAATTTGTACATTTTTCGGTAGAAAAATTTCCCGGCCGAAGGCCGGTTCCTCTTAAATTACAGGCTCGCTATCGCTCGCCAGGAAAAAATCGACACCTAAATGGCATGAAAGGTCTTAAAAGTGACATAAATGGGGCGAAAGTTCTTAAAATCGTCAAACTAATGGGGCGAACGTCTTAAAATCTCAAAAGCAATGGGGCTAAACATGAGGTAGAAGGAAGTTCGAGAAAAAAAATCCCTCAAGTGGAAACCTCCCCTTAACAACATAGGTCCTAATAATACTGTATCCAATAATCTAAGTTTAGCTTAGAATCAATGGTAAAAAGCCGTCACGGTGCTGAAGGGGTTATTAAGAACTGTGAAGCATAATTCCGTGTATACTAATTACAAAAATAATAATACAAAAATATAATTATACAAACTGGGACTCGTATCTCGGTCGGTAGCCTGAGGGAAATGACCTGCAGCAATACTGGGTCGATTTTATTTCAAGACTGGAATTAATATGAAAAGGAGTATGGATAAATTGACATGATATTAAATTGTTTTGGTCGTTACATTTATCTATCTATCTATTTATAACCTTACCACATGTACATATGTAAAATGTTATATACAATATATATATATATATATATATATATATTAGATATTATCATAGTAGCATGTTAACTTATTTTTTTCTAGTCACCTTCATTTATTAGATGCTAATGACTAAAATGCAGTTTTAGAAATCGTTTATTATGGCAATGGCGATAATGAATGTAAGGAGAAGAACATATCTCATCCCTGCAACAGTAATACCTCGGAGACCAAGAAAGGCTATCTATCTTGGCACGTTATCTTTCGTTGACATCATGCATATATATTTAATATACTGTATATCGGTAATTAGATTGGCATTATATGATTGAATATATGACATCCCCTTTAGCCATAGTATTTTGCTTTAATCTAAAGCTTAATTGACAAATAAATGTAAACAATTATGTTTCATATGTAGTGAAGCATATAGATAAAATACTTGATGGCTGATGCATGTATGTATGTATGTATGTTTTCGTGTATGAATGCAAATACTATGTATGTACACCATGTACGAATGTATACATATAAGCAGATTAATATGTTTAGCATTTATTACTTGTTATCTATATATATCTATATTTATCTATCTATCTATCTATCTATATATTTATAGATAAATAGCTTTGTAGATAGATAGATAGATTGATAGATACTCAGACTCAATACTTTAGATAGATAGAAAGATGTGTGTCGGTGTGTATATACTATTTCATATTAATTCCTTCACATCTAGGCCAGCATACGTCTGCTCAATGAAGAAGATATTATACACATGTAAAATATTAATGAAAACAAAAAACTTGGTTACAATTTCATTACACCAACTCACAATTTCTGGCAACTATCTCGAAGGAAAAAGCTAAATTAAATTTGCCTCTCCCTTTAAACGAAAATAAAAAAGTCTGGAATCGAGATGCAAGTCTGTTAATTATTGGCTTAATTGAATCTTAGTTGAAGGAAGGGAAATATTGCTTGGGGGGAGAGAGAGAGAGAGAGAGTGAGTGAGTGAGTGAGTGAGTGAGTGAGTGAGTGAGAGAGAGAGAGAGAGTGTGAGAGATGGTGAAGGGATTTTAATCTCCCCTGTTTCGCTTTATTAGTTTGGAGATGTTAAGACGATTCATTCCGTTAGTTTATTGATAATAAGATGCTTCACCCCATTCAAGAGTCGATTATTTTCTGTGCGAGCGATAGCGAGCTTGTATCCCAGAATATATCGGCCTTCGGCCAGGTGATTTTTCTATTGAAAAATTTAAATTGTTTAGCTTAATAGGCGTCTGGGCGGGAATTGTTTAGCTTGAAGGAAGTATGGGAAGGCGTTTTTGTTAGCCTAAGGGAGAAGCTAAAATACATTGCTCGAAAATGGCAAAAACAAGCACAATCTTAATTATTAAGTAAACACAACGTAATAGTCCACAAGACGTCTGAATACACATTGTTCAGAGGATATAAGAAAAGTAGACAACAAAGCTCCTACTGTCAAGAGGATGGATTTAAGTGTTCCTATAGAGGGCGCCCATTATAGCCGGTAAATCTGGGCGTATTGGAAGTATCACGGGGAATATGGCGCGCGTATTTTACCAGCCACTCAACGTATTCTCACGCACACTCTCGCACGCACGCACCACTCGCAAAATTACCACGCAAAACTCACTAACAAATTCACTGAAAATTCTAAAATAACTAAAAAATTACACACACTCACTCAAAGCTCAATATACATTTGTCTAACTCACTCATTTTCGCGCATACTTTTGCACGCACGCACCACTCGCTAATACCATACACCCTCCTTTGGTTTCTATCCCTCTATCTGTGCCTTTGTCTCTAATTTCCTTTCCGGCCGTTCCATAGCTGCGGTTGTGGACGGCCATCGCTCACTTCCTCATCCTATCATCTCCGGTGTTCCTCAGGGTTCTGTCCTATCTCCTATTCTCTTTATAATTTTCATAAATGATCTTCTCAACTGTACCTCCAGTCCCATCCATTCCTACACAGACGACTCTATCTTACACTACTAATTAGTTTTCCAGAACGCCCCAGCTAGCAATCCCTCAAACACAAACATAATGAAGCCATATAACACTTATTTCCAATTGGGGCAGAGAAAACCTTGTTGCCTTTAATGCTTCCAGAACCCAATTTCTCCATCTTACTACCCGTATGGAACTCCCCCCAGCGGACTATCCCTTAATCTTCAACAATACAAAAGTCAATTCTTCATCTTCTCAATATTCTTAGTGTCTCTTTTTTTCTTCTGCTCTCACTTGGAAGGACCATATTACCAGTCTTGCTAAAGCAGCCTCCCAGAAACTGGGTGTGTTCAACCCCTCAAGGGGTTCTTTACCCCTGCATATCTTCTTGTTCTGTACAGGGGCACAGTGAGTCCTTGTATTGAGTATTGTTCACATGTGTGGTGAGGATTCTCTCACACCAAACTCCTAGATAAAGTAGAAAGGAAGGCCTTTCGCATCATTAATTCCCGTCCACTCGCCAACTCTCTGCAAACTCTCTCTCTTCGCCGCAATGTTGCATCTCTCTCGCTATTCTACTCCCTCTCTCTCAAAACTCACAACCACCCCCTACTCAAAACTCACAACCACCCCCTACTCAAAACTCACAACCACCCCCTACTCAAAACTCACAACCACCCCCTACTCAAAACTCACAAGCACCCCCTACTCAAAACTCACAACCACCCCCTACTCAAAACTCACAACCACCCCCTACTCAAAACTCACAACCACCCCCTACTCAAAACTCACAACCAGCTCACTCTCACTTTCAAAACTCAAAACCAGCTCATTCCCAACTCTCCCTCTCAAATCTCACAACCAACTCACTCATTTCTCCCTCTCAAAATTTACAAACAGCTTGATCTCATCTCTCGCTCAAAGTTCATAACCAGCCCACACTCAAAACTCACAACCAGCTCACTCTCATCTCTCTCTCAAAATGCACTCTCAACTCACACTCTCAACTCTAACTCACAACCATCTCACTCACATCTCTCACTCTCAACTTTGCCTGTGAACGCTGACTCCCACGGCCGCTCTCCCACATAACACAGACCGTCGACTTAAACTCTCTCTCTCTCTCTCTCTCTCTCTCTCTCTCTCTCTCTCTCTCTCTCTCTCTCTCTCTCTCTCTCTCACATAACACAGGCCCGTCTACTTAACTGGGGGTACTAGTCGCTTTTTATAGACCTCCTTCTCCTTCATGTTTAACATATTAGTTTTGAGATTGTAAGACCTTCCTTCTATTAGTTTGTCTATTTTAAGACCTTTTGCCCCATTTCGTTGTCAATTTCAAGACCTTTCGTGCCATTTTAAGAGGAATCGGCCTTCGGCCAGGATTTTGTTTTACCGAAAAATTTACAAATTTATCTTGAAGGAGAGTATTTTTTTTTAAGCTTGATGGAGGTCTAGCGAGGAAACTAAAAAATAAATGAATAAATTAATAAATGAATTAATAGCCCCCAAAACCGGCCACTATCCCCTTACCTGGGTTGGGTTATGGCCCTATTTGCACGCACCTCGCCAATGCTGCTCACGTAGTATTTACCTGCAAAGTTAGTGAGGGTAATGTTTCCAACCCTCTCTCGCTCTCGCTCTCTCTTTCTCTCTCACACACTAATAATAATAATAATAATAATAATAATAATAATATACATCAAACTCTGATGACTAAGTATAATTCAACAAGGAATACAAGCATGAAACCAAGATATATGAATACTGTATTAAGAGAGATCATTATAATCTTCCAGTAGACTGAATTATAATCAGCTGCCTTTGATGAGAGTATAATGTAATGTTGCTGACCTTATTTTTTACTTTAATTTCGTGTTTGCATGGGGGAACATTTGCATAGGGATATAAATTATCCTTTGTATAAATATTTTAGAATTATATAGTATCATCTGCCCAAAATTTCCTAAAAGAAAATACATAATGTACTTATTTTCAGTAGGTATTGTTCACAATATTAACCCTTTTCTATCACACACACACACACACACACACACACACACACACACACACACACACACACACACACACACACACACAGCCCGTAGCCTAGTAGGTAGAGCTCTCGTCTCACACACGAGGGGTCGGGGGTTCAATCCCCGGCCGGGCGGAGACAAATTGGGCTTGTCTCCTTTCATGTGTTAGCCTCAGTTCACCTAGCTGTAAATAGGTACCTGGAATAAGTGGACGACGTTGTGACGTCCCATCTGGGGTTGCCAAAAATGGTACAAGGCGAGATGGGTATCATATGGTTCACCTAAGCTGATGGCTACCTAAGCCTTCGGGCGAGACGGTACCGTCTATAGTGAGAATGGTACCATACAGATCCACCCTAAGCCTTCGTTTCCGATGTCGCTAATTGGCTAAATACAGACTACACACACATCCACAGCCATTCCAACAGTACATAAAGCACTTAACATGCATTTCACGCAATACATTCCCAGTTAAGGAGGCGCGATAATAATGAGCTTAGCTCGCATTGCGTGGATTTCCCTTGACGAACAAGTAAATGAGAACAAGTAACTGAGTAACACACACACACACACACACACACACACACACACACACACACACATAAAAGATAAAATTATATATATATATATATATATATAGAGAGAGAGGGGGGGGGGGAGGTACACTAACAAGGGTTGGCATGGACCTCAATATTATTGGCTAACGTTTACTTTCTCCTCACATCACCACCAGGGTAGTAAGATAGAGCTATACCGGTACTCTGTTCCAAATAGGTAGACCACAAATTGTGAACCCTAACCTCTATACATATCAATGGGCTAGAGCAAATGGGCTGTAAGTTTTCACACCCATTCCCTGGTTGACTCTTCCCAACTGGTAGAAATAGTAGCTCGTTTGTGAGTTATAGAGGTTAACCCCTTGAGGACCATGCCGTGTTTTGACAGTCAGCTCTAGCTATCATTAAACGATTTTATTCAGAGTCGGAATGGTATAATTATAGAAGTCAGAGGGTTGATTGGACCAGTCTTTACCCATTCAACTCCCACATATATTTCCTAAGCTATATAAAATCGTCTAAAGATAGCTCAAATATACTGGTAAAATGCGTCATGGTCCTCAAGGGCTTAAACACGATCTCAATAAACCCTCTGAATATCGTAGGTCCTTAAGGGGAGATTTCCACTTGAGGGACTTTTTTCTTGACCCTTTTCTCCCTCATGTCTAGCCCCATTGCTTTTGATATTTTAAGACGTTTGCCCCATTAGTTTGGTGATTTTTAAGAATTTCAGCCCCATTCTGTCAATGTTAAGACCTTTCGTGCCATTTAGGTGTCGATTTTATCCTGGCGAGCGATAGCGAGCCTGTAATTTAAGAGTAATCGGCCTTCGGCCGGGACATTTTTCTACCGAAAAATTACAAATTTATCTTGAAAGGGGGTCAAGGGGGTGCAATTTTAAGATTGCTGGAGGAGTAGGAAACAAACTAGAAACCTCCCCTTAAACTGCATACCATCGTTAACATTTTAGCCAGAATCAAGGATATGAAGGCGTAATGGTGGTGAAGGGGGTTAAGGCTCACTAACACCTGGTTTAACCCCTTCACCACCATTACGTCATTATCATCATACCCTGGTTACCTTTAGACGATTTTCTTTAATTTTCAATCTACTTATACGGCTCAAATGGGTAAAAACGATCTCAATAAACCCTTTTAGTAACATAGGCTCTTTCTAAGTCGCATACAATCATCTTATTTTAGCCAGCATCATAGGATAAAAGGTGTCATGATACTGAAGGGGTTAATACCTAATTTCACTGAATTAATTAACCCTTTCAGTACTGTTGACGACTTCTTTACTTGATTTCAGCTACATTTGGAAGATTTTATGAAGCTTATGAAGGATATATGGTAACTAAAAGGATTAATTGAGATAGTCTGTAGCCTTTTGATTGGTAGACGTTCTTCTTAAGCAGAATAAAATCGTCTAATAATTGCTAGAATATAACAAGAAGACTGTCAGCGGTATTATATATATGGGTTAACCCCTTCTGTAGCGGCGACGTCTTTTGTATTGCATTCTGTATTGCATTTTGTATTTCATGCTGTATTTAGACGATTTTGTATTTCATGCTGTATTTAGACGATTTTGTATTTCATTCTGTATTTAGACGATTTTGTATTTCATTCTGTATTTAGACGATTTTGTATTTCATTCTGTATTTAGACGATTTTGTATTTCATTCTGTATTTAGACGATTTTGTATTTCATAATGTATTTAGACGATTTTGTATTTCATTCTGTATTTAGACGATTTTGTATTTCATTCTGTATTTAGACGATTTTGTATTTCATTCTGTATTTAGACGATTTTGTATTTCATTCTGTATTTAGACGATTTTGTATTTCATTCTGTATTTAGACGATTTTGTATTTCATTCTGTATTTAGACGATTTTGTATTTCATTCTGTATTTAGACGATTTTGTATTTCATTCTGTATTTAGACGATTTTGTATTTCATTCTGTATTTAGACGATTTTGTATTTCATTCTGTATTTAGACGATTTTGTGCAGTTTAACAAGGATCTGTGGTTGTAACAAGGATCTGTGGTTATAACAAGGATCTGTGGTTGTAAAAAGAGTAAAGGGAGATAGTTCGAAGTCCTGTTAATGGCTGGAGTCCCTTTTTCAACTGACTAACGTTGCATACTAGTAGCCAGATTAAAGTTAAAAGGACGGCACCGGTACTGAATGTGTTAATTAAAAGGACGGCACCGGTACTGAGTGTGTTAATTAAAAGGACGGCACCGGTACTGAATGTGTTAATTAAAAGGACGGCACCGGTACTGAATGTGTTAATTAAAAGGACGGCACCGGTACTGAATGTGTTAATTAAAAGGACGGCACCGGTACTGAATGTGTTAATTAAAAGGACGGCACTGGTACTGAATGTGTTAATTAAAAGGACGGCACCGGTACTGAATGTGTTAATTAAAAGGACGGCACTGGTACTGAATGTGTTAATTAAAAGGACGGCACCGGTACTGAATGTGTTAATTAAAAGGACGGCACCGGTACTGAATGTGTTAATTAAAAGGACGGCACTGGTACTGATTTGTATACACTCAAAGAATAGCTAATGATAAGCATTGGCTACTCTTTACAGAATCCACTGATTATATATTCAAATTAGTTTGTTAATCAAAAGGCTTATATATATATCTCTCGCTCTCGCTCTCTCTCTCTCTCTCTCTCTCTCTCTCTCACTCACTCACACTCTCTCTCTCTCTCACTCACTCACTCACTTCATCACTCACACTCACTCACTCTCACTTTCTCTCTCTCTCTCTCTCTCTCTCACTCACTCACTCACTTCATCACACACACTCACTCTCTCTACCTCTCTCACTCGCTCACTCACTCACTCACTCACTTCATCACTCACACTCTCACTCACTCACTTTCTCTCTCTCTCTCTCTCTCTCTCTCTCTCTCTCTCTCTCTCTCTCTCTCTCTCTCTCTCTCTCACTCACTTCATCACTCACACTCACTCTCTCTACCTCTCTCTCTCTCTCACTCGCTCACTCACTCACTCACTTCATCACTCACACTCTCACTCACTCTCTCTCTCTCTCTCTCTCTCTCTCTCTCTCTCTCTCTCTCTCTCTCTCTCTCCCTCTCTCTCTCTCTCTCTCTCTCTCACTCAATCACTCACTCACTCACACACTCTCCCTCTCTCACTATGTTCGGAGATAAAAAGTTGTTAATTAAATATATGAATTAGAGTGAAGAGCTTTGATAGAAAATAATGTGTGGTAGCATCACTGGGTTTCAATATTACACATACACTTGTGGTCATATATTAGGATACATTTTGAAGCCTGGATGCATTAAGGGGGGTGACCTGCCTTTTGTTATTTCTGTCCTTTTCTCTCTTTCTCTGGCTTGTAGCGATAGCAAGCCTGTCATTGTAGGAGGGACACAATGTACACATTTATCTCGAAGGGGGATCTAGGTTTTTTTTTTTTTTTTTTTTTTTAAAGTTTGATAGAGGTCAGGGGAGGAACTAAACAATAATAAAAAGATAAATAAATGAACAAATAAATAGCCCATCTCGCTTAAGGGGGGTGACCTGTTTTTGTTCTGTCCTTTCTTATCTTTCTCTGGCTTGTATCCATTCGGCCCCATTCAGCCAACTATTTTAAGACGTTTATCCCCATCTAGGTGTCGATTTCTTCCTGGCGAGCGATAGCGAGCCAGCCTTATATGAAGAAATCCGGCTTCGCCGGAGAAATTTTTCTATCGAAAAATGTACAAATTTAACCTGCTGTCAAACAAAAATAAAAAATATGCTGGCTCGCTACCGCTCACCAGTAAAAAATTGACACCTGGATGGGAATAAACGTCTTAAAACAGTAGGCTGAATGGAGCCAAATGGATACAAGCCAGAGACAGATAAGAAAGGACAGAACAAAAACAGGTCACCCCCCTTAAGCGAGATGGGCTATTTATTTGTTCATTTATTTATCTTTTTATTATTGTTTAGTTCCTCCCCTGACCTCTATCAAACTTAAAAAAAAAATAAAATAAAAAATCCCCTAGATCCCCCTTCGAGATAAATGTGTCTATTGTGTCCCTCCTACAATGACAGGCTTGCTATCGCTCGCCATGAAAACAATCGACACCTAAATGGCACGAAAGATCCTAATATTGACAAATGGATTTGTTAAATTACTTTTTGTTTATTTAATTATCAATATTATTAGTTTATAGTGTGCTCCCTATGCACCTCCAGATAGCTAAACATGAAGCTGTGGAACTATACTACAACTTTATTCCGTGACTGTACAACAACACATATATAACTAGAGCAGACATAAATAAACGTGAGGTCTACATAATGGCTGCTGTAATACACTATGAAGGGCCTGCGTGTTAAGGGGGTAGTGTCCATTTTATTGGTCTGTATATTTATTTATTCATATATATATATTTTTTTAGTTTTTTCGCTAGACCTCCAAGCTTAAAAAACAACCTTTAACCCCCCCCCCCCCCTTCAAGATAAATGTACATTTTTAGGTAGAACAATGTCCTGGTCGAAGGCCGAATTCATTAAAATTACAGGCTCTCTTTCGCTCACTAGGAAAATATCGACACCTAAATGAGACGAAAGGTCATAAATCTGACAACTAAATGGCGCGAAAGGTGTTCAAATCGCCAAACTAATGGGGCGAACGTCATACAATCTGAAAGCTAGTGGGGCTAAACATGAGGAAAAAGGGGGACCAGAAAAACGACCTATCTGCCCTTAAGTGTGACATATCAGCCGCAGCTCCGGGAACAGTTATGCCATTATAGCAACCATCAGTCAAAGCTATACTGCCAAACACACACACACACACACACACATATATATATATACACATTCACACACACACACACACACACACACACACACACACACTTTACACACACACACACAGTCACACATACAGTTAAGCCATTACAAGCATCGATCTATCAGTCTATCTACACACACGTAACGTAAAAATAAAATTCATATTCCTTGTCATGTGCGTCAAATTCCTGGAAAAAAGCGAAATGGTAGATATTCGGTAGTGCTACAAAAGTGGCTACATAACAGAAAAGTTAGTTACATTACCGGTGTAGTGGTGGTGTGGGTGAAGAGGGGGGGGGGGGGGGAGGGAAGGGAGAGGGTGGTGGGGTGGGAAGAGAGGAAGGGGGGTGGAGAGAGTGGATAGCGGAGGGGGGCGGGGGTTGGAGAGAGTGGATAGTGGGGGGGGGTGGGTATAGAGGGAAGGGGTGAAGAGAGTGGATACTGGAGGTGGGTGGGGGTGGGGTGGGTATAGAGGAAGGGGGTGAGAGAGTGGAAGGGGGGGGGGGGGGGGGGGTTATAGGGTGGAGGGGAAAAGGGGGATATTGGTACTTTTAGACATGAAGAGAGTGAGATAGGGATGGTCCGGGGAGGTGAAGGAGGGGGATAGGGTAAGGTAGATAGGGCTGGGGGGGGGAAGGAGGGTGATAGAGAGGGGGGAAGGAGGAAATAGGGGGGTGGGGGGGGGTGGCATAGGAGGAAGGAGAGAGTAAGGGGGGGGGGGGGGGGGGGGTTGCAGTGGAAGGGTTGATGTGGGGGTTGGTGGGGGTGTAGTGTAGCGACCAATCTATACAGGTAGCG
>CM064489.1:1740669-1780461 GCA_032716605.1 Paralithodes platypus
TTGGTGGAAAAGATATTGTATAGTGCAGTACGTACTATTATTGCCAAGTGTGCTGAATACTTTCTACAAGGGACTGAAGTTCTCGAAAAGGGGCTCCAGTCCTGATGCTATTCTTGACTTACAGTGTGCTGGCTTATTAATCCAGAAGAGTTCATAGCCTCTGAAGTTCTATTTTAACTAACTAATTCTTTCTACTCTTTTCTTACACTGTTCTACTGAAGAACTATATACTACTTCTGAGGTAAGTTTGTTCCAGGTACTGCATATCATAGTTACGTGTTGTATTATTATTTAGGGTAAATTATCTGCTGAAAATCCACATTGTAAAAACCTACTTAGTATTATTATATTTTAAAGTAGTTGATTTCGTAGTCTATACGTTCCCAACGAAAAGAGATCGAGAGCTTTCAACCTGTCCTTATAGCTTATTCCCATAATCAACGAGATTATATTGTACATCCCTGGCTTGAACTCTTTCCAGTCGTTCTATGTCTTTCCTGAATACTGAAAACCAGAATTAAACGTCATATACTAGATGGGCCGTATTAGAACATTAAGAGATGGGTTGTTTTTCTGGTCCTCCCTCTTCCTCATGTTTAGCCCCATTAGAGAGAGAGAGAGAGAGAGAGAGAGAGAGAGAGAGAGAGAGAGAGAGAGAGAGAGAGAGAGAGAGAGAATTATCGGCAAAAATAATGGGCTCACGACATTTTTAAAGAGCCACCAAAGAAAGCTGATGACCCCGATAAAGATTATAATGAGAGTAACAATAACTGAATAGTACTTGGAGATGATGATAAAAACAAATTCAGTTTATATAGAGATGGATTAACTTTATTTGGTTCGAGGGTGGCCCTTTTGGACTTTCCCTGCTTCGTCCCATTAGTTTGGAGATTTTAAGATGTTCACCCCCATTAGTTTGGTGATAATAAGACGCTTCACCCCATTCAGGTGTCGATTTATCGCTCGTCGACCGGCACAACATTCCATTGAAAAATATACAAATTTAGCTTGGAGAGGGCCTGGGTGGGTATTTATTTGTGTTTGTTTGAGGAAGTCAGGGAATGCGTTTATGTTAGCCTAGGGGACAATCTAAAAGACATTGCTGGACATTTTAAAGACAAGTAAAACCCTAAATAGTAATTAAATAGATATTATAATAACCACAAAACGTCGGCCCAGATACTTCTAAATGAGTTAATAACCCTCTCAGTACACCAGGATGCAATGTTTCCCTTTTCTATGGCTATTAGTAGACGATTTTATTTAGTTTAGGGAGATGTTTTGGGAGTTAAGGGTATATGATAGTAGATTTTACCCCTTGATTCCTAGATGTCCTTCCTAAGCTTATCAAATCGCCTAATGGAAACCAAAATAAAAGGAACAATTGCGTCCTCCAATACTGAAAGGGTTAATATAATAGAGAAAGGAAGATAAGGACAGTAATAAGGAAATAATAAGTGGAGTGAGTAGGCGGGGATTAAAGAAAAGGAGGTGGTGAAGCTTAGGAGAGAGAGAGAGTTTTTGATAGGCATATATATATATATATATATATATATATATATATATATATATATATATATATATATATATATACAGTATATATATATATATAATATATATATATATATATATATATATATATATATATATATATATATATATGAAATAATTATATATATATATATATATATATATATATACGGTATATATGAAATAATCGAACAATAAATAATAAATATGCCCATCTCCCTTTAATCCTTTTACCTCCCATGTATACTCTTCCTAAGTTTCATAAAATCGCCTATAATATAATTTTATGTAGTTCGAATAAAATAAAAAAGACGTGGCCGGTACAGAAGAGGTTACATAATAATAATATAATAGAGGGCGGGACACGAGACCATTGGCGCGGTGTTAGTGATGAGAGTAGGTGAAGATTACAGGAAGAATGGCACGGGATTTGTTTACATAGATTTACTTAGATACGCTGGCCACACACACCTTACGATCCCAGCGAGGTGGTCAGGACTTTATTCTAGTAGAGATGGCAAACCCGATAGTATGGGATATGGAAGGAAAAGATAGCAGAGAGTGAGAGTGAGAAAGAGAGTGTGTGTGTGTTTGTGTGTTAGAGAGAGAGAGAGAGAGAGAGAGGGAGAGTGAGAGTGAGAGTGAGTGAGTAAGAGAGTGTATGTGTGTGTGTGTGTGTGAGAGAGAGAGAGAGAGAGAGAGAGAGAGAGAGAGAGAGAGAGAGAGAGAGAGAGAGATAATATGAGAACATTTTCGTGGAATTAGTGAACCAAGTGCGCGAATATTACAGGCATGGAGGTACTGGAGCTTAAGATAGGAGAAGGAGAAGTGCGAAGGTTGGGGATATGTATATACAGTATATATATATATATATATATACCGGTATATATATATATATATATATCGTGTGACGCAGCTTAAATTGTTACTGATTTGATTTTCCCTGGTTGAATTGGCACTGGTTGAGATCTATTGGTTAAAATGGTCTACTGGTTGAGTTGTCCCAAAGCGCTATTATATCTTCACTTTCCTAATTTTCCCTACCACCCGAGGCTATCCATCGACACAGCTGGACCATATATTATCTGTTGATGCCACTCCCTCTATCTATCGACACAGGTGGGCCATATATCAATCGGTGCCGTTCACTCTTTCTATCGGCGCCCCTCCCTCTATCTATCAACACAGCTGAGCCATATATCTATTAGTGCCACTCCCTCTATCTATCGGTGCCGTTCACTTTATCTATCAGCGCCTCTCCCTCTATCTATCGGCGCCGTTCACTTTATCTATTAGCGCCTCTCCCTCTATCTATCCACACAGCTGGGCCATATATCTATCGCCATCTATCTATCGACACAGCCACACAGCCGGGCCATATATCTATCAGCGCCCCTTCCTCTATCTATCAGCACCCCTCCCTCTATCTATCGTCACCTCTCCCTCTATCTATCGACATAACCGGGCCCTATATCTATTGGCGCCTCGCCCTTTATCTATCAGCGCCTCTCCCTCTATATATCGACACAGCTGGGCCATATATCTATCTGCGCCTCTCCCTCTATCTATCAACACAGCTGGGCCATATATCTATCTCCACCCCTCCCTCTATCTATCGCCGCCCCTCCCTCTATCTATTGACACAGCTGGGCCAAATATCTATCGCGCCCCTCCCTCTATCTATCGACACAGCTGGGCCAAATATCTATCACCACCCCTTCCCTCTATCAACACAGCCGGGCCATATATCTATCAGCGCCCCTCCCTCTATCGATCGATCTGTCTAAATAATTTTCTCACTTCGTAATTTTTTCCCGCTCTCCAGGTGGCGCAAATTGCCTCCATCCCTCTTCCCCCCCCCCCCCCCCCCCCTCTCTCTCTCTCTCTCTCTCTCTCTCTCTCTCTCTCTCTCTCTCTCTCTCTCTCTCTCTCTCTCTCTCTCTCTCTCTCTCTCTCTCTCTCTCTCTCTCATACACACACACCTTAACCAAACATAAATATATTTCTCACAACATTTCTCTCTCTCTACACTCCCTGAATGTGTATCTTAATTTGTCTCACCCCCTTTAATTTTCTTGTTTTTTATTCTTGATGTTATATTCTCGTTTTCTTGATGAATTGTTAGTTTCTTACTTCATTGTCTTACTGTGTCTTGAATGTTTGTGTTTGTTTTGATTCAAGGCGTTCTTGTTTCTATGTGTTGTTGTTTTGGCTATTTGTTGTTACTCTTTGTGTTTGTTGTTATTATGTGTTGGTGTTGCTATTTGTTGTTACTGTTGTTGTTGGTGTTGCTATTTGTTGTTGTTGTTGGTGTTGCTATTTGTTGTTACTGTTGTTGTTGGTGTTGCTATTTGTTGTTACTGTTGTTGTTGGGTTGCTATTTGTTGTTGGTGTTGTTATTTGTTGTTACTGTTGTTGTTGGTGTTGCTATTTGTTGTTACTGTTGTTGTTGTTGGTGTTGCTATTTGTTACTGTTGTTGTTGGGTTGCTATTTGTTGTTGTTGGTGTTGCTATTTGTTGTTACTGTTGTTGTTGGTGTTGTTACTGTTGTTGTTGGTGTTGCTATTTGTTACTGTTGTTGTTGGGTTGCTATTTGTTGTTGTTGGTGTTGCTATTTGTTGTTACTGTTGTTGTTGGTGTTGCTATTTGTTGTTACTGTTGTTGTTGGGTTGCTATTTGTTGTTGTTGGTGTTGCTATTTGTTGTTGTTGGTGTTGTTGGTGTTGCTATTTGTTGTTACTGTTGTTGTTGGGTTGCTATTTGTTGTTGTTGGTGTTGCTATTTGTTGTTACTGTTGTTGTTGTTGTTGGTGTTGCTATTTGTTGTTACTGTTGTTGTTGTTGTCTTTGTTGTTATTATATTTTTCTTCTTTGTATTCTCTATTTCCCCTCCCTTTCCTTTTATATCTATTTTGTCTTTCTCTCTCCCCATTTATTCTCCTTCCACATCCTCTCTTTCCTCCATCTCCCCTTCTCTCTTCATCCCCCCGCCTCCTTCTCTTCGTTCTTCGTTCTCCCTCTCCTCCTCCTCCTCTTCTTTTTCTTCCTCCACCTCTTCTTCTTCTTCCTCCTCCCCCACACCCTTCCTCCTCCTTCGCGTGATTCTTCCTACTCGATACCTTTTACTTGCTTGCTCTTACCCCCCCCCCCCCCCCTCTCTCTCTCTCTCTCTCTCTCTCTCTCTGTCTCCTCTAATTCTCAGCCTTCCTCGCATTAATGCCTCTTCATCCCCTATATTTTTTACCATTCCTTTTAAACCTTCGCTCTTGAATGGAAATAAAACCGAAGTCCTCACAAGCTCATCGTCTTGTTTTTAAATAATTGTATTTATGTATTTTTTATTTGGGGGTGTTCATTTTTGTATGATCACGACCGTACATATACTCCTATACTCCACCTCTTCTTCTCTTCTTCCACTTTCCTTTGTTGCTTTCATCATTATCATCATCATCATCAGTATCACCATTATCATCACTAATAATTAACATCCCAATCATCAGTATACGTATCACCAACATCATTATCATCTCCGTCATCATTACCACCATCATCATCATCATCATCATAATGAACATCACAATCATCATCATCACCACCACCACCACCACCACCATCTTCATTACCATCATCACCACCATCATCATCATAATCACGACCTCTTCATTCAGATTAATAGTAAAGATTTGGAGAGGCGTTAAATAAGAAGGAGCCGCGAGAAGTGACTGAGAACATTATGAGAGAAATAAAAGATAAAGCGAGGAGTTGAGAGAGAGAGAGAGAGAGAGAGAGAGAGAGAGAGAGAGAGAGAGAGAGAGAGAGCGAGCATACGTAATGATGGAGAAAATGGAGTAAACCCAGCAATGCAGAGAGAGCGAGAGATTTACATAGATACACAACCCTAAGAGAAATTGGAAGGAAAGAATAGCAAAGACACCTTCAACTCACCAACATCCCTCTTGTATTATGTAGTCCTTAGTAACATTTTTTGCTGTTCATATACCCTAATATTACCTACCAACGTATTTTACCTTTTTATTTATCTTTACCTCTCTCTCTCTCTCTCTCTCTCTCTCTCTCTCTCTCTCTCTCTCTCTCTCTCTCTCTCTCTCTCTCTCTCTCATTATTCATACGGTGAATATCCATTCTTTCTCCTTGCCTTACGCCTTAATCCAGTGTAAGCTCTCGCCTCCTTCTCAACAGTATTTACACGTTTTTTGCGGAGCCTTACGTAGATATCACACGAGATCTTGTATCGTCAACTTTTTTCCGCAACTTTCGTCTGGTTAGCTATTCTGAAATATACTTGTACTACAGTCAGTTTATTTTCAGCTGACGGTAAATTGTCATGCACTCATCTTAATTACTCGGCTAATAATGAAGATTGTGAAGCACACACACACACACACACACACACACACACACACACACACACACACACACACACACACACACACACACACACACACACACACACACACACACACACACACACACACACACACACACACACACACACACACACACACACACACACACACACACACACCTGACAAAGCCAGTATTCCAATTAGTAAACAACTCCAACGTGACCTGCCCATGTAAAAGTTTGCATCTCAGATCATTATATACTATAATTCAGCACCAACTTTCAGCCATTATTTTACGCCAATTATACCATTAATTCGAGCGTGAATATTGGGATTGTATTGTCTGATCGTTATGGGATTTTTATGCTTATGAACAGTACTATATATATATATGCGTGTGTGGGTGTGTTTGTAATTATATATTGCATTACAACTAAGGCTAGGCGACTATATTACTTTCAGGAAAACCTTTACGAAGTCAAAGTTTTGATATGGAATATATTGTGTGTTCATAGTCATAGCTAAATACAATCTTATTGTTAATTTTCTACAGATATATTCGATTTATTTTTACTATATTTTTCATGAACTTCTTCTTTATCCTTTCTGCATACCATTAGGCCTTTCTTCGTTATGTTATGGCTATCATTAGCTTATTTTATGCTGTTTAGCAAGGGATTGTGAGAGTCGGAAAGTTACTTGACATAAACATTACCCCTTCCAGTATGATTTATTATGTTACCTCCACCAACCGACTTTACTCCTAAACTCAATTAATGAAATCAACAAATACATGTGGCAGTCCAGGGATTCGAACCTAGGATGCTCACATAACAAAGTTGCTCATAGAAAATGGTCGGTAAAATGTTCGTGTGACACCTCCTCAAAATGTCCTTCTCCGTGTTTTACTAAGTCCACATTCGAAGCGGCATTTCAAAAGAGCACCGATATAACAGTAATCCCCTGAAGTATGTGTAGGAGGGTCACTTGAGCTGTTTACGTAGCTAAGTGGTATTCGACGTCTCTTTAATTATACTCTCTCTCTCTCTCTCTCTTTCTCTCTCTCTCTCTCTCTCTCTCTCTCTCTCTCTCTCTCTCTCTCTCTCTCTCTCTCTCTCTCTCTCTCTCTCTCTCTCTCTCTCCACTATAATTGCCTCACACCAATACCAAATAGTCTCCCTTCAAAATTCACCAGTAAAGGTTAAGCAATATCTCCAATACAGCTTTGTCTTTTTCTTTCTTTACTTCTTCTTCTTCTATGTATATAATAATTATTGATATTATTATTATTATTATTATTAGTAGTAGTAGTAGTATTATTGATAGTAGTAGTAGTATTTCGTATTACTAAAACGAGTCATATTCTCACTAAATTAATCTGGTGACGCGTCCTAAATGCTACAAACTAATATAACGAAACAGGGGAGTACCAAAGAGACCTACCTTGTACCAAATAGGGTTAAACTCTTTGACATCAAAGAGTTTACGTGTGTGTGTGTGTGTGTGCATGTGTGGGGCTGCGTGTGTGTGGCTGCGTGTGTGTATGTGTGTGTGTGTGTGTGGGTGTGTGTGTACGTGTGGTGTGTGTGGGTGTGTATATGTGTGTATGTATGCATGTGTGTGTGTGTGTGTGTGTGTGTGTGTGTGCATGTGTATGTGCGTATGTATATGTGTGTTAATACTGTAGGTGGATGTAGGATAATCCCTGGCCTCACCGTACAAGGATTATCTCCTCGTTTGTGTTTACTGCTACATTTTTACCAGGTTTTAATATTGTGTATAGATTCTGTTTACCTAAAAAATAACTCAACAAATATGATTGATATGTTATTTCAGATTATTTGTTCAATGCATCATATTTCGTTTCATGTGTGTGTGTGAGTGATTTTGTATAATGTACTGTATCTATGTAGTGGAATATTTTGTTTCGTGTGTGTGTGTGAGTGATTTTGTATAATGTACTGTATCTATGTAGTGGAATATTTTGTTTCGTGTGTGTGTGTGAGTGATTTCGTATATGCACTGTACTGTATGTGTGTAGTGGGATTAATTTGTATAAATTTGATTAATGCTAAAAGTGTGCATACTACAGGTTTGCGATTATTGCCTTTTGGTATTCAAATAATATAACATTTTGTGGACATAAAGTAAACATAGTTCATGTACAGTATAGCAAAGTATAAATTATATATACAAACAAATTACTTCACAGATATACTAGGGCAATCTGACTGAGCTTGATCACCGGAAGAGTATTTAATGTATTAGCTTCTAGGAACGTTATTACACTAGCGACAACACATTAATTCCGCTGAACCCGTTCAGCGGAAGGGGTTAATATTCTCTAAAGAATTTATCTAAAGAAAATTGACACCTGGATAGGGATAAACGTCTTAAACCAGTAGGCTGAATGGGGCCGAATGGATACAACCAAGAGAGAGAGAACAAAAACGAGGCGGGCCCCCTAAAAAGACACACCCTTGTAGAAAATCAAATCGCCGGTAGTAATATTTGGAAATCCGGAAATGAACATCTTGATAGAATGTTCAATAACTTTAATTAATATATGGAGATATATTTATATAAATTATGACTTGTACTGTAAAATATGATATCGTATGCCGACATATTTGTGTATGATTTAGAAATGTTCACCTTCGTAGAATAGGAAACCGCCTGAAGTATGAAGTAATATATGGGAAGTCAAAAATATAAATATAATGCATTTAAATTTAAGCACCTTAAGGGTTGTATGGAAACTCATAAATATAAATGGATTTGTATAATATATAATCGCCTGAAGTACTATATGGACAGCTCTGACAATAAATTAATTATATGTAAATGAAATCGCCTGAAGTAACCTATGGAAAAGTAGGAATTTAGACGGATTTGTACTGTATGCAAATTAAATCGTTTAAGGGGAGGTATTTAGTTTGTTCCCTAGACCTCCATCAACCTTAAAATTACACCCCCTTGAGTCCCTTTCAAGATAAATTTGTACATTTTTCGGTAGAAAAATGTCCCGGCCAAAGGCCGGTTCCTCTTAAATTACAGGCTCGCTATCGCTCGCCAGGATAAAATCGACACCTAAATGGCACGAAAGGTCTTAATATGGGGTGAAAGTTCTTAAAATCGCTAAACTAATGGGGCAAACATTTTATAATATCAAAAGCAATGGGGCTAAACATGAGGGAGAAAGGGGTCAAGAAAAAAATCCCTCAAGTGGATATCTCCCCTTAATGCAATATATGGCAGTTCAGCAATATATATGGATTATGTTTAACTCAATCACCTGAAGCAATGTATGAAAACTCAGTAATATAAATGTATTTGTAATTTTATATGTGTATGAAATCCCCTAAAGGAATATGTGGAGATTAGTGAAGGATTACATACTGATTAACTTCTACTTCAAACTCTCCTTCAGGCAATTCTACGTGGATGTATATACATTTATAACTTGTCATCTATTCCTTCAAGCGATTTCATATTCAATAAGTTTCTGAAGGTCGAACTTGGTTGCTATATTCATATCCTGAGGCTGTGAAGGGTTGCTAACTGTTTGCACTTTATAAATATGGATATACTATCTTTACTAGATCGTTGAGATCGTTAGGCCTATGTGGTTGACGTATCTATGTAACTATTTAATTATGTGTCTTTCCTTTTGTTGACTCTATATTCCTCCTTCTATTTCTTCTTCTTATTTGTCTGCTGCTGCTGCCTATGCTTCTTTCAATAGGCTTGTGCATCTATATATACCATCTATTATTATGTTCCTTCCAACAACCAACCATACTCCTAAAATCAATTAATGAAATTTACAAACACATGTGGCAGTCCGTGGACTCGAACCCAGGATGCTCACACCGAAAATCAACACCTTATACATCGCACCACGAAGACATTTTTTTTTTTTTTTCCTTCCAACAACCTAGCTAGACATTTTTGTTGGTGTGGTGTGCTTGTTTAGTGTAGTTAAATGAATAGGAGGAGGAGGTGTTTGTGAGAGCTAGATGGATTACTCTCTATGTAGATGAGACACAAACAGAAAGAGTGAGGGAAACCAGGCATATTAAACAGGAGTTCCAGCAACTCCTTATCACATGCTTATGAGGTCTCCCCTGGGTATTGCCCTGCTCGATTGGTGTCTACAATCTCCCCAGTGTAACTACAGTACAAATCTGTCTATATTCCTACTTTTCCGTAGATTTCTTCAGTCGATTTCATTTACATATAATTCATTTACATTTCTAACTGTCCATATATTACTCCAGGCGGTTTTATATTATACACATCAATTTATATTTCTGAGTTTCCATACAATCCTTAAAGGGGGGATGGGCGTATTTATTTCCTCATTTATGTATCTTTTTATCATTGTATTTAGCTTCCTCCTTAGACCTCCATTAAGCTAAAAAAAAAAAAAAAAAAAAAAAAAATATATATATATATATATATATATATAAAATAAAGATAAATGTGTACGTTTCGATAGTACAATGTCCCGGCCGAAGACCAGTTTCTCGTAAATTACAGGCTCGCTTTCGCTCGACAGGAAAAAAAATCGACACCTATATTACACGAAAATTCATATTATTGACAACGAAATGGGACGAAAACTTTTAAAATCGCCAAACTAATGGGCCGAACGTCATCACATCTGAAAACTAATGGGGCTAAGCACGAGAAAGAATGGGGACCAGAGAAACGGCCCATCCCCCATTAAGGTGGTTGAATTTACATACAATATATTCATACTTTGGACGTTCCATATATTACTTCAGGCTATTGTGCATTTCTTTACCAAATACAAACATTTCTTTATACGATATCGTATTCTACAGTACAAGAGTTATGCTATATAATTATCATCCCATACATTGATTACCGGGGTTATACATTGATTACCGGGGTTATACATTGATTACCGGGGTTATACATTGATTACCGGGGTTATACATTGATTACCGGGGTTATACATTGATTACCGGGGTTATACATTGATTACCGGGGTTATACATTGATTACCGGGGTTATACATTGATTACCGGGGTTATACATTGATTACCGGGGTTATACATTGATTATGTGGGATGTGTCGGATGGTTGAAAGCCACAGTTGCTCGCGCGTTTGGGGCTAGCAACACGTATTATGAAAAACATGCATCCTCCTTCATTCACTGATTACCTTCATTCACTGATTACCCCCACATTGATTACCGGGGTTATACAGGTTTTTCACAATACGTAGACGGGGTTATACATTGATTACCGGGGTTATACATTGATTACCGGGGTTATACATTGATTACCGGGATTATACATTGATTACCGGGATTATACATTGATTACCGGGGTTATACATTGATTACCGGGGTTATACATTGATTACCGGGGTTATACATTCTATCAAAATGTTAATTTCCAAATTACCCTTCTATTTCAAAGTTTTCTTCAGGTATTTTTATAGTCCACAATAACTGCATTTCTAACTTTTCATATATTATAACTATTTATGGAAAGTCACTTGGTTGGTGTCAGTGGGCCTTTAAGACGATTTCATATTCTAGAAGGGCCTGAATGTCTAACTCGATTACACAACACGTATCCAGGGGTGTGTGCTCGGTCAACTCGATTACACAACACGTATCCAGGGGTGTGTGGTCGGTCAGGGTCAACCTTCTGCATTGTTAACTTTTTCTTTTGTAATTTCCTCTACTGGGGTTTGGTTTTACGAGAACCAACTCCTCACCATTTCGTTGGGACTGTTGGGCCTGTATGGTTAGTGTATCCATGTAACTATGTAAATATTTAACCCTCATTCTTTAAATTTAGTGTACATATATTCGTATTTTTGTTTGTCTTCTTTCCTATCATCATCGTTGGCTTTAGTGCATCATCAGACTAAGCGCTTGGTCGTCTCTGCAATTAAGCGAAATAGTTGTTATCTATATTCGTAATAGAAAGTTGATGTTGTGACTAAATTTGTAGTCTTGTGATAAAGGACGTTCTTAATTATACAAAACACTTTCACACTCATACAAATACATGGAAACACACCCACATATAACACCCACACCCACCTACACATATTCACAAAACATACACACACTGCACCTTCATGTACTCTCTCTCTGTCTCTCTCTCTCTCTCTCTCTCTCTCTCTCTCTCTCTCTCTCAACAACAACAAAGGATGAAAATGTATAAGTATGTCTCATTCACAAACTGCACTCTTTTTGTATTTTCTCTGCTGTTTTACCCGAGGCTTTTTGACTCGCCAAAGATAATTATATTTGAAGCCTCCACATTATAAAGTATATTTAATTTTCTTGACATTTTTCTGCCTTTTAATTTGTTGAATAGTGATGTTCTAGGAGTACAAGGGGGTCATTTAAGTATACATACAAATAATAATAGTAAGTAAATTTATATATATATATATATACATACCGGTATATAATAACATTATATAAATAGTAATAAAGCAAAACACAAAGGTATAACAAAACTCATATACATGTACAGACGCGGTCATTACTGCTGATACATATATTTTCGAAGCAATCTTGAGTGCAATTGAATCTTCTTATTATATATTTACCTGATGTATAATTTAAGAGGTTCCTTTAAGATTTTCGAGGCTTCAAAATGTAGCAGAATTAATGACTGGAGCTGTAAATTATTTTTTCTGGACCCCCTTTTTCCCTCATGTTAATGGGGCGAACGTCTACAAATCTCGAAATTAATGGGGGTAAGCTCGAGGGAAAAGGAGATTCAGAAAAAAAAAATACCCTGAGCTAAATTTATCGTTTAATCCTTCTGTTACCTACTAAATGATGACTTTGGTATAACTGAGGCTGTAAGTAGCTTAGCAGATCATGTAAGCAGGATTGGTAGTTGACTAAAGTGCGTGTGTACTGCTGGATAAAGAGAGATTTGTGTGGCTAAGCTGTTTGATTATACTGTATATATTTATTATGTCGTGTATAATGTAATATATATATATATATATATATATATATATATATATATATATATATATATATATATATATATATAGAGAAAGAGAGATAGAGATGCTATAAAGAGTTTTTCAATTGTTCTACTAAATACTAACATGTAGCATAAAACAAAACCCACACTTAGAATCGCCTCCACCACCATGAATTTCAACGACAACAACAACAACGAACAACTAATCTGGCGGCCATTATCGAGGGATGAAGGAAAATATAAACTTTGACGAATTTAATCTGCGATAAAACAATGGTTGGCCTTCTGTTGTGTCGGGACCTGTATTACTGTTGTTGTTGTTGTTGATGTTACTGTTGTTGTTGTTGTTATTGTTGATGTTGGGGTTGCAGATGTACTTGTTGTTGTTGATGATGTTGGGATTGCTGATGTTGGTATTGTTGTTGGTGATGGTACTGTTAATGATTTAGGACCTGTGTTGTTGTTATTGATGTTTTTGTTATGTTTGGGAATTATACTGAAGGTAGAATATCATAGACGACTGAAAAACTTAAAAGTTTAATGAATGTGTTGCTTGCTGCACATTTGTGATTTTGCAATATAATATTAACTAGAAAGTAGCTTATTTCATATTGATAATAATATGCATTATAATAATATAATAAAGTTCATGAATACTAAATATGCCTCTTTCTGTTTCAGGTAGGATCCTAGACATCCTGAGGTTGAATGATGCATCCTCCTAGTTCATAGTAAGTGATTAATTACACACACACACGTACACACACACGTACACACATACACGTACACACACACACACACACACACGTACACACATACACATACGTACACACACATACACGTACACACACATACACGTACACATACATACACACACACACACACATCCTCATATCTGTACATCTCATGTTCATCCACTAAATTGTAAAATGTGTATTTTCAGCTCATGAGGCTGCCATTCTTTAATAAACCGTTTATTATTATTATTATTATTATTATTATTACACACACACACCTACATATATAACATATAATATATATATATAGAATATATATATATATATATATATATATATATATATATATATATATATATATATATATATATATATATATAAACACACAGGTATGTAATTATATATACTGTAGTGTGGCGTGTGGTGCAGTTGGTAGCACGCCGGGCTTGTAACCATACGGACCGGCATTCGATCCCGGGTAGGTGAAGATGTGTGAAAAGTGTGTTTCTCACACAATACCTCTGTTCACCTAGAAGTAAATGGGAACTTGGAGTTAGCGGACATTTGAGACGTCCCATCCTGGTTAGTAGTCTGTGGTAACTAGTTTCGAGCGCTAGTGAGTTCCTCTAAAATAAACTGGTGCTTGATAACAGACCGAAGATTGCTGTTGTTATTATTATTATTATTAGTAGTATTAGTATTATTAACCCTCTTGCTATCCTGTTGACTCGGGGGTTGCCGTTTAGCATTCAGAAATATAATTATCTCAATCTCATTATTAGCTCTCCAAAATTAGTTTTCTGCCCACAGCTAACTCAAAGACAACTGCAGAGGTTGAAGTAACTAAACTAAATGTTTCTAAACACCCCTGATGGTCACAAATGCTTTTAAGTATCCCAGAAAGGGCGCACATCGCGTCCTGTGAGTGAAAGGGTTAATATTTTGTATATTTAGTAATAGTATTATTATTATTATATACATTTTTTGTATTATTATTATTATTATTATTATTATTATAATAGTTTTATCCACTGTTTTAGAGGGAGATGGGAAAACTGTGCGAATGGACAAAGGTGAGGTTTCCAGAAGTGAAGTTAGGGTGTTAATTATATTTTTGGCTAATGAGATTTGGCTGAAGAATGTCTTAATGTGATGCATGCATTTAATTATTTATAAATTTCGTTCATTCTTTCATTTTACGGGACGCGTTTCGTTTTAGTATTATGGCTATCATTGGACGACTTTATTTAGCTTAGAAGGGATCTGTGCGAGTTAAAGAGTTAAGTGAGATAGTTTATACCCATTTAATTTATTTCTAAAGGTCCTTCCTATGATGAAGTCGTCTAATGTTAGCCAAAGTAATCCTCTCGTGTTATGACTCCTCTTCATAATATTCAGGTAATTATTAAATTATTTAATTAAGCTTAGGATACATCTGTGGGAGTGAAAGGGTTGACGGAGATAGTTTGTACCTCTTTTGCTTCCTAGAGGTTCTGCCTATGATAAACATACTCGTCTGGTGTTAGTAAAATTCCGCCCTTCGTTATTTCCATTTAACCATCCATTAAGTCTCTCTTCCTTCCTTCCTTCCTTCCTGCCCTCCTTCCTTCTTTCCTTCCTTCCTTCTTTTCTCTTACTTTAGCTTGTAAATCCTTACCTCCCTCTTCTCTCTCCTTTCCTCGCTATCTCCCTTAAACACTCCCTCCCTACTTCACTTTTTACAACTCTCCTTCTCTCCTTTTACTCCCTCCTCTGAACTGTCCTTCCTTCCTTCCCTACCCACCCTTCTTCCTCTTTCCCACTACCTCTATATCCCCTCCTCCCTTCTCTACACCCTTGCCTCCCTCCTTCCCCATTCAGTACCGGTGGCGTCCTTTTAACATTATTCTGGCTACTATTTGAAGAATTTATTCAGCTTAAAAAGGGTCTCCAGCAATTAAAGGGCTTCGAACTATCACACCTACCCCTTTTTACTAACACAGATCCTTCTAAAACAGCACAAAATCATCTAAATATAGCCAGAATAAAATTCAAAGGACGTCGCTGGTACAGAAGGGGTTAAACACTCCCTCCCTACAACTCTCCTTTGTTCCTCCTCTCCCTCCTTTGAACGGCCCCTCCCTCCTTCCCTATTCCCCCATCTCCCCCCCCCCTACCTCTCTACATATTCCCCACCTCCCTACCTCCCTTGCCTCCTTTTCTACATCCCTCTCCCTCCCTACCTACCTACCTCCCTGTCCCTCCCTTCTCTCCTTCCTTATCTACATCCCTTTCTCTCCCTCTCTCCCTCTCCTTACCTACAGCCCTCTCCTTCCCTCTGCCACTCCTTAGCTCTCCCCCCTCTCTCTCTCCCTCCCCTCACCCCTAAACCAAATCCACAGAGTACCGTAACTTCGGCAAAATGGTTAGGGCAGGGTCTGGATTTTCTTGTAATATTATTTGGGGAAAGTTAAAATGGGAGAGTGGGAGTGGGAGGGGGAGTGTGAAGGAAGGGGGGGAGGGGGAGGGGAGGGGAAAAGAGGGGGATGTAGGGGGGAAGGAAGGAAGATTGGATGGGTGGATGAATGGAAGGAAGGCAAGAAGAAATTCAGGTAGGAAGGAAGGAAGGAGGGAGGGAGGAAGGAAGGAAGGAAGGAAGGAAGGAAGGAAGGAAGGAAGGAAGGAAGGAAGGAAGGAAGGAAGGAAGGAAGGAAGGAAGGAAGGAAGAAATAAAGAAAGAAAGAAAGGGGAAGGAAGGAAGGAAGGAAAGGAAAGTTGATGGATGGCTTGATTGAAATAACGAAGGGAGGAAAGCTAGGATGGAAGGAAGGAAAAGCAAGAAGATGGAAGGTAGAAGGAGGTTAGGAGAGAGTGTGAGAGTGAGTGTGAGAGAGAGTGTGAGAGAGAGAGAGAGAGAGAGAGAGAGAGAGAGAGAGAGAGAGAGAGAGAGAGAGAGAGAGAGAGAGAGAGAGAGAGAGAGAGAGAGAGAGAGAGAAGAGAGAGCATAGCGAAAGAGGAACAGACAGGGACAGACAAAGAGAGTTAAGCAAACTTCTTTTCGTCCACTATCAACTTTGTTTACTTGTTTGGGCACGCTTTGATTTAAGGGGAGTTACATATATATTTGTTTTGTTTTCTACTGAGCCTCCTCCCTCATGCTTAGCTCTCTTTGTTTTGATATTTTATGATGTTCGCTACATTAGTTGGGCGATTTTAAGACCTTTCGCCCCATTTATTTGCCAATAGTATGACATTTCGTACCATTTAGGTGTCGATTTCTTCCTGGCGATCGATAGAAATCCTGTAATTTATGAGGAAACGGCCTTTGGCCTTTATCTCAAAGTGGAGCGTTGGGAGTGTTTTTAAAGCTTGATACAGGTTTAGGGAGGAAACTAAAATAAATAAAATCTTAACTTTCTCTGTATCTAATGAGGTTTTGTTTACTTTATTCTGTCTAACACTAGTCGATTTTACTCAAATTTGGAAGGTCCTCTTGGAATAAAAGGGGTTAGGTCTAACTCAATTAACCCTCTGACTTTCAGTATATATATATATATATATAGAGAGAGAGAGAAAGAGAGAGGGAGGGGGAGAGAGAGAGAGAGGGAGGGAGAGAGAGAGAGAGAGAGGACAGAAGGAAGTACGAAAGGAAGGAGGGAGGGTGACATGGGAGTAGATAAGAACGGAGGAAGGGAGGGAGGAAAGATAATGAAGAACAATAGAAGAGGAAATAAGATGATGTGTGATAAATTAATAACAGAGGAACATATTGATACAGAGTGATAGAAAAATGTGGAAAAGAAAAGAAGGAAGGTAGGAAGTAAGGAAGGAAGACAGACAATACAATAAATAAATAAAGTAAGAAAGAAAGAAGGAAAGAAAGAAAGAAAAGAAGGACAGGAGAGGCAAAAAAAAAAAACACATACATATAAGAACCCCCCCCCCCTCCCCCCCACACACACACCCGAAACCTCCTCGAAATGTTGCTGGACAAAATCATGTTGATAATCGAAAATTGCCGTAAATGGTTCTCGTGTGATACCGGCTTGAGTTGTCCAGCGCAATGTTTGTTTGGTCTGATTATAAAATGGTCGAGAATTGTTGAAAGTTAGTCCAACCTTCCCAAAGATGGACAAATTGCTCACTAACTATGACAATGTTGACTAATTACAGTGTTGCCAATGACTGCTGGACCAATCCCCAACGTAATTTTCAATAAATAGTTAACCTCTTCAACACAATTAAATCCTCTTGTGGTAACCAGAATACACGGAAATTAAGTTTCGTGACCCTGAATTAGTTATATGATATGGTTTTAAAGTTCTTGACCATGATACGTCTTTTATTAGCTGGATAATTGTCGCCGAAGTCAACTACGGTAAATTTCACACTAAAAAAAAATGAATACAAACTAAAGAGAGATAAAACGTATATATATCTCCGTTAAGAGGAACCGGCCTTTGGCTAA
Organism: Paralithodes platypus; assembly: GCA_032716605.1. NCBI lineage: Eukaryota > Metazoa > Arthropoda > Malacostraca > Decapoda > Lithodidae > Paralithodes > Paralithodes platypus. The sequence goes on from CM064489.1 coordinate 1,758,748, forward strand.
GTCACTTTTCTACCAAAAAAATGCACACATTCTTCTCGAAGGTGGGTCTTGGGTGCATTTTTTTGTAAAGCTTGATGGAGGTCTAGGGAGGATTTTTTTTTTTTTTTTTTATAACTAAGTGAATAAATAAACAAATTGATATAAATCTCCCATTACGTCTACTGTATCCTGGACAATTATTGACAAGTGGAGAGGAAACAAGGGGTTTGGGGGGGGGGGGGGGTAGCCGGAGGGAAGGGTCTGTACACAACAACTTGTTATTTGGTGAATTTAATTTATGGCCTCGGGACGTTTGGAAAGACGGTACTTGTATCTGTCTGTGGTGATTGTCTATCTCCCTTGAGGCAATTTTATCAACACAGATATTAGATTTTTGTCAGCTGATAGACAGGTGGATTATTATATATACTGTGTGTATATATATATACCGGAATATATATATTTATTTATATATTTTGTGGGTCATTTTGGTCAGCTGATGGACAGTTGAATATTCCTTATATTTCACAAAGTATCTAGAAAAGGTCTTTCTAGATGTAGCTACAATGAATGATGCAATATAAATAGTATCTAGCGTGAATACAGAGCATGCAATGATCAAGTTATTCCATAGGTACTTAATCATATTTGTCCCTTGCGGCTAGCCCCCCCCCCCCCCTCTCTCTCTCTCTCTTTCTCTCTCTCTCTCTCTCTCTCTCTCTCTCTCTCTCTCTCTCTCTCTCTCTCTCTCTCTCTCTCTCTCTCTCTCTCTCACCCCGAATTACCTTAATACCTGTCTGTTTACCGGTGTATTCATAATCATCTGTAACATTTCTGTGGTTTTGTATATTCACTGGTTGTGTAAATTCACCTGCGTTACTAATATATTTATTTGTAATAGCTCAGTGGTCTCCCCGTGGATATTATAGATACATCCACTTATGCTTTTCATTATTATGACGCCTCTTCCATATTATTCTTGCTAGTACTAAGCGATTTTATACAACATAAAAAGGACCTCTACCAATAATAGGGGTATAATCGATCTCAATTAACACTTTGACTCCCACAGATCCTTCCTAAACTATTTAAAATTGTTTAATGATAGCCAAAAACAAAGTCGGTATAGCCAGGATAATCATAGAATACCGGAAATGATCAGATCACCTCAGAAAAAATCCTGACGTTTCGAGTGGACTGGACCTGAAGTCCATTACCGGCCTTCGGCCGGGACGTTTTTCTATCGAAAAATTTACAAATTTATCTTGAAGGAGGGTCTTGGGGGTGTTTTATTTTAAGCTTGAATGAGGTCTTGGGAGGAAAATAATTTATTAGTAGAATTATATAAAAAAATAGCAAATAAATACTCCCATCCCCCCTTAAGTATCCAGTGAGCAATCTATTGTTCCTGGGGTAATTAGGTCTTGTTCCCACCTAACTACTGGTCCGATATTGTCTACACGTGCAGGCATTAACACTTTCAGTACGTCATCTGTATTTTGTCTTTGGTAATTGTTAGGATTTAGTGTGTGCGTGTGTAAAGCATATATATATATATATATATATATATATCTATATATATATATATATATATATAATATATATATATATATATATATATATATATATATATATATATATATATATATATATATTATATATATATATATATATATATATATATATATTATATATATATATATATATATATATATATATACCGGTATATATATATATATATATATATATATATATATATATATATATATATATATATATGCTAGCGTAGAAATACTCGACACCTGAAAGAGGTGAAGAATCTTATTATCGCCAAAATAGGGAGGTGAAACCTCTTAAAATCTCCAATTAACGGAGCGAAACATGAATGCTCCAAAACGACCACCCTCTGACCAAGGCGTTAGCGCACTGGATAGCGTGGTGGACTGTGGACCTAATGGACTTCAGATCCAGTCCACTCCAACCGTCAGGTTTTTTTCTTCTGAGGTGATCTGATCATTCCCGCTATTTTATGATTATCCTGGCTATACCGACACGTTAAGAAAATGCCCCATCTATCATCACTAACTCATAGCAAAGACGATGCCAGACCATATACAAAGATACTGTGAACGACGGTTTAAATGTTCTCGCTTCATCGTAAAGTGTATAACAAAGGTGTCATCTAGCGTGGCAGAAGGGAAGCAACCAACACCTTGAAGCTCCACTCTTACCATCTTGTGCGAAACACATGAATTACCCAATATTTCGAAGCTTCAGTAGACAATCTCGGGGCCTTGCAAGAGTTACAGGCTATTGGCAGCCTACAGTTCCGATATATATATATATATATATATATATATATATATATATATGTGTGTGTGTGTTTTCATAAATGTATGGACGTATTCATCCTGACACACACACACACACACACACACACACACACACACACACTCACTCACTCACTCACACTTTCACTCACTCACTCCCACCCTCTATCTCTCTCACACACACTCTTACACACTCACACTCTCTCTCTCTCTCTCTCTCTCTCTCTCTCTCTCTCTCTCTCTCTCTCTCTCTCTCTCTCTCTCTCTCTCTCTCTCTCATACATATACCACATCTAATCCCTCACCCCTTTCCCCTCGCCACCGTCTTTGTTCGCCTTACAGAAATCCACCCGCATTTTTCTCCTAATGCTGTCGCTGGAAGAGGAATAACATTAATGAGAAACACAGAGACATTATTTTTGTAACAGTTTATTAAGTTGCCACTGAGAGATATATGTACAATATATACCATAAGTCTTTCTCATATATATATATATATATATATATATATATACCATAAGTCTTTCTCATATATATATATATATATATATATATATATATATATATATATATATATATATATATATATATATATATAAATAATTATATATATATATAAATAATTATATATATATAATATATATATATATACCGGTATATATATATTTTTTTTTAGGAGGAATAGAATACATTAGAGTTTACAATCTGGACAACTCAAACAATAGACATGTTTTAACTATTAGATCTCAACCAGTGCCATTTGAACCTTGATCAATGAAGCCAATGACTATTTCTTATATTATCTGTAAAAAAATATGGGATTTGAGACCCTATTAAAAGGGTAATTATAGGAAAGCATACACAAAAACGGATACATATTCAAGATATATTTGTACATTTTTCGGTAGAAAAATTTCCCGGCCGAAGGCCGGTTCCTTCAAATATTATAGGCTCACAATCGCTCGCCAGGAAACAATCGACATCCAAACGTTACGAAAGGTCTTAATATGGATAAAGTAATAGGGCGAAAGGTTTCTAAATCGCCAAACTAGTGAACGAACGTCTTAAAATCGCAAAACTAATGGGTCTAAACATGAGGGAGAAGGCGGTCCAGAAAGAGCGAGTACCTCCTCCTTAACAGTATTGGGAGGTTGGCATTAATTGAGATCTTTTGTTTTTAATATACTACTAGTTGAGTTGTTTGGTTACTCCTTTATCATACACACATTAAATACATCTATAATATTACTAGGTATGTACATCTTATAAAACACATCCATAGCTTGGTGTATTATAAAATTAATAACCATTGTACAGTATTACTTTGTGCATTATTTGAAAACAAGAATAATCCAAACAATTAATATCCTATACAAAGAAACAATATCAACAATGCGATATCATTGATGATATACAAAATGTTCATTAACACTTTGCACACATAGGCCTACACATCTACAGGATTTTTGTTGTATTTTCGTTTTAGGTTTTGATAAAATTGATTCTAAGCCGTCGAAAACATTCACACAAAATGTTCATTACATGTACAGCACGTACAGTATGTACATTTACAGTTTGTTTGCACTGGCGACGGCTCTTCAATTCTATTCTAGCTATATTTAGATGATTTTTTGTGCAGCTTAAGATGAATTTGTGGTAGCAAAAAGGATATATTAAGTGAGATAGTTCGAAGCCCTATTCTTGCTTGAGGCCATTTTACAACTGAATGACATCTTCTGAAAATAGCTAGAATATAATTAAAAAGACGTCCCCGGTACAGAAGGGGTTAAACAAATATAGCAAATATAGTACACTTGGCGCTTATTTTTAGAAACCGATTAGCCTCTCCAGTACGTTATTTAAACGTTATTCAAGCAAACATTAAACGTTTTTATTCGGCTAAAGAATTACCTCTAATACTCGAAGAGTAAAATATATTTCGAGATATATTTTGGCTTCTTAGATGTTTCCTAACTGCCTAAGATTATCTAATGGTATTTGGAATAAAATTAAGACATAATAGGCAGGGTCATACTGGGAGACTCAAGGACACGAAGATGGATATATTTGTTAAATTTACTTGCTACACTCTATGTTGTCTCCATCTTAGGAAAGGTGTTAAGGTATTCATGGCAAGGACTGTAAATGAATACACGCTCGAATGCACATATTCCAAATATTTGAATACTTCAAATAAATACTTTTGAATTTACAGACACAGACATACACTTTCATGAAGAACTCACACATTATATAGATATCTTTACACGTACATTATATAGATATCTTTACACGTACATTATATAGATATCTTTACACGTACATTATATAAATATCTTTATACATACATTATATAGATATCTTTACACGTACATTATATAAATATCTTTACACGTACAATCACCCGCTCGTCATTACAAAAACAAGGTGCAAACATATGCTCACATGTAAACACGCTCTGCTCTTGTTACACGCTCTCACTGTCTCTCTCACACACATACACTCCCTTACTCTCTCTATATATACAGTATATATATACTGTATATATATATATATATGTGTGTGTGTGTGTGTGTGTGTGTGTGTGTGTGTGTGTGTGTGTGTGTGTAAAATCTGTATGTGATTGTATGTATCTCTGCTCGCACCGTAGAGGGATTATCCCCTTGTATGTGTTTATTGTTGATATTTTACTACGTGTTTATTTGTTAACACGGAGGTACTTTCATTTATCTGATTGATGTGATGTAGTTCTATATCAGAATATTATTGCAATACATATTATTTGGTACGTGCGTGTGTGAGTGATTCCGGAAATATTCTGTATTAGTGCAATGGGATTAGTTTATTGTTATATACAGTATACAGTATATATTTGTTTAATGGTTAAAGTTTGCACATTACAGGATTTCTATTTTAGTTATTTTTGTCGTGAAATAATGATAATATTTTGCGGATTTGAACAACACATATATCATGTACATCATAGCAATGTATAATTGAAAGAAATATATTTGTAGAAGTACCATGGAAACCTGGCTGCATTTGATCACCGTAATAGTATTTGTCTGTAATCGCTTCTAGGAACACTATTGCAATTGCGTTAACTAATTAATTAAGTTGAAGCTAGATAAAGGCCTTTGAGGTTAATAATGGCCATGGCCATAGTTTTAATTTTAGGTAAATCTTTCTGTTTCATTTACTAAGTGCTCACGTGCCTACTTTGTCACTACAGTCACTTTTAGTATCGACCCTTCACATCTCTGTACCAGGTTTATATGTTGGCAATTATACATGTGTGTGATAGTGGGAATGTGTATTTAAGGGGGGGGGGGTCACCGTTTTTTTTAAATCTTTCTCTCCTTTTCTGTCTTTCCCTGGTTTGTATCCATTCGGCCCCATTCAGCCAACTATTTTAAGACGTTTATTCCCATCCAGGTGTCGATTTCGTCCTGGCGAGCGATAGCGAGCCAGCATTGTATGGAGAAATCCGGCTTCGGAGAAATTTTTCTATAAAAAAAGTACAAATTTAGCTTGCTGTCAAAACATTTTTTTTTTATGCTGGCTCGCTACCACTCGCCAGGAAATTATTGACAACTGGATGGGGGTAAGCGTCTTAAAACAGTAGGCTTAATGGGGCCGAATTAATACAAGCCAAAGAGAGAGGGAGAGAAAGAGAAAAAAAAAAGCGAGGTGGGCTCCCTTACTAATGTTGATGGGCATGGATGTAACGTAGTAATATTAGAGCTCTTACCAAATATTATATTGACTCATATCTCCTGCATTTAGCGTTGATGAATAATTAATTGCATGTATCTATATATGCATTTAATTTGTTAATAACTTTGATAATTTTCCCATCTATTTGCCAGTAGTTATTATCATATGTGTATGGGGTTAAGTGTATGCTGTATATTCTGATATATACCGGTACTGTATATATATATATCTATATATATATATATATATAATTATATAAAGAGAGAGAGGGAAAGAGAGAGAGAGAGAGAGAGAGAGAGAGAGTTAAATAGATAGATAGATAGATAGATTGATAGAGAAAATGTTAGATAGATAAGGAGTGCCATTAATATGTATCGAGTAAGTGAAACTCGGGTAGCACTGTCCGTAGACTTGCCTAAATATATGTCGCTGGCCAAACGGGAATACATTTGGAGGCTAGACATGTAACTTAGTATTTAGAGTGTGTGTGGGTGTGGGTGGTGAGAGAGAGAGAGAGATAGTTAATTTGTCGTAGTCCAATGGAAGATACATTAGGAAGGTAGCCATGTAGTTTCTCCTTTCATATTAATTTAACCCCTTCTGTACCGATGACGTCTTTGTATTTTTTCCTAGCCATATTTAGACGAGTTTGTGCAGTTATTGAAGGATCTGGGGTAGTAAAAAGGTTAAGTGAGATGGTTAATTACTGTAGGCCTTTTTTACAACTGACTTGAATACTCTAACAGTAGCCAAAATATAGTTAAAAAGACGTCGCCGGTACAGAAGGGGTTAAGGCAGATAACAAATGATCATGAACAGTCTATACAGTCAGTCTTATAACGTCATCATAACCTTATGTACACTCGGTCCAAGAAGTATCTGCACCCCTATGCTGATCATCTGGTGTGTACAGCTCGGTAGGGTTGGTACCTCTGCCTGCAACTACTGTATGTCAGAGACGATCGTCTCTGACACATGGATATAGTTGCAGGCAGAGGTACCAACCCTATCAAGCTGTATTCACCAGATGATCAGCATCGGGGTGCAGATACTTCTTGGACCGAGTGTACATACTCCTCTAAAATAATGACAACAAGTACCGGTATCTCACTAAAATACTTGTCTTTGTTTTATATTATACTGTGTTGAGAAGTTAATAATATGCATACCTGGCCAGATAATGTATAGTCACATTTGTTTAAGGGGAGACTGGCCGTTTGTTTGGTCTATTAATTCATTTATTCATATATTGTTTTAGTTTCCTCCCTAGACCTCCATCAAGCTTAGAAAAACACCCCCTAGACCCCCCTTCAAGATAAATTTGTAAATTTTTCGGTTAAAAAATGTCCCGGCCAAAGGCCGGTTCCTCTTAAAATTGCAGTGTCGCTATCGCTCGCCAGGAAAAAATCGACACCTAAATGGCACGAAAGGTCTTAAAATTGACAACGAAATGGGGCGAAAGGTGGTAAAATCGCCAAACGAATGGGCCGAACGTCTTATAATCTCAAAACTAGTGTGGGGATAAACATTAGGGAGAAGGAGGTCCAGCAAAACGGTCTGCCACACCTTACATACTTTTATAGCCTTTGATCCTGTGAATTCAACAATTTTTTTTAAAGGTATAAGTTGTGGATTTAAACGCAGATGATCAGCTATTAATATAATATATGAAAGGGACAAATAAACTGCATGCCCCAACAATTCTGATTTTAATATGAAGTTATATTTATACTGAGAGTCAATTGCACGCCCACAGCCACCCACACACCCATTTGCGCACTTTTATGTTCTCTCTCTCTCTCTCTCTCTCTCTCTCTCTCTCTCTCTCTCTCTCTCTCTCTCTATCTATCTAGCTAGCTAGCTAGCTATCTGTCTCGGTCTCTCTCTCTATCTCTCCCTCTCTCTTTCCCCCCTCGCTCGCGCTCTCGCTCGCTCTCTCTCTCTCTCTCTCTCTCTCTCTCTCTCTCTCTCTCTCTCTCTCTCTCTCTCTCTCTCTCTCTCTCTCTCTCTCCCATCCTCTGAATGCATTACCCTAAAGTTACATGAATATTCTTGGCGACAAATCTATTAAACATGGCATGTAGCGAATTTGCAAATGGCCATGGTACTATAACAGGTGCATATATTCAGTAGGTCTAAACACACACACACACACACACACACACACACACACACATTCCTATATTTACATGCTTAATTACAGTACATTTATCGTACAATACGTTATACCCTTGGAGAATACTAAAACATTATCTTACCATTTTTTAAGGGAGCCCACCTCGCTTTTTTTCTTTTTCTCTCCCTCTCTCTTTGGCTTGTATCCATTCGGCCCCATTCAGCCTACTGTTTTAAGACGTTTACCCCCATCCAGTTGTCAATATTTTCCTGGCAAGGGGTAGCGAGCCAGCATATATATATTTTTGTTTTGACAGCAAGCTAAATTTGTAAATTTTTCGATAGAAAAATGTCTCCGACGAAACCGGATCTTTCCATACAATGCTGGCTCGCTATCGCTCGCCAGGAAAAAAATCGACACCTGTATGGGGATAAACGTCTTAAAGCAGTTGGTTGATTGGGGCCGAATGGATGCAAGCCAGGGAAAGAGAGAAAAGGAGAGAAAGATAAAAAAAAAAAAAACGGTGGCCCCCTTAATTTGATATCTAATGTACTCTATTATATACATTGACGTTTTTAGTGCAAGATTGATAAGTTATATTTACAATTACCTAGACTAATACAAGTTGTTTATGAAGCTTAATCGTATGATGAGTTGTTAGACAATTAGTTATTAGGCTAAGTGATAGAAGAACTGCTTAGTAATAGATGATAAGATTTCATATGGCTGTGAAATCGTTAGATGCTGCTCTTGAAATCATTTATTGATTGTGTTCATTGTTTTCACTTTTGTCTTATTGTTTAACAAGATCTGACATCACGACAATTCATTATTGAATTATAAACAAATATTAACGTGTTGTTAATGCTGTATATACCGGTATATATTTTAAGTGAATATAACGGAAGTTTATTTCCTAATAAATCCTGTTTATAGTACATAATACCAATGCATTAATAGAGTATAATCGATTGTGATGTATATGAATGAGTGTTTACCAATTTATATATTTATATATATCTCGATTGTTAACAAAACTAAAATTACTCTTCAAACTAGAAATTTATATATATATGATGCACTTTATTATTGTATGTACTAGTGTTAGGTGAACAGCTCTTCCAAATGTATAAACAAAAAAACAGGAAATATACACCATCAATTTAATTAATACCATCGTAACATACATAATACATATAAAAGGTCTTCAATTAAAACATACATACTCGTGTACACATAATTCAACCATTATCTATTAAATGCATGTGTATATATATTTTGCAGTGGCTCAATTATTTTTTATATTATTGGGAGGAGCTTCACTACCAACCTATCATGGCGGAAGAGAACTTTTGTAAATTGGTCAATTTTGTTGTGCAGTTTTGGTCAGACATTCGCAGTAAACTTTTATGTCCAATCATTCTGATGCGGAAACGTAATTTCACGATAGTTTTATAGCCCGTTCAAATTAAGGGGGGTCACCTGCTTTTTTTATCTTTCACTTCCTTTTCTCTCTTTCTCTGGCTTGTATTCATTCGGTCCCATTCAGCCAACTGTTTTAAGACGTTTATCCCCATCCAGGTGTCGATTTCATCCTGGCGAGCGATAGCGAGCCAGTATTGTATGGAGAAATCCGGCTTCGCCGGAGAATTTTTTCTATCGAAAAATTTACAAATTTAGCTTGCTGTAAAAAAAAATATATGTATGCTGGCTCGCGGGAAAATATTGACACCTGGATGGGGGTAAACGTCTTAAAACAGTAGGCTGAATGGGGCCGAATGGATACAAGCCAAAGAGAGAGGGAGAGAGAGACAAAAAAAGCGAGGTGGGCCCCCTTAAGCATTTCAGTATATTATGACTCATTCTTTAAGCGGGTGATTTTTCTGGCCCGCCTTCTGCCCCATGTTTAGCCACAATAATTTTGAGATTTTATGACGAGTCCCATTTGTTTGGAACGTCTTAAATTTTCAAAACTAATGGAGTGAAACCGGGAGGTTTAAAATTCGCAGAGAGGCTCTAGTCCTGACGATATTCTTGACTTACAGTGTGCTGGCTTAATAATCCAATAGGGTTGATAGCCTCTGAAGTCCTATTTAAACTAACCAGATAAGTCAGTGTATCACTATACGTTATACAAAAATGTGCTTTCTCCGAATTAGAGTTGCAACAAGAAGTTAAGTAACGAACATGTTATAATACTATGAACAAGTGATATTGAATGAAGAATATAATTTTAGTGTATTGTGATTTGTTTCGTAACTATCAAGGAATTAGCTTCAGAGGGTGGAACTAATATTAGTAATTTTAGATAACAGTTTACTCAAAGATCAATCTATCATCAACAATGTCGTGTAGGATACCAGGAATATTTAGACGTTACTGTATTTATTGGGGCTGAAATGGAATTTTTATCGAGGATTGAACATATTTTTGACCAGGTCAGTGGTTCTATATTTTATCATAACTCTTACATTTTGTATATGCTTGGACAATTTCAATGATAACAGAACATAATTTTAAGCGTTTTAATCCAAGTTCAATGTTTGTGAAAGGATATGCAATATACATGTATCAAAAACTATGTACACTATACAGTAGTTGTACTAACATAGTAATCATTTTGTTGTTATCATGTTCATCTAAGCTATTTAATAGAGAGCTGCAAAATAATAGATTGGAATTAGAAAAGACTATTCAGTATGTTCAGTGTATACAGTACATTGAACACATTCACTTATTTGTCTTTATGTTTAAATATTTTTAATTTGCGTTTTTTTGTGTTTTCATATTTGCATGTGCACAATAATTTATACTTACACATTTGACACCTATATTTATTTTACATATTCAAATATATATATATATATATATATACAGGTAAAGATAGCTAACGTTCAATATTACATATATTACATTTAGGTAGTAAATCTTATATAAATTGCTATTAATTTATATTAATGGTACTGCATTAGGTTTGTATATAAATCAGTGTCACACATGGGATTATAACGTTGGATTGTAATGTAGTCTTGGTGGTGTAATGGTTAGAGTGTTTACAAATCTGGGTGAATTGAATGAAGGCCGTCATCACACGAGTTCTGTCGTCACAGTATCATAATAACATTTTGATTCAATACATTTTGCTGTCTTCCCACTTTCACTTAAATGTTATTGATGTTATAAGTTATGTGCTTCATAATCTTGAATACTCATATCTATTGTAATTGCAAATACCCCTGCAAATATTAATTATGTTAACTTGTAGAGGATTTCAGATTCCATTATTATTCGCCGAAAATGTTTCTCGTGTAACGCCGTCTCTATTTATACATATCCAGCTTAATTTGTATGTGAATTCCGCTTAAGCTATGTATCTAGTATATACAGTACAGACATGATGGCATACACAGTATATATTAACAACTTTACCTTCTGCACCAAAGAAATGCATCAGTTTAATAATAGAGTCTATTATGATTATACATTTATTCCTTCTAATTCTCTAACTTAAGTGAATGTGAATAATCTATACGCCTCATGTAGCTATTATGAGGCAGGTGAAGACGGTGATTAAGGTGCTAGCCCAGGTAAGATATTGACAGGAGAGGCCAGGTGAACCACTCAAATGTTGCATGGCAGCTGTCTCCTCATCACCTGTAAGAAAGAGAGTAATAATGATTAATTTGGTGTTGATTGAACAAATGATAATAATAATAGAAATAATGTTAATACTAATACCAATACTAATAATGCTAATAATAATAATAATAATAATAACATTAAAAAAATAAAATAAAAAATAAAATACATATACTGTATATGTATAGATAGATAGATAGATAGTATGATTTGTAAATGAGTAAATAGATATAGGAAGAGATGAAGAGAGAGAGACGATACGACCCAGGTGAGGATGTTGAGGGAGGAGGTGATTATGGTCTACATGGACATAATAACTGGAGAACCTGGCCGGATCCTTCAATATTAAACGGCTCATACACGGAGAGAGAGAGAGAGAGAGAGAGAGAGAGAGAGAGAGATGGAGGGTGTATTAGGAGTGGTATAATTTAGAAGTAAGTGGATTAAATGAGAAGGCATAGTAAAGTTCATTAGATTTTTTTTATATAATACTTACATTTGTTATTAATAATTCCAGTCGTAAATACCTCTTTATGCCTAAATAATATGCTCTCAGAAACATGAATACATTATATTAGCATCGGAATACAAATGTTGAATAATACTGCATAGAGGGCGAGTAAATGTGTTATTCCGAGTAGAATAGGCTGATATATATATATACTGTATACAGTATAGTGAGAGTGAGTGAGAAAGGTTAATTACTAAAAATGTTCATTTGCCTCGGCTGCCGCAGGTAGATTGTTAACAGTTTTGGTTTCCTTTAATTTAAAAATGCCTATTTTTAGAAAAAGAAAAACGAGAAATAATATTCAGAATGTGATTGACAACGTTTACAAAAAGTCATAGCTGGTAGGTAGCTAATTAAGTGAAACCAAGCGGAACTGAGAGAGAGAGAGAGAGAGAGATTTGAATGAGTTGGTGAGTCATAATTATATAAGAACGATATCATTATTTATGAGAGAAAATAAATAGATAGTGAGATAGGTAGATAGAGATAAATGGATAGATTTATAGATAGATAAAAGATAGATAGAATGATATATAGATAGATAGATAGATAGATATATATATATATATATATAAAGAAATATATATTACATTTATTTACATAGATAAACCTGGCACACGGATCGTATTATCCAAGCGAGGTGACCCGTAATTTCTTTAGTAAAGGTAACAAACAAAGAGTAAGGGAAAACTGCAAGGCCAATAAGTGAAACACGGTTGGCCATGTCCATAGACTGTTATCGATATATGTTGCTGTCCAAATGGGAATACACGAGGAAGCTAGACATGCAGCTTCATCTTAAGTGCGAGAGAGAGAGAGCGATAGATTTGCGAGACGCTGGTATATAACTATAAGTGAAGCAGGGTCTAACGAAACAGGCCAGAGCAGTTTAAGCACCGACGAAAGATAATATTGCGATGCAATACGAATCAGTGCAGCGCGAGATGATGTGAAACGGATTAATGGAAGCAAGAAGCTTTGACAAAAAACAAGAACTAATGAAAAGCATGACAACAATGGAACGTTTTTGTCAAGATTATTGTAAGTTTGAAACGAGATAATCTAAGCAGGAAGAATAATGTATATGAAGCATTTGAAAATTCAACATGGATCAAGACGATGCATTGGAAAATTGATAGAGAGCAACAAGAATCAATGAAAATTCAAGCAAATCAGGATCAATTATTACTAAGCTTTACAACTACGAACGAAAGACAAAGTAAAACGAGTGAGAATGAAGCAATAAAACTGCATAATAGAGTGAAGCAAGTTGAATATATATAACAACAATCCTAATCAGTGGGAAAGAAGAAACGATACGAGTACATTCAAAACAAAATAAAACGATAACATTTAATGCACAACAAATATATTTCCTGTAACAAGATTAATAGAGAACAATTTTCAGGAAGCAAATCGAAATAATATGAAACTAGGTTACAGCAACAAGGGAATAAAATGGATAGATTATAATGTAATCTGATATCGAGATAAGAAACGTAGGCTGTATAAGTCTACGATGTAGAGACATAGCAACATAGTATTTACGTATGTTTCCATCAAGTATCCCCTACTTGATAAAGTTAACTATAACAGTTATAACCATTCAGCACACGAAATGGGAAGAGAAGAGAAAAAAGAAGAAAGAAGAAGAAGGAGAAGAAACAAACAATAATGAGAATAAACCAAATAAGTCAATATATACACCAATAAATAAGTAATAAGAAAATAATAATATGAAGAATAAATATATTGGAATAAATAAATGAGAATATATCAAGGTGATACATATGTGAAGTTAACCACTTCTGTATATACGGTAAAAGAATAATGGTTTACTGTTCTATCCTGTTATTAAATGAATATATTACTACCAATACGCATGAAATATTGCCAGGTGTCGATTTCTTCCCGGCGAGCGATAGCGAGCCAGCATTGTATGGAGATAGAAAATCGGCTTCGACGAAAAAAAATGTCTATAAAAAATTACAAATTTTAGCTTTTCTGTCAAAACAAAAGAAAATAATTATCAGTATATGCTGGGCTCTATCCTGCTCGCCAGGAAAATATCTGACAGTTTCTTTTGGATGGGGGGTAGGGCGCTGTAAAACGTCTTAAAACAGTAGGTTGAATGGGGCCGAATGGATACAAGCCAAAGAGAGAGGGAGAGAAAGAGAGAAGAAGCGAGGTGGGCCCCCTTAAACTTAGTACTGTATAGGAGGGGTGGCTTCAATCGACCTGCACTAATTAACGTTAAATGAGCCCTTTGATTCCTAGCTGGATCAAATAATTTGTCGGTGGCAGGAGGGTTATGAATTAAAAGGATTATGTTTTTCTAATGTTATTGTTGTTATTATTATTATTATTATTATTATTATTATTATTATTATTATTATAATTTGTATTTTATATATATATATATATATATATATATATATATATATAATTATATACATACAGAGAGAGGTGAGAAGTAGAGAGGCAGACAAGGAGAGAGAGAGAGTGTGTGTGAAGGAGGTAGATGATACCCTCTTGCTAATTAAGGGAACCAGGTAGCTTCTTCGAGGCCAGCTGATCGGTTCACTGGGTCCACTTAAAGAGGCGTCACTAGGACACTTTGTATGGCCTCTTTAATACTGTCTGATCCGACGTCTTATGGGCTATTATGATATTTTATTTTGTTTTAGTCCGATTGAAGGTTTTGCTTTCCTTAACCCTTTTTTGAGCAACGTATTTTAGCTTGACGCGATCCTAGGCTAGCAAAAACTAGAAAATGCCCATGCAGAGCTCTTATTTGTATATTCTTCTATAGAAAAATGTCCCGGACGAAGGCCAATTTCATCTAAGTTCCAAATTCGCTATCGCTCACCCAGAAAAAATCGACACCTCAATTAATCAGCGTAATTGTGGTGAAATGTGATAGCCAGATTTGGTTACAGGCTAAGACAGAAACAAAAAAAATGAAAAAAAAACAAGAAATATAATGCTTGTGTAACGCCACTTTTGAGAGGGAAAGAGAGAGAGAGAGAGAGAGAGAGAGAGAGAGAGAGAGAGAGAGAGAGAGAGAGAGAGAGAGAGAGAGAGAGAGAGATAAAATACACAGCATGGATGAAAACGCCGTTTGAGGGGAATTGCTATATTGGACTTTGGGGATCAAGCAGTACCAGTACGCGAATTATCTCAAATATCCGTTTTACTAAAACAGATTCTTCCTAACAATAAATAGTCGATTTATAGTCAGAAAGAAAGAAAGCAAATAAAGTGTGTCCAAGAGTATTTGAAGGGTGAACGTCCTCTTGTCTTTAATTAGGTTAGACTAATTAAAATAGGACGTATAGCATCCAGACCCGGTGAATCATCAAAGCTATGTAGGGTTGGTGTTGGGGGGTGTTGTGTTGTGGGGTGGGGGGGGGGGGGGGGGGGGGGGGAGATTATGTAACAGAAACGACCAGGGCAGTGTCACATTATTCTACAGACTTGACTAGCTGTGTATAATGTGTGTGTGTGTGTGTGTATGTGTGTCTCTCTGTGTGTGTATGAGAGAGAGAGAGAGAGAGAGAGAGAGAGATGGAGATGGAGCTGAGGAAGATGAAGAGGAGGACCCCGAGAGGGGTGAGGAGAGATAAGGCAGGCGACGAGGACCAAGAGGACGGCAGGGGGAGAGAGAGAGAGAGAGAGAGAGAGAGAGAGAGAGAAAAAAAAAATTCCCCCTGCAGTAATGCCCTTATGTAGGCTAATGAATGAACCTTTGAACACCCAATATAATTGAGCCCACCTGATTTATCCACGGTGAATTCTATAGGGAAGATAGGGGGCCGTTGAACCTTTAGTGAGTAAGTTAGGTAGTCACACACACACACACACACACACACACACACACACACACACACACACACAGCCAACGAAAAATGTGTACACAGTCAGGGCACGGGAGGTACTAATATCCTTGTATGCTAACATATTGGAAACTAATCTTTTACGTCCATGCACGCTGGTTCACAAACACAAACATACATACATACACGCGGGACACAACATACCCACTCTCCACAACACACACACAAGTTAGTTAGTTACCATTGCGACCACATACAGACAGTCAATATATTTAAGCGGTATATTATATTACCTCAGATAAGGTGTAATGAGAACGAGAGAGTTACATAGTTGCATAGCTACACAGGGCTGCAACAGATTCTTGATCAGCCCCAAATACTAGCCAGTCCGGACTTTGATTCTAACAGAAGGAGAGAGAGGGAGGAGAGAGAGGAGCGGAGACCTACTCTAGATGAGGGAAGAGGGAGAGAGAATTGAGAGAGATGAGAGAGAGGAGATGAGAAGGAGAAGATGGGAGCAGGTGAGACATCGGTAGGGCGAGAGAGCAGAGGCGGAGAGGAGGTTTGCGGGGGAGGAGGGATGGTTGGCGGGGGCCGGGGATATTAGAGAGAGAGGGGAGTGGACCGGGATGAAATGAGAGAGAGGCGAGGAGAAGCGAGGAGTGGGGAGTGAGGAGGGGGAGAGAGCGTGGAGGAGCTGAGGATAGGAGAGGAGGAAGAGTTTGAGAGACGAGCTGAGAGAGAGAGTAGGGAGGTGATGGGGAGAGACGGGAGAGGAGGAGAGCGAGTGGAGAGATTTGGAGAGAGGGAGATGGAGAGGGGAGAGAGAGGAGGAGAGAGAGAGAGAGGGGAGGCGAGTGAACAGGACGAGAGCGGGAGAGAGAGAGAGAGAGAGAGAGAGAGAGAGAGGCAGACATGGATAGATTACTTTTGCTCCCTCTCAAAAAAAGAAAAAAAGAAGAAACTTTATTGAATTCTTATATACCTCTCTTAAAAAAAGTGAAGGGTAAGCCAAAAAACTACTACTAACTTTTACTCAAGGCTGAAATATATGAGTGCCGCACCTGTCTTGACGGAGAAATAATGTGGCCTTTTGGAGAGAGAGTGAGAGTGTGTGTGAGAGTGAGAGAGTGAGTGTGAGAGAGAGAGAGAGTGTGAGTGAGTGTGAGAGAGAGAGTGAGAGTGAGTGAGTGTGAGAGAGAGAGTGAGAGTGAGTGAGTGTGAGAGAGAGAGTGAGTGAGAGAGTGAGTGTGAGAGAGAGTGAGTGAGTGTGAGAGAGAGAGAGAGTGTGTGTGAGAGAGAGAGTGAGTGAGTGATTGAGTGAGAGAGTAGGAGTGAGTGAGTGAGTGAGAGAGTTACATAAATACACAGACTGCACAGACCTTGCGTTCCCTACTAGGTATAGCATCCAAACCCGGTGAATCATCAAAGCTATGTAGGGTTGGTGTTGTGTGTGTGTGGGGGTGGGGGTGGGGGTGGTGGGGCAAGGATAGCAAAGCAGAAGGCTCTCCCTCCGACTGTTGGTCGGCATGAAATTTAGTTGGGGAAACAAGTCCCCTAGCAGAATGAGAACAACTTCTACTGGGAAATTTATAGTAAAGCACGAAATTGAGAAGAGAGAGAGAGAGAGAGAGAGAGAGAGAGAGAGAGAGAGAGAGAGAGAGAGAGAGAGAGAGAGAGAGAGAGAGAGAGAGAGAGAGAGGGAAATAAGTGAGTGAGTGAGTGTGTGTGTGTATGTATGTGTGTGGAGGGTGTGGAGGACAATGTGAGTGCAGGCATGTGTATAATGGACTCCACAGAGAGGCGTTTGTAGATTCCAATTTTTATTCATTTATATTTTTCAGATATTTCCCATCACGAAATTAATATATAAATTAGATATGCATTAATGTACGTAGGCTGTTGGGGGAGTCTTTTTATTTATCATGCTATAACATATTTTTTCTCATTAGCACTCCATTTTGCAATAGAATGAATGTGATATTTTTGTTATCTTTTTCATTCCAGCAGGGGCCTCACTTTTATACTGCAACAATAATGTGTGCATTGTTTTATATCTGCTCCGTTGCAGCAATTTAATAAATTGCTCTTCCAAATATATCTAATGTAATCTGGTACTTTGAATATCTACATTATTTTTAACACCGATATATTCTAACTATATTTTCGCCTCGGATATTTTATGTGTATTATCGCTTTATAAAATATATCCTGCTTCATAGACCAATGCTATGATATTATTACATATTTTATATTTATTTGCACAGACGATTATATTTGCGGTGCGCGGGTGTATTATGTTATATTCTTCAAATAGCAATGCTTAATCAACCAACAGAAGATTGCCTCATAGCTCAGTATATATATATATATATATATATATATATATATCTAGTTTATATATATATATATATATATACTGTATATGTGTGTGTGTGTGTGTGTCATAATTTGAGATATTGCACTTTCCTATCTTTTTATACCATTATTGTAATTTATTACATGTGTTGCGAGATTGTCACTTTAATTCAATTCAATAATCGTCTGTTATTAACCACGATAAAATTGAAAAGTTAACTCCAAAATGGCTGATAACTTGTCCTATCTCTGCATAGGACTATATATAAGGGGCGTGTAAGG
Source organism: Paralithodes platypus (assembly GCA_032716605.1). Taxonomy (NCBI): domain Eukaryota; kingdom Metazoa; phylum Arthropoda; class Malacostraca; order Decapoda; family Lithodidae; genus Paralithodes; species Paralithodes platypus. The sequence goes on from CM064489.1 coordinate 1,777,516, forward strand.
GGGTTGATGTCAAGAAGGATGTGGCGGATTAATCATTGGTGGTTTTGCGGGGGGGGGGGGGGGGGGATGATCCTTATTGATTTCTTGATGGGAGTTATTTTTTCTGGACCCCGTTCTCCTTCATGTTTAGCCACATTAGTTTTTAGATTTAAAACAGTTCACCCCGTTAGTTTGGCGATTTTATGACTTTCGGACCATTTTGGTGTTGATTTTTTTCCTGGCGAGCGATAGCGCGAACCGGCAATTTAGGAGGAATCAGCCTTCGGCCTGATAATTTTTCTACCGAAAAATGCGCAAATGTATCTTGAAGGGGGCTCTTGAGTTTATTTGTTGTTAAACCACAAAAAACATTAAAAGCATTAACTCCAAAATGGCCGATGTTGTCCCAGCTTTGTATAGAACTTTTGATAAGGGTGTGTAAGAGGGTCGACGGCAAGAAGGATGTGGGGGATTAATCATTGGGGTGGGGTGGGGTGTGTTGGGGGTGGGGTGGGGGGGGGGGGGTGGGGGGGGTGGGGGGGGGGGTGGGGTGGGGGGGGGGGGGGGGGAGGAGGAGGGAGGGAAGGGGTGATCCTTGTAATAGATTCTTTGGAAAATTTGGGGAGGAAGTCTCTCTCTCTCTCTTATATATCGCTTGCTATCTATCGGGCTCCATTTTTTATATTTTATTTTTATTTTCTCGATGGCGCTCTCTTGTTTTCTCTGGTTTTTTGTTTGGTTCATTCTGGTTTTCGTTTTTTCTCGCTTTTGTTTGTACTCTCGTGTCTTTTTTCGTTCATGTGTGCGTTTTCTTTTTTATTCGTGTTCTTGTTTGTTTTAGCTTTTTATTCTTATTCTTGTTGTTCCTTACATCTTCCCTCCTCCTCCTCCTCCTCCTCCTCCTCCTCCTCCTCCTCCTTATAAGATTATAGGCAAGCGTTTTCATTCTCACGAGGCGAAGCATTTCTTCTTCAACCGCGTTGTGAATAATTGGAACCGGACTTACCCTCGAAAACATTGTAAAACTGTACTACTGTCCAAACATTTAAGAACCATATGGATAAAACACATGGCAAATAACCCCCGCTTTTCACACAGTTTATTTCAACATGATAACGCGCAAAGAAATGTTCAAAACGCATACCGCAACTGTATATTGATTTTCATACATCTGTTCACTTTCAGAATTGTAGTAAATAGAAGTTAGCTTAGATGACAAATCAACTTTCTTTTTTTATCACTGTCCTCTTCGAATTTCCGTGTCATATTTTCAATCATGCATGGTATTTTTCCTATCTGTTTCCATGCCAGCATTAGCTGGCTATCCTTTTCTCTACCTCGTAGTCAGTAGATTAGTAGTTTTAGATATCCAAACTGCCCCGTAAGGACCAATAGGTCTGTTGCAGTTTGTTCTCCGTGGTATTCCGTGGTATTCCTCCTCCTCCCTCCTTTCCTCCTCTCTCTCTCTCTCTCTGTATATATATATATATATATATATATATATATATATATACCGGTATTTATATAAACTCACACACGAGGCGTCAACCCAGATGTTATAGGTTCGAATCCCGGTCAGGTATATGCAGTATATCCCTGGACTTCCTCCTTGTGTTCCTTCCCTCTCTTACATTCCCCTTTTCGTTGTCTCTCTCCTATATTTCCTGTTTCATTATTCTCTTACAGTGTTTACTTTCCTTTGTCCTCTGCTTTATTCTTACTCTTTACTTCTCCTATATTTCCCCAGGACTTATTAGTTTTCCATTTCCCTCGCCACTTCTTTCCTCTATTTCTTATTTACATTTATTATTTTGTTCATATTTTCCTACTTTCATTGCTTCTCTGACCTTCGTTCTTTTTCTTGTATTTATGTATTCTTATTTCGTGTTTCCTTCTTTTTCTCATAGTTTAACCTATTGCGGTATGCCTATTCCTCCTTTTCACTAAATTTTCCTTCCATCCTTCCGTAGTTTACTTCTTATATTATTTTCAACATCTTTGTTCCTACCTTTCCGTTTCTCCCTTTCTCAGAGTATTTATTGCTTTATTGGACTTTCATTTCCGTCTCTCTCTCTCTCTCTCTCTCTCTCTCTCTCTCTATATATATATATATATATATATATATATATATATATATATATATATATATATATATATATATATATATAATGTTTTCTCTTTCTTTCTTTTCTCACCATTTATTGTACCCATCTCTTTATCTCACTTCACTTGTTTCCTTTCTACTTATTATCAGTATTTTACTTAGCATATTCATTTTTCTTCCCATTTCCTCATTCGTTTCCTCCTTCCTTCTGTCTCTTCATCTTCTCATCTCCTCCCTTTCTTTCCTTCTCTTCCGTCTTTCTCTTTTTCCCTTCCTTCCGCCTCATTTCTCCTTTTCTCCTTGTCTCTTCATCTTTAATCTTGTCACTTTCTTTCCTTCTTTTCTTGTCCCATTCCATACACTTCATTTCTCCTCCTCCTCTGTCTATACGCCTTCTCCCTTCTTCTTCTTCTTCTTCTTCTTCTTCTTCTTCTTCTTTTCGCCTATCGTTCTTTCCTTCCCCATTACTTTCCTCCATCTCTTCCTACTCTTTTCCCTCGTTTTCCTTTCCTTTCTCCTTCTCTGCTGTCTTTCCTCTCCTCCCCCTCTCCCTTACTCCTCCCCCTCCCCCTCTATCCCTCCTCCTTCCCACCTCACTTACCTGTCCTCATAACTCTCTCTCTCTCTCTCTTACACACATGCACACACAGAAACTCACACTCATACGCACACAAACACTTTCTCTCACGCACATACATGCACTCACAATCCACACGCACACATACAGTACACACACACACACACAAACAAACACGCCTATACCTACTCACATACACATACACACACAAACAAACACACACACACACACACACACACACACACACACACACACACACACACACACCACAACACACACACACACA
>CM064489.1:1780561-1793061 GCA_032716605.1 Paralithodes platypus
TTATTTGTCAATCTCTCTCTCTCAATAATTGAGCAATGAACATACTAGGCATTGCCCCCCTGTAGCATATTTTGAATATGGGAATATTCATACAGTGTTATTTAATCAGGGAACAATGAGGGTATTTTTTGGCGTTTCGGTGTGCTGTACTAGGTACAGCACAACATCCATCCCAATCATATCTTCCCTTGATACATCGGGATTCGAACCCGGGACCATTGGATTACCAGTCCAGTGGCATGACCACTCCACCACATCTCGCTAGTTCAAGTTGCCATCACAATAGTATCTTCCCTTGACTCCTCGGGATTTGAACTCGGGACTTGAAGGTTACTAACTGAGTATCAATACCACTCCACCAAACTTTAAATGCCTGGAGAGCACAATATCAATAACAGGTGCAGTTTTCTCTTTCTATGTTAAGGGAGCTCAGACGGTATTGTGCAGCATAATTTACTGGTTCGGCTCAATGGTTTAAAGAAAAGGGGTGTCGGTTTGCTCTCTAAACATCTATCCAAGTTGAAACAAAAATACCCACAAGAACCCATTCGATATTAAAAGTGTACATTTTTCGGTAGAAAAATTTCCCGGCCAAAGGCCGATTCATGTTCAAATACAGGCTCGCTATCGCTCGCCAAGAAAACAAATCGAAACCTAACCAACTGCAGCAACGATAAGGTCTTAATATTGGCAAAGAAATGGGGCAAAAGGTCTGAAAGTCGCCAAACTAATGGGGCGAATGTCTTCTTCAAATTCCATAACTAATAGGGCTAAACATGAGAGAGGAGGAGGAGGACTCGAAAAACCAACTGCCTCCCCATAAGACTAGGACATAATATATCACCGTGCGGTACTGATATAGGTCCTTCACATGGCCCCAGACTAAAGAATAATGTGGCAGAGTGTTAATGTAAACGAATTGAGCCCTAAGTGAGGCGTATTTAAGGGAGCCAAATCCTCGCTTTCTTTTCTCTTTCTCCTCCCTCTCGCTTTGGATTGTATCAATTCGGCACCATTCAGCCTACTGTTTTATAAAAAAAAAAGGAAGTTCCCCATCATTCAGGTGTCAATATTTGTTCTGGCGAGCGGTAGCGAGCCAGCATATATATATTTTTGTTTAGCAAGCTAATTCTGTACATATTTCGATGGAAGAATGTCTCCGGCGAAGCCGGATTTCTCCATACAATGCTGGCGCAGATATCGCTACGCCAGCGAAGAAGCGGAAAACTGCGGGAAAGGGGATAAACGTCTTAAAACAGTTGGCTGAATGGGGCCGAATGGATACAAGCCAGGGAAAGAGAGAAAAGGAGAGAAAGATAAAAAACAAATCCGGTGACCCCCCTTAAGACTAGGAAATATCACCCTTGTTGTACTGATATCGGTCCTTCACACGGCCCCAGACGAAGGAATATGGCAGAGTGTTGTCATTGTTTAGCAGTGAGGCCGTTTTTAAAAGATTCCTTCCTATTTTAAGTCCGAAATAGACTACACGTGCCCTTCTTCACCCGGCCACACGGAGAGAGGTGTAAGATTGTTGTGGCCGCTTAGGAGTGTGGCTGAAAAAGACTACACCTGTCGTACTGATATAGGTCCTTCTAGCCAGACGAAAAAGGTGTTAAGAATGTTGTGGCCGTTTAGTAGTCTGGCCGTTAAGGAGTGTGACCATTTAGTACTGTGGCTGTTTCGTACTGTGGCCGTTTAGGAGTGTGGCCGATTAGTAATGTGGCCGTTTAGTAGTGTGACTATTTAGGAGTGTGGCCATTAAGGTGTGTGACCATTTAGGAGTGTGGCCGTTTAGGAGTGGTGTACTTAGGATTGTGGCCGATTAGGAGTGTGGCCGTTTATGAGTGTGGCTGTAACAAACCCCGCGAGCCATACTGATATACAGTAGGTCCTTCTAGCCAGACGGTGAAAGGTGTTAAGAATGTTGTGGCCATTTAGGAGTGTGGCCGCTAAGGAGTGTGGCCGTTTAGGAGTGTGGCTGTAACAAACCCCACGTGCCGAACTGATATATAGGTCCTTCACCCGGCCAGACGAAGAAAGGTATTGAGAATGTTGTGGCTGTAACAAACCCCACGTGCCGAACTGATATACAAGTCCTTCACCCGGCCAGACGAAGAAAGGTATTGAGATGTTGTGGCTGTAAAATGCCCATCTTTTCATACACATAGAAAAAAACAAAAAAAACTAGGCTATATCGAAAGGTCCTTCACCTAACCGAGACAAAATCATGAATGAAGTGAAAATACCAGTGTTACCGAGGACAGAAGTAAAGACAAAAGGGAGGGGGGGGGGGGTAAAATGGCCATCCTTCCCCTCCCCCACTCCTGAACCCATTCTGTACCGGCGACGTCTTTTAGTTTGGCTTTCAGCTACATTTAGAAGATTTTATGAAGCTTAGTAAGGACATGTGGTAGCTATAATGGATTATTTGAGATAGTGTGCAGCCTTTTAATGGGTAGACGTCCTTCCTAAGCTAAATAAAATTGTGTAATATAGTTCTAGAGTATATTTTAAAAATAATGTCACCAGTAATGAATGGGTTAACCCCCTCTGTACCGGCGACGTCTTTTGTATTTTCTTCTAGCTATATTTAGACGATTGTGTGCAGTTTAAGAAGGATCTGTGGTAGTAAAAAGGGTTAAGTGAGACAGTTCAAAGCCTGTTAATTTGCCGGAAACCCTTTTTAAACTGAAGAAAATCGTCTTACAGTAGCCAGAATAAATCTAGAAGGATGGCACCGGTACTGAAAGGGTTAATTGAGAATCTGCTAGATCCCAGTTGCCCCAAAAGGGTTGCAGGAAGATGTGCTCGTGTGATAAAGGGGTTAGTCTTTTAGATGTGTACAATGGGGACACTTGTACAGGTGCTTTTTTTTTTTTGGGGGGGGGACTGCTCTATCTCTCTCTCTCTCTGTCTATCTATCTATCTATCTATCTATCTATCTATCTATCTATCTATCTCACTGCATACTAATCCTTCTTGTTTGTTCACCTTTCTTCATCATCCTTTTCTATTCCATTTAAATTTATGATGGTTACTTTTTCACCTTTCTCTCTCTCTCTCTCTCTCTCTCTACCTCTATCTTCTCTCTTCTATCTCTCCCTCTCGTCGCCTTCTCTCTCTCTGCTCTGCTCGTCTCTCTCTATCTCTCACACACACACACACACACACACACACACACACACCCACACACTGTTCCCTGGCCTGCAAAACAACGGGAAGCGGCAAAAATTGGAAGAGGAGAGATGGAAAACACACACACTGGCACTGAGGTAAGGCCACACACACACCCACACACACACACACAGGAAAGCACTAACAACCGCACACACACACACACACACACACACACACACACACACACACACACACACACACACACATGGGCGCACACATTTACAAGCACATCATATAGATGCATGAATGCATAATTATACAGTATATATAATATATATATATATATATATATATATATATAGCTTATCGATAATATATCTAGTATATATCTATGATAATATAATATATATATATATATACACATACATATGTGTGTGTATACTATGTATACTGTATGTATTGATAGATAGATAGATAGAGATATAAAACATGATATAAAGATTGTAAAAAAAAAATCAGTACATACGGGGGAGTGGGTGGGGGGGGGGGGGAGAAGAAATCTGGGGGAAATCGGGGAGGGGAGGGAGGGGGATGGGGGAATCGTTCGTTAGTTCGGAGAAATAAAAGGAGAGAGGGAGGACTATAAAAATATCAGGTGTAAGAATAAAGAATGAACCCTGAACATACTTACCTTCCTGAGCCAGAGCAGGAGGGGTCAAAACAGGATGGCTGGTGGTGATGGGGAAGACAAGCAGGAACAGAGGACAATTGGTGAGAGAGAGAGAGAGAGAGAGAGAGGAGGAGAGGATGGGCGGAGGAGGAGAAGAGAGAGAGAAGAGAGAGACCAGAGGAGAGGGAGAGGGAGAGAGAGAGAGAGGCGGAGACAGGAGAGAAGAGAGACGAGAGAGAGAGATGAGCGAGGAGAGAGATGAGCAGAAGAGAGAGAGGAGGCGGAGAGAGAGAGAGAGAGAGAGAGAGAGAGAGAGAGACAGAGAGAGAGAGAGAGAGAGACAGAGAGAGAGAGAGAGAGAGACAGAGAGAGAGAGAGAGAGAGCATTAATGGTAGTATTGTTTTTCACTTAGGTAACAATGAAGGTGATGATAGAACATGGAGACAGACTCAGGGGGGACTGGGTTACTCGGAGACGTATACTAAGGGTTTGGAGGAGAAATATAAGGTTGGGGAAGCAAGTTAAAGTACAATTATTCTCATTCACGCACCAATTCACTCACTCACTCACTATCTATTTAACGAACTAACAAACAACTAATAACTAACTCACTCATTCACTATCCAGCTAACTAACTAACCTACTAACTAACTAACTTACTAACTAACTAACTTACTAACTAACTAAGTAACCAACCTACTAACTTACTAACTAACTAACTAACTAACTTACTAACTAACCAACTAACTTACTAACTAACTAACTAAGTAACCAACCTACTAACTAACTAACGTTATCCACTATGGAGGTAAGAGATGATGCACAAAATTAACTCTAAAAGGGGCCTGGGGGTTATATTTTAAGCTTAATGGAGGTCTAAGGAAGCAACTAAAAAATATATATACAGTATATATGAATAAATATATATATACAAATAAATACATGAATATACGTATATGTAAAAAAATCCCGGCCGAAGGCCGGTTCCTCTTAAATTACAGGCTCGCTATCTCTCGCCAGGAAAAAATCGACACCTAAATGGCACGAAAAGTCTTAAAATTGACAGAAATGTGGCGAAAGTTCTTAAAATCGCCAAACTAATGGGCCGAACGTCTTATAATCTCAAAAGCAATTGGGCTAAACATGAGGGAGAAAGAGGTTCAGGAAAAAATCCTCTAGGTGGAAATCTCCCTTTAACTATTTGGGATTTAAATAAGGTAAGTATACGGATTTTGAACGAGAACTGTTTTTTGTTTTTTTGTATACTACTTTATAAAAGATTCTCATTTATGTTTCTTTTGCTTCTTTTACATTAGGACTTTCAATAAAAACTAACACATTCGAGGCTATTAAGTTCTGAGTGGCAGGTTCGTATTAACGGATAATTGGGGGTGTGACATATTTTAATTGGCAATCAGTCATTATAAGAAATAATAATAATGATATTAAACTCCCAAAGCTACAGACAGACAAACAGACAGACAGACAGACGACAGACAGACAGACAGACATACGACAGACAGACAGACAGACGACAAACAGACAGACAGACATACGACAGACAGACCGACAGACAGACAAACAGACGGAGAGACAGACAGACAGACAACAGACAGACAGACAGACAGACGGACAGATACGTATGGTTAATTCGAGAGAAGTAACCCCTTCAGCACGATGACGTAATCTTCATCATATGCTGGTTACCATTAGACGATTTCCTTTCGCTTGCAATATACCTCCAGGCCTTACAGTAGAGGGGTAAATACTATCTCAATAAACCCTCTGAATAACACAGAGCCTTCTTTAAGAGAGCCCACCTCGCTTTTTTTCTCTTTCTGTCCCTCTCTCTTTGGCTTGTATCCATTCGGCCCCATTCAGCCTAGTGTTTTAAGACGTTTACCTCCATCCAGGTGTCAATATGTTCCTGGCTAGCGGTAGCGAGCCAGCATATACTGTATATATATTTGTTTTGACAGCAAGCTAAATTTGTACATTTTTCGATAGAAAAATTTCTCCGGCGAAGCCGGATTTCTCCATACAATGCTGGCTCGCTATCGCTCGCTAGGAAAGGAAAAAATCGACACCTGGATGGGGGTAAACGTCTTAAAGCAGTTGGCTGAATGGGGCCGAATGGATACAAGCCAGGGCAAGAGAGAAAAGGAGAGAAAGATAAAATATAGCCGGTGACCCCCCTTAAACTGCATAAAATCTTCTTATTTTAGTCAGAATCAGAATCAGGTAACCCGGTGTGATCGTGCTGAAGGGGTTAATTATATTAATTGAATATTTTAATAATTAATGGGGGGGGGGGGTAAAGTTTTTGGATAATTGGATGTGATCATGTTATTGGCGCTGTCGTGTAATTGATTTAGCTAACGGCATTTACAACGACTAACATGATACTTAACATACATCATTTGATAAATATATATGCATAAAATAATGATAAACGTACATATTATTGCTAAGTAACATGCATACCCACGTATAACACCCACCTATAATGTCAACCCACCTATAACACCCACCTTATAAAGTTAATCCACTTATAGCACCCACCTAAACCGTTAACCCACCTATAACACCCACCTTATAAAGTTAATCCACTTATAGCACCCACCTAAACCGTTAACCCACCTATAACACCCACCTTATAAAGTTAAGCTACTTATAGCACCCACCTAAACCGTTAAACCCCACCTATAACACCCACCTTATAAAGTTAATCCACTTATAGCACCCACCTAAACCGTTAACCCACCTATAACACCCACCTTATAAAGTTAATCCACTTATAGCACCCACCTAAACCGTTAACCCACCTATAACACCCACCTTATAAAGTTAATCTACTTATAGCCAACCCAACCTAAAACCGTTAACACCACCACCCCCCTATAACAACCACACCCTATTAAAGGTAATCTACTTATAGCACCCACCTAAAAAAAAACCCGTTAACCCACCTATAACACCGGAGTACCCCACCCACCTTATAAAGTTAAGAAAAAAGTTAATCTAACTTATAGCACCACCCCCTAAAACCGTGAGTAACCCCCACCTATAACCACCCCACTTAATAAAGTTAAATCTACTTATAGCCCCACCTAACCCGTTACCCACACCCACACTATAACACCCCACCTTATAAAGTAGTTATAATCCACTTTTATAGCATCCCACCTAAACCGTTACCCAGCCTATAACACCCACTTATAAAGTGATAATCCCACGTTATCAGCACCCACCTAAACCGTTTTTTAACACGAAACCCAACCTATAACACCCCCCACATTTATAAAGTTAATCCACTTATAGCACACCACCTCTTAAAACGTTAACCCACCTATAACACCCACCTTATAATAAAAGTTAATCCACTTATAGCAAACCCAACCTATAAACGTCAAACCCACATATAACCAACACCCACCCACCTTATAAAGTTAATCCACTTATAGCACCCACCTATAACGTTAACCCACCTATAACACCCACCTTATAAAGTTAATCCACTTATAGCACCCACCTATAACGTTAACCCACCTATAACACCCACCTATAACGTTAACCCACTTATAGCACACCCCCACCCTAAACCTTTTTGTTACCCCGTCCACCTATAAACACCACCTATAACGTTAACCCACCTATAACAGCCACCTATAGTACTCTCAGGCAGTACACCCGAACAGGGCGGTGCTGCCGGAGAATGCTATCGGTTGGTGTCAAGGAAAACTGGCTCTCCTGTTTCACCACCTGGCGTCCTTTACTGATCCTCTCCGTGCCTCACCAGCACAGGGGACAACCCCAGTTTACCCTCCTAAACACCTTATATCTGTTTCAGTAGACTATATTGCAAATATCTCACATAATGCACTACCTTTAAAAAAAAAATAAAAAAAATAAAATAAAAAAGTATCTTTAATTTATCTATCACTCTTCTGGCTTTGCCGGGGGGGGGGGGGGACACTCGCCACAGGCAGCCTCCCTTTTGTCTCCTTCATACACACATAAACAAAATTATATTAGTAATTGACTCACACATAGTGTACAATGATAATTTAACGTACATTGATAATTGACACACATACATTGATAATTGACACACATACATTGATGATTAAGATACATTCACAAATGACACACATACATTGATAATTAAGATACATTGATATTTGACACGCATATATTGATAATTAACTCACCTTGATAAATGCCACACATACTTTGATAATTTATACACCTTGATAATTGCCACACATACTTTTATAATTAACACACCTTGATAATTACCACACATACAGACAACAGACAGACCTAGATTCCTACTCAGGGACACCTAGACATTACAATGGACACCGGAGTAATGGCTTAATCGGATTAAATGGTAATCTCGTTAGGAATTTCTGAACCCTTGATGATGTGAGGGAGTACATGTCATCAGAGAGAGAGAGAGAGAGAGAGAGATTTGATTTGATTTTTTTATTGAGAAAAGTACAAATGTTACACAAGTATCATAGTAGAGAGAGAGAGAGAGAGAGGGGGGATGGGGGGGTAGGCGGTTGGAGGGAAGATAAATAAAAGAGGAGGAAGGTATGAGTTTCAAACCTGTCCAATCTTGTACAATACTGTATATATATATATAGCTATTATATATATATATTATATATATATATATATATTATATATATATACTATATAACTGTATATATATCTTATAAGATATATATAAAAGATATATATATCAGTATATATTAATATATGTGTGTGTGTCTATACACACACACACACAATAACTCTCACCAACACCCCCAAACACACACACTCACCCACCAATAAAATATCCCCACTCCGCCTGTCATTAAGTGTTGTATATTAAAAGTGTGGATAATGAGGCGTGGGGGGTTCTTTTTTTTTTTATTTTTTTTTTTTTTTTTCGTTTTTTTTTGTGTGGGGTGGGGGGTAATGGCTGATACCTTGTTCATTACAGGGGGGGGGGGGGCTCTATTGGGCTCTAATTGGTTGGGTTATTGTTCAACCTCATTAACGGTATAAGGTTAAGAAGTTCCCCAGGGCCTAGGTAATTATTACGTTCATGCGTTCATGGTGCAGGATTATGTTTGAAAGAATGGCATTAATGTTAATAGCTATGTACTTGTCAAGACAATTATATTATGGAAGGCACATATAACGTTAATGGTAATTGCCAAAATTGTTAAATTGTTTAATATGTACAACAAAATAATCGTGAAAGGATCTTACTACTAATATATTTTGAGTGTAGACTCTAAATATTTAAAGCAATTATAACAGCTTATGACACATAGGTTTTAATGGATTACAGATAACACTATGCTTTTAAAACAGACGTAATATTGATTAAACAAGAAACTAATGTATGTTTTTCACTGTATTTTTCACTGATAAATAATGTTAGATATAATAACCCATATACAGTATAGTCTTCCTGATGATATGTTTACCTGCGTCGAAATATGCAGGCAAATGATTGGCCTCTATTATCGATTGGGGAAAGGACAGTATAATGTATATTGTCGCGGTATTTCTCGAGATGCTGATAACTCTCTCTCTCTCTCTCTCTCTCTCCCGCCCTTCTCATCTCTCCATCACCTCGATCTCTCTCTCTCTCTCTCCTCCTCCCTCTGGTCTCTCCTCCTCTTCTCTCTCTCCTCACCATCTCCTAACTCCTCTCCTCTCCTCTCTCTGCTCTCTCTCTCGACTCTCCTCTCCCTCTCTCTCTCTCTATATCTTCCTCTCCCCCCCCCCCCCTCTCCTCCTCTCCTCTTCCAACATCATTAGAGATAGACCCCCACCCCCCTTCCCTCCCCTCCCTACATCCTCCTCCTCCTCCTCCTCCTCCTCCTCCTCCCAAGATTTCCTCGGGAGATTCACTTTCCGACTTGGTTCCTCCCGGTCCTTGTTTGTGGCCAGGAGGAGGAAGAGGAGGACGAGGAGGAGGACGACGAATGGGGGAGTGGTGGAGGAAGGAGGAGGAGGATGGAGAAGAAGATGACGAAGAAGAAGAAGAAGAAGAAGGGAAGAGAGAAGAGAGGAGGAAGGGAGGCAGGAGAAGGGAGGAGGAGGAGAGCGGGGGCGATAAAGGAAAGAAAGAGGAGGAAGGAGAGGAGGAGAAAAGAAAAACAGAAGAGGGGAAGAGGAGAGAAAGAGACAAGAGAGAAAGAAAGGAACTTGAAGAAACGAAGAATGAAAGCAGAGAAGGAGGAGGAAGGAAAACGAGGAAAGGAGGAAGAAAAAGAAGAACAGGGGAAAAAGAAGAGAAAAGAAGAAGAAGAAAAAGAAGAAAGAAAGAAGAAAGAAAGCAGAAGAAGAAAGAAGGAAGAAGCAAGGAAGAAAGAAAAGAAGAAGACAAGAGGAAGAGGAGGAAGAAAAAGAAGAAAGAAAGAAGGAAGAAGAGGAAGCTAGGAGGAAGGGAGGAGGAGGGTTTCGAAAGAAAAAGAAGAAAAGAAAAGAGGGAAGAGGAGGAAAAGAGGGAAGAGGGGAGAAGAAAAATAGATAGAGGAGAGGAGAGGAGGAGGAGGAGGAGGGGTTACTAGGAGGGAAGCAAACGTATAGGCGGAAAAAGAGGAGGAGAGAGGATTTGGAGGAGGAATGAGGATTAAAAAGAGGAAGGAAGGAAAAAGAGAAAAGAGGATATGGTTTTTGAGGGATGGGATGCTGAATAAGAAAGGAGGTGGTGTGATGGAGGGGGACAGAGGGGAAGGGAAAGCAGCCAAAAGAGAGGGAATAGGCCAAAAGGGGGAGAACAGGGAGTAAAAAAGGGGAAAGATGGGGGAAAAACATGTGTGTGATTGGAGGAAAGGAAGAAAGAAGGGGAGCAAAAAGCGGGAGGGGAAGTGAAAGAGGGGGAAGGAGAGAGGAAAGAAGCAGAGCGAAGAAAGAAGCAGGGGAAGAGCAAGAAAGATAAGAAAAGAAAGCAAGCATAGGAAAAGAAAGAAAAAAGAACAAAAGAAATCCCAGCAAAAGAAAAAAGAAGCAGGGGAGGGGAGAAGCGAATAGCAGAAGCCGAAGGACAGCAGGAGGAAAGGAAGGGAGGAGAGTGAGGGAAAACGAAAGAGGGAGGAAGGAAGGAACAGAGGAAGGAAAGGAACAGAAAGGAGGGGAAGAGAGAGAGAGGGAGAGGAAGGAGAGCTTAAGAAAGAACAGCTCGGGGACTAAGAGAATGAAAAAGAAGAAGACAGGAAATATGAGCAGGAAGCAGCGCGGAGGAGCGGAGGCGGTTAGGGAAGACGGAAGAAGACAGCAGGAGGAAAGAGGCAAGGAGGAATCCGAAAAAAGGAAGGAAAAACAGAAAAAAAGTTACTGACGAAGAAAGAAGAATAAGAAGAAGAATAGGGACAAGAAGCCCAAAGACAAGTAGAAGGGAAGAAGAACGAAGAAGAGGGTATTAGGAGGAAAAGAAGGGTATAGTGTGTGAGGAAAAAAAGCGGGGAATAGAGGCGGGGAGGAGAGAGATGGAGATCGAGGAGAGAGCGAGAAGACGAGGGAGGAGAGAAGAGCCTCTAAGGAGGAGGAGGCGGAAAAAACGAAGAGGACGAAAGATTTGTTAGGAGGAAGGGAAGAGGAAGAGGCAAGCGAAGGGAAAGACAGAGGATCTGGGAGGGTGTTTTCTAATAGAGGGCTATGGTTAGCGTATGGAGAAAAGGCACACAGGGAGGGTGGTTTGGTGTTGTTTTGGGTTGTTGATGGAGACAGAAGGAAAGAAAGAGGGTGAAGGGAGAGGAGGGGGAGGAAAAAGAAAGAAAGAGGGAGAGGGGGGGGAGAGAGAGAGGGGGAGAGGAAGAAACACGGCCCGAGAAACAAGAATAGAGGAAGAGGAGGGGAAAAGAAAAAAGAGGGGAGAGGGGGGGGAACAGTGGAGCGGAAGAAAGCTCGGCGGAGAGAGAAGGACATAAAAGAAGGAGGAGGAGACGAAGAAGAAGAAGAAGACGAAGAAAAAGAAATATAAGAAGACATAGAAGAAGAAGAAGGAGGAGGAGATGAAGAAGAAGAAGAAGAAGAAAGAAAGGGGTCTAGGGGGTGGTTTCTTGAAAGGCGGTCTAGGTTTTTCTTGAAGGCGTTCTAGGTGGTTGTTTTTAATTGACAGGCGGTCTAGGGGTTTTTTTTCCTTGAAAGGCGGTCTAGGGGGTGTTTTTTCTTGAAGGCGTCTAGGGGGGTGTTTTCCCTTGTACAGTCTGTCTAGTGGGTGTTTTCTTGAAAGGCGGGCTAGGGGGTGTTTTCTTGAAAGCTGTCTAGGGGTGTTTCTTGAAGGGGGTCTAGGGGGTGTTTTCCTGTTGAAAGGCGTTCATAGGGGGTTTTTTTTCTTGAAAGGCGGTGTATCTAGGGGGTGTTTTCTTGAAAGGGCTGTCTAGGGGGTGTTTTCTGAGAGGAGAGGTCTAGGAGGAAGAGACTTGAAAAAGAGGTCCTAGGGGGTGGTTGTCTTAGAGATCAGTCCCTGGGAGATGGTGTTATCATTGTAAAGCACTAATAGTGGTAATCCATTGACGTCTCTGAACCTGCCAAAGCCCAAGTTACGCAAGGACGGTCGAGGTGGTTTATGTTTATCAGTGTTTTGAATGCGGTCTACAGTCTTTGAACTTGACAAAGGCCAAGTTCTGAGGGGGTGTATCAGATACGTAGTGATTTAAGGCGGTATACCTAGGGGGTGGTGGTTTCCTTGGAAAG
>CM064489.1:1798061-1875206 GCA_032716605.1 Paralithodes platypus
TTAGAGAGTATATATGTGTGTGTGTGTGGGTAGCATGGGTGGGCGTTAGAGAGTATGTATGTGTGTGTGTGTGCGTAGCGTGGGTGGGCGTTAGAGAGTATGTATGTGTGTGTATGTGCGTAGCGTGGGTGGGCGTTAGAGAGTATGTATGTGTGTGTGTGTGTGTGCGTAGCATGGGTGGGCGTTAGAGAGTATGTATGTGTGTGTGTGTGGGTAGCGTGGGTGGGCGTTAGAGAGTATGTATGTGTGTGTGTGTGTGTGCGTAGCGTGGGTGGGCGTTAGAGAGTATGTATGTGCGTAGCGTGGGTGGGCGTTAGAGAGTATGTATGTGTGTGTGTGTGTGCGTGCGTAGTGGGGGTGGGCGTTAGAGAGTATGTATGTGTGTTGTTGTTGTTGTTGTTGTTGTTCCCCAGGCTATCTGGCCGAACAGCCCCAAGGTCTCGAGCAAGGCCAAGGCCATAAATGAGCGCCCCCACAAAATCCTCCCTGCTTACCACTAACAAAGCCCGGGTGACCGAAGCCACTCCAAGACAGGGAGCTGAGGAAGTTGCGGAAACGCCCGGGAAACCAAAGCCCCACCCAAGGCCCTGTGCCCCTCAGCAATTATGAAGGGAAAGTTGAGGGGTAAGGGAAAAATGTGACGCTTTGGCTCCCAATCTGCCAACTTCTAGGTTGGCAGTAGGGAGGTCAATCCACGGAAAAGACGCCGCCACTTGAGATCTAGAAGATATATAAGTAAAAGGAACAGTCAGAGTAAGCTATGGGTATGGTAGAGATCGCTCAGTTCTCACTCGGATAGACCAGCCCATCACCACATGACTAGAACCCAATCCTCTCAGCATCAGCTAGGAAAGGCCCTAGAAAGCCACCTTTGGCGGGGGGATAGCTCCCCTATTTCAACTCCTTTCGGGGTTGGGCACCCGCCCTTTCGGGGTTGGGCACCCGCCCGATGTATGTGTGTGTATGTGCGTAGCGTGGGTGGGCGTTAGAGAGTATGTATGTGTGTGTGTGTGTGCGTAGCGTGGGTGGGCGTTAGAGAGTATGTATGTGTGTGTGTGTGGGTAGCGTGGGTGGGCGTTAGAGAGTATGTATGTGTGTGTGTGCGTGCGTAGCGTGGGTGGGCGTTAGAGAGTATGTATGTGTGTGTGTGTGCATAGGGTGGGTGGGCGTTAGAGAGTATGTATGTGTGTGTGTGTGCGTAGCGTGGGTGGGCGTTAGAGAGTATGTGTATGTGCGTAGCGTGGGTGGGCGTTAGAGAGTATGTATGTGTGTGTGTGTGCGTAGCGTGGGTGGGCGTTAGAGAGTATGTATGTGTGTGTGTGTGTGTGTGTGCGTAGCGTGGGTGGGCGTTAGAGAGTATGTATGTGTGTGTATGAATGTGTGTGTGTGTGTGTGTGTGCGTAGCGTGGGTGGGCGTTAGGGATTCTGGTGTAGGAGAGAGGGGGGCCACCTTTGATTGGAACGCCATTTGGGTGCTTTAATTATGGAATCATTGGCTGTTAGTTATCTACCAAGGTATCTGATAAATGGTTCATTATATATATTACTTTCATCTACTGTACAGTATGTATTTATTTTAATATAGTTTGTATTTTGTTTTTACTTTGTTCATTTAATTAATTACATACGTTCATTATTTTATTATACCGGTATATTATTTTATGTCTTTATTATTATTATTATTATTATTATTATATATATATATATATATATATATATATATATTTTTTTTTTTTTTTTTTTTTTTTTTTTTTTTGGCCATGTGGAATTTAGATTCATTGAACAGTTAATATATTCAATAGCAGTATTGCCGAAATAATATTAAGGATACGAACATATTTAAGTTACAGAGAGGGTAATAAAACCAGCGGCACCAATATGGTGGAGGTTGGCCGATCTCGGTTACTATAAGGTCTCTCGTGCCGACATATGCGGGGGTGGGAACTACAGATTGTTTCCATTAGTTACATTTAATATGCTGTAACAAGCGATTCTCTGTATAGATTTGAAATTTATGTTCGTATGAAAACAATATGTTGTTTAATAGCACAAAAGCATCATTAGTACTACGTAGCAAGTATTATATTCAACAGCAGGAATATTTGATTTATATAACACTGTAGTTGTTTGATGTGAAATGTGTTTTGTTAAATGACACTCTAGTTTCTGTAGAAGTGCGTGAAACATTAACATAAAATCTATGCATATAATATCATGTATAACTTTAAACGATATGCTAATATTGTATTCTTATATTAACATTGCATTGGATACATTTGTGAATTATTTTTATGTTTGGCATACTCTTAGATAATTCCAGAAACACAAATAGTTGACCAATATTTGTGAAAATTAATGGGACTGGCAATATCTATGAAATTGAATACGCTAAGATGGTTTGATCATATATATATATATATATATATATATATATATATATATATATATATATATATATATCTATATATATATATATATATATATATATATTTTTTTTTTTTTTTTTTTTTTTTACTGGGGTTAGGAAGTTTCTGTGGGAGTCGAACGATGCATTCATATACCTTTTACTCTTTAATTACTAAGAGGGTCTTCCGAAACTAAATAAATGTGTCTATTGTTGGCCAGATTACACCATGAATAACGCCAGTATTGAAGATATTAAATATGATCAAATTAATGTGACAGATGATATATGTAAGTCGACCAAGGTATCTGCTGCTGCCGATATATAATTCATGTACAAGTCCCCGACACCCACGCCCACTTGGTTTATTTAAGTGGCCCACCTCGTGTTTTTTTCTCTCCCTTTCTCCTCTGGGTAGTATCCATTCTGCCACATTTAGCCTGCTGTTTTAAGAAGTTTATCCCCATCCTGGCGCACGGTATCGAGCCAGCATATTTTTAATGAATTTTTTTTGACAACAAGTTAAATTTGTAAATTTTTCGATAGAAAAATGTCTCTGGCGAAGCCGGATTTTTCCATACAATGCTGACTTGCTATCGCTCGCCAGGAAGAAATGGACACCTGGATGGGGATAAACGTCTTAAAACAGTTGGCTGAATGGGGCCGAATGGATACAAGCCAGGGAAAGAGAGAAAAGGAGATAAAGATAAAAAAAAAAAGGCCGGTGACCCCCTTGAGTGAAGTTGGGGGACAGAGAAAACTATATTCATGGATTTATATAGATACATAGATATACAGACTTTTACAATTCAGGCGAGTTGGTCAGGATTCAATATTGGTAGAGATGGTAGAGATGTCTAATGATATGTCGGATAGGTTGGGAGAGAGGTACCCTGACCAGGACCGACCTAAACAGGCAGTTTTGGGCGGGGTCCGCTAGCCGTACAATGGTGCTGGCTGTCCAATTGACCCTTTCCGTACGACAACCTTTCCAAATTACTCTCGCTATCTCCACCTAAACATTAGGGAGAAGTGAGTCCAGAAAAACGGTGTGTCTCCCCTTAATCATATATTCTCTGCATGTGCCTTTACCACTTTCAGTTCTCTCTATAGTATATGTTAGTATTGTTCTCTCTCTCTCTCTCTCTCTCTCTCTCTCTCTCTCTCTCTCTCTCTCTCTCTCTCTCTCTCTCTCTCTCTCTCTCTCTCGGCATAAACTATTCATTATATTCAAACCAGCTTCTTCCTCATATATTCCTTAATCATTGAATTTTCCAGTATCTAGATTACCTATATTGCCTAATTGAGACCAAAAACCAATAACAGTACCTAATATTAGCCAAGTGATAGCTATATTATGCCAAAGTTTAGGTGGCATAATATTACGGTAATTTTGATCATTTACCGTTGTGTAATGATTGCTCATAAATATTACCGGACACTTAATTAAAACTCAGTGCTAGTAATTATATAATAATATAATAATATAATGTAATATTATTAATAATACCATAATTCTGATGTTTTGTTCTTGTTTGGGCTCTTGCCTTTTCCTATTATGCATTTGTAAGTATGTGTGTGTGTGTGTGGGTGGGTATGCGTGTGTGTGTGTTTGGTGTTTATATATGTGTGTAGGTTGTATATACTACATGTATGTGTACAGTATGAATGTACATCTCTGCGTGTGTGTAAATGTGTGTGTGTGTATATGTGTGCGTGAGAAAGATAGAGAGTGAATGTGTGTGTGTGCGTGTGTGTACTATGTATGCGCGTGTTTGTGTATGTATGTGTGTACGTGGCAAATCAATCGGTTGAAAGTGAGTGTGACACAATGCGTTATATCTCGACTCTCTCTCTCTCTCTCTCTCTCTCTCTCTCTCTCTCTCTCTCTCTCTCTCTATCTATCTATCTATATATCTATCTATCTCACTCTCACTCACTCACTCACTCTCACTCTCTCTCCACTGTAGATATTTAACTTTCTTTTTTGCATTTTATTCTAATTTTTTGAGTATTTCCGAGTTCATCACGGGAGGGAAATGAGATAACACGGAGGAGGGAAGGAAGGGGGGGGGGGATAGAGGGAGAGGAGAGGGGAGAAGAAGGAAGAAGAACAGGAGGAGAAGAGGAGGAAAAGGAGTAAGAAATAAGATAACATGGGAGGAGGGAAAGAAGTGATGATAGGAGGAAGAAGAGGGGGGGGGATAGAGGAGAAAGAGAAGGAAGGAAAAGGGAGAGGTGAGCTAAATGGGGGAAGGAAGAGGGTGATGATAGGGAGGAGGAAGCTAAGAAAGAAGGAAGGGAGAAATTGAGGAGGGAGGATTAGTTGGATGAGAAGGAAGAGGATGATGGGGAAAAAAGTAGGATAACAGGTCCTTCTTAAGCTGTCTAAAATCGTCAAATTTAAGCCAGAATCAAAGGTAAAATGGCGTCATGGTGCTGAAGGGGTTAATTACCTTTTTCATGCCCGTTATTATTTACAGCGCTCGTCAACCTCGGGGGGAATAATATACTGTATGTACACATTTCTCTTAGGGTACTGTACCGCCGGGAACTGACTATTATATCCAGACACTTTTATTTCTACATTATGCAGTAGGGGACATGATTTGTGTATTTCTATGAGAGAGAGAGAGAGAGAGAGAGAGAATGTGTGTGTGTGTGTGTGTGTGTGTGTGTGTGTGATGGTAGTACAGAGCGACAAAAATAGAATTAGGGAGGCAAATTGAATATTAAAAAGGTGAACAAAAAATAGTTGAAAACAATATATGAAAGGGGAGTTGGAACAATATACAATACGAAATATAATCAACCAGGACAACATTGCATAATTATATACTAAAGAAGAAAACGGCAACGAAGATATTTAAAAGGAATCGGGTTATAAAAGAGTAAATATGAATGTATAACTGGAAGGAAATAAAAAGATGCTAACAATAAATGAGATCAAATAGGTGACCTAATCGAGAATGAGCATAATAAAATTAATTATAATATTATGAATGACACACCGTTCGGGTAGCATATAATGATGCTAAGTTCTGTCAAATGTAATTAAAGTAGTCTTGAGGTATTTTAAGAGCATACAACACACACACACACACACAACACACACACACATACACACACACACGCACACACACACACACACAGATAGATAGATAAATATTAAGACAGATAGATATATATTAAGATAGATAGATAGATAGATACAAACACAAAAAAGGTTAAAACAATCTCTTGTAGCGCGGAGGGTAATCGTATGAGTGTAATTGGTGATAACAAAATGTAAATATAATATAGGTGAAAGATAATGCCATGTAAATATATGGGAATCATGAAAGGCCCCCAGTACACATATGGTTCACGGCAATAATTAAAGTTAAAAGAAACGAAGATTAAGATACAATAAAGTTGACTAAATAAAGATAAGACCATGACAGATTATAGCTGATAAAAAGGGATATATTAAAGGTAAATAAAGGGAGATATAGGTGATAATAATAAAGAAAGAAAACGAGAGGGATTACCACATCAATAAAAGTAAACCATAAGAGTGGATATAGTTTGTAAAAGATAAAGTATAAGAATGAAAATACCTGTAGTTTGCAAAATGTATGAAGGAAATAAAGGAAATTAAAGGGGATACTAACATAAAAGAAAATTAGAAAGGGTTATCACATCTCACCATCATTAGCGAATACGGCAGCTCTTGATTAAATACCTTGGGGATTATCAATTACTTTATACATTATTCATATACAGTAATACCCTTCTACCCTTTTATCATTAGTTATAATATTCCAAACCTAATTATTTATTCAGTGCTGTAGAGAGAGAATAAATAAGATGAAATAGAGGGGATAAGTAAAGCAAGGATTATTAAATATTGTTCACCCTTGCAGTTTCTTAGACGCCTTTTCACTTAGTTTGGGCAAATGTTAGACGATTTTACTCAGGTTTGCAAGGCCCTGTAGGAATCAAGTGGGTAAAATCTATCTCAATTAACCCTCTGACTCATTCCTTCATAAGCTTAATAAAATCGTCCTCTAATATCCAGAATAAATGGAAGCTTATGACGCATTATGACAGTTTCTTCTGGCTATCATTAGACGATTTGTTTACAATTTAGGAAGGATCTGTGAGAATTATAAGTGTAAAGACTAAACCAATTAACCCTCTGACTTTCATTTACCCTTCCTAATATGAATACAATCGTCTAATAATAGCCATGAAACAGAAGAGAAATGCGTCCCCGTATCTTGAAAGGGTTAATAAAAGTGATAAAGTGGATATAGTAGAGGTAAATAATGGGATATATAGGTGGTAATAACAAAAGAAAACGAGAGCGGGATTATCACATCTCACCATATTTAACGATTACGACAGCTCTTAATTAAATACTCTGTGGATCATCAATAAAGATAGTATAGTTTGTTAACGATAAAGTATATAGGAGTTGATATAGCTTGTAAAAGATGAAATATAGGAGTTAATAAATATAGCTTGTAATATACAGTATATAATATGGTAGTAAATTTAATTAGTTTGTTAAATATGAAGACAAATATGAAGAATAAGAGTTAATTAGTTTGTAGAAAATATAATATAGAAGTTCATGTAGTTTGTAAAAGATATGATATAGGAGTAAATATAGTTTGTAAAATACAGTATATAATATAGGAGTTAATAAATATAGTTGTAAAAGATAAAATATAGGAGTTAATAGATTGTGTAAAATATATAATATAGGAGCATCATTATGCGTTTTGACAGTTTATTCTGGCTATCATTAGACGATGTTATTCAGCTTTGGTAGGATATTAAAAGCGGAAAGGGTGTCTCGATTAACCCTCTCTGACTTCCATAAACCCTTCCTAATCTAAATAATATCGTCTAATGATGGCCATAATAAACTGTCAAAACGCGTCATAATCATCAAGGGGTTAATATATAAAGATGAATTATAGGAGTTAATAAAGTGTGTATAAGATAATATTAAGAAAATGGAGTATAGGTGCTAATAACATAAAAGAAAACGAGAGCGAGGGATTATCACATCTCGGCCTCGCCATCATTAACGACCACGGCAGCTCTTAATTAAATACTCCCGGGCTCTTAATAACCCCCCCCCCCCTTCTCTCTCTCTTTCTCTGGGGATTATTAATTACTGTATATACCCGTCTATAGGGGGTTATGCTTCTCTTTTCTTTAGATCTCGCCTTCTCGCTATCGCATTCGCACCCCCCCCCCCCCCCCCCCCACACACACACACACTTCTCTCACTCTGTCGTCATTATATATATATATTATATATTATATATATATATATATATAGTATATATATATATATATATATATATATACTGTATATACCGTATATATATATATATATATATATATATATATATATATATATATATATATATATATATATATATGTATATATATATATATATATATATATATATATACTGTATAGGTTAGATCCAGATTAATTTAATCGAAAACACATTATGTGGGATTACGGCAATGTAGGGAGGTTGTTTAATAAGACTCCCACATGTATATGTATTACTGTAATAATAATGGGGAGTAATAATGCTCCTCACAGATGGATTACTAGTCTCCCCTCCCTTCCTAATGACGGTGACTTTAAATCTCTATATTAACGCGATTACCACCCCCTCTCTCGGTTTATAGTCACTACGGCCACTCTCCTGAACGGCCTCACTCCAAACCCATAGCGAGCCTACAATTAAGAGGATACCAGCACATTTATTAGGTCTGAAAGGAAAGGGAAAAAACAAAGTGGTCAATTACAGCCAATTTGAACAACCTGTAGGCATTTCATCCGCCTTTGGTAGTGCCATTTGTGTGTGGAGTTACGTGTTATAGTGGAAGTTGGAGCCGTAAACATTAATATTAAACAGAAATGCAATAATTGTGTAGGTTTCTGATGGAGGGAAGTATGATTAATTTGGTTTCATGAATGTATAAATGTACTACAACTGTATTTTAGCTGGTAATTGTGCTAAATACCGATATTTACAGCTCCAACTTCCTTATTGCTTCAAATTGTGTGATGAGTTACGAGAGAGTATTGCAGGATAGGTG
Source organism: Paralithodes platypus (assembly GCA_032716605.1). Classification (NCBI taxonomy): domain Eukaryota; kingdom Metazoa; phylum Arthropoda; class Malacostraca; order Decapoda; family Lithodidae; genus Paralithodes; species Paralithodes platypus. The sequence goes on from CM064489.1 coordinate 1,806,583, forward strand.
TGTGTATTCGTATTATCACCAACCCACCAATTAACTTACAAATATACCTAATTAATGAAATCAGTGTATCTAATTAATACATGTGTTACTCCAAGGATTCGAACCTATTGCAGGACATTTGGTAGTATTACAGGACAGTTGGTAGTATATGTGTGTGTGTCGTGATTTACTTCTGATTATTTTATATACCTTTCTATCCTTATATTAGATGGGTTTATCACTACCTATATATCTTTGAAGAGTTAACTGTTATGGACACCTTTAATACCCTTTTCATGCCTCTTATTAACCCATGTTTCTTTACAGGATGGATGGAAACAGCTGATTGATTTTAAGGTAAGTGCGAATAAAGTGGGAATATTGCAGGACAGTTGTGAATATTGCAGGACAGTTGTGATTATTGCAGGACAGTTGTGAGTATTGCAGGACAGATGTGTGTGTGTGTGTGTGTGTGTGTAGTTACGTGCGAATATTGCAATACAGTTGTGAGTATTGCAGGACAGTCGTGTGTGTGCGTGCGTGCGTGTGTGTGTGGAGTTAAGTGTGAATATTGCAAGACAGGGCCCGGCTGAGATTAAACCCTTGTCTGAACCCATAACACCAGATGGAGCTGGCCCGTACCTTCTTGGCCCACCAACAACGACAATTATTTTACCCAACCCACTTACGAATAGTCGTACAGCCTAGGTCATTAACCCCTTCAGCATGATGACGTAATCTTCATCATATTCTAGTTACCATTAGATGATTTTCTTTATCTTGTAATCTTCTAGGATTCATTAAACCATCTGCAAAAGATATATAGGACTTTCATAAACTGCTTAAAATCGTATAGGTTTTTTTAGCCATAATCAAAGGTGAAACAGCATCATCTTGCTGAAGGGGTTAACCCTTTTCAGATCGTTGATGACTTTATTATAGTGAAGGAAAATTCTCCCCATAACCCAGCGGCCCTAGCTTAGTATACCCCAACCTAATCAAAATCTATATACATGTAAGAAATCGATAATATAAGGGATCAAAATGTATGTCGAGAGTGTATCGGACGATATGCGTTATCATATTATGAAGAAATGGTCAGAAGTGAGTTGCACTAAGTCAACCTCGTACACCTGATGTAAACACACACACGGGACGCCAGCCAATCACCGCCCCGAGAACAGTCCCACACTACTGGCCAATAGGAACACCGGATTTATGTAAGGGGATGGTAAACGCGGGAAGACGGTCGGTCAGGTATAGCTTAGATACGAGTACAGGCACTATGGTAACAGAGATCGGCCAACCGCAGCCATTTTGGTGCCACTGGGAATATTCTCCTCTTGTTACACTCCAATATCTCCATATACCCATAGTAAATATTTTGGGAATATCGGTACTGGATGTTTAACACTTACGTTGCGGTCATTATTTCCGCCATATTAGGGCTCATTCAGGCACTCCTGATTGATTAGCCAAGTGTCTAAATGAAATTAAATGTATTCAGCCAAAAACTAGACGAAAATAGCTTCAAAATGACGCCAGAACGAGCTTCGTAGCTCACGGGGTTCACCCGCAGCGCTACCTTGGCTGCTACCAGCGGCTTGCTTGGTGTAGTGACTAGCGTCTCGGACTTCCACTCAGAAGGCCCAGGTTCGCGCCCACGCTCGGCGCATTAAAGATTTTTCACAAGCACCGAGTCGTTACCATCCCTCATGAGCAAAGGGATGGGGTAGTAGTACAGGACCCCAATGGAAATACGGCTAATCGGCCTTATTGAGCTATCCTTAGCTAGCTTAGCATGCGCTAGCTTTAAGAACTATTATTATTATTATTATTATTACCATAGACATTCGCTAAAATAAGTAATTCTAGCTAATTTCTCGCTACATTTGCCTTTGGCAGCACTGTATATCTCGCGAGACTCTGGCTCAAGCTCTTCAGTGCCACAGCTGCCTGGCTGAGAGAAGGACGTGTGGCCTGTCACACTCACGCTCTCTTGCACTTGATTTTTACAGGTTTTAAGAGGCTGTAAAAGCCTGTAGATTGCTGTAAATTGCCATGACGTTCGGGGACATCTCCCGTAGGGAAATGGTTAAGAGGGGATGGGCGTATTTATTTGCTCATATATGTACAGTATATGATTTGTTTAGTTTCCTCCCTAGACCTCATATCGTATACTAGTAACCACTATAAAGCCGGTATTACACGAGCGCTTTTTCACTCAACACTGGTCTAGTAGCTTATGAGGTCAAAATTCATTCTATTTTGGTTACCTAAATTCATCTACCATCAGTCTAGTGTCCGATACCAGTGTAAAATATTCCAGAAATGTTTCCAAATTTTTTTTAATCATCAAATGTAGACTATAAAATCTCTCATGTGATACCGGCTTAAGTCATCTTGGGGCCACTATAACCTGTTCAAAATAAGTAGGCCTAAGCTCCTGAACATCAACCTCTTGTAGGGGAGATTTTCACTCGAGGGATTTCTTCTGGACCCTTTTCGTACTCGTGTTTAGCCTAATTGGTTTTGAGATTTTAAGACATTCGCCCCATTAGTTTGGTGATTTTAAGAACTTTCGCCCCATTTCTGTCTATTTTAAGACCTTTCGTGCCATTCAGGTGTCGATTTTTTCCCGGTGAGCGTTAGCGAGCCTGTAATCTGTAAGGTGTGTTTGTTAGCAATGATTTAAAGCCTAGAAAACAGTGTATAAGCGTTCGTAACAAGGCAAACAGGATTCTCGGGTTCATCTCTAGGAGTGTGAGTAACAGAACTGCTGATGTTCTCTTAACACTCAGCCGCGGGGTCCGACATATGTCAAGTGAGAGAATCATGGCCACCTCTGCGGGGCCCGACATATGTCGCAAGGGATGTTGAGCACATTATCGGGTCTGAGAGAGAGTCCACGCGTTGGGAGGACGATAGGCGGGCTTTGACTGCTCGAGGTGACTGAACTCCCCACCACAACATCCCACGCCCCTGGCCTCGCGAGACAAGGGAAAAACTCAGGAATTTACCGTATTTTAGGGTATTTGAGGACCCTGGAGGACAAGGGGCGAATGCGCCACCATGAGCAAAATTGAGTTAGGACTGGTTCCCGATAGATGGAAGCACTGAAAATCACGTGGTGAAGAGCGTATGAAGAGCGTTTTGCGATTCCCACCCATGCGGGCTCAGTACCCTAGGTTCTAAATCCCTTGTTTCGACCTTGTGTAGCGGCGGAGGAGGTATGGATTGTAGGAGGTAGAGGGGCGAATGTTCCCGCGCGCTCAAGCCAATGAGCGGCCGGCTAGCATTCCCCGAGTTAAAGGCCCGCCTCCCGGCCAATCACACGCGCATTTGCGCGTTTTTTTGGCTGAAAATTTAACAGTATCTTAGTTTCATGGACATCTAATACAGGATTAAATTTCAAGCAGATTGAACAATAATTACTATAGGCTGAAACAAAAAATCAATTTCTATTGTGCGTTTTTTTTTTTTTTTTAACCCGTCCAGCCCCGGCTAGTTTTGTAATGTTTGTTCACCAGAACCCGGCCGGTTTTCAAAAAATGGTTTTATTCCAGAAACAATAGCGAATGGGTTAGGAATGAAGGAAAAAACACGAAAAACCGCTCAAAAATCTTAAAGAACGGTCCTACAGAGCCCCGAAAACGTATTTTACAAGAGTAAAAAATTGAAGGCAATTACCTCAAAAAACCAGGTTATTGCGCGCTCACGCGCACATGGACTTTGAGAGTTTTCAACCATCGGCACGGATGCGTGGGATACGTACACAGTTCCCATACAAATCTGAGCCCTCTTGAGTGGCTACACCTGCGATTACGGTCGGCGCAATTAGGGTGACGCGCCAGGTGCGTCTCTGGGGCTGTGCTTTACATACATTGCCGACGCGCCAGGCGCGTCGCTGGGGCTGTACGGGTTAATTTTTTTATTTTTATTTTTATTTTTTTTCTATAAATTTGTCTCTTCCAGAGGATTCTAATGGTATATAATAACATGCTATTCTGTAATATTCTATGTATGCCACCGATTCCAGACTTTAAACACTCATAACTCGAAAGTAAGGTATTGGCGCATTCGCCCCTTGTCCTCCAGGGTCCTCATTTGCCCTCGTGTTGCAAGAAAACCTGTGGTCGTACAAGGATGATTCAGGTGTCATTGGAAAGCTCTATTATCGCCCTTTCATGGATACATAATTGTATTACACTCTGGCTCTTGTTTATGCATGAAAAAGAGCATGGAATGAAGCTCGTTTAGGGTAAATATGCCCGCCAGGTAGGTAGTAGAAGTTACAAACATCCCCGTCAATAAGGGGTTAAAGCTTTACCTGTCATTAGTGAGACCCCATAAGGATTATGCTGTTCAATTTTGGTGTCCTTATTACAGAATGGACAAATTCATTGGAGAGTTCTACGTAGAATGACAAAAATGATCCATAATATTAGAAATCTTCCGTATGAAGAAAGGTTGAAGAAATTAGGCTTACATTCGTTAGAGAGACGCAGAGTTAGAGGGGATATGATAGAGGTGTTCAAGTGGGTTAGTGGGATTAATAAAGGGGACATGAACAATGTTCTAAAGCTCAGTGATAGCAAAAGAACTCTTAACAAATGGTTTCAAATTAGATACATTTTGTTTCAGAAAAGATATAGATATAGATATAGATAAAAGATAAAGATAAATTAAGATATAGATATATTGGTTTGGTAACAGAGTTGTAGATAAGTGGAATAGGCTACCAAGTGCTATAGTGGGGTCAAGAACGATAGGGAGCTTCAAGATAAAATTTGATAGGCATATGGACGAGATGGTTTGGGTGTGAGGGTGATCTGTCAGGTGTGGGCCAATCGGCGCTTTGCAGACCCCGTTTTCTGACCTCTGACCTTTTTGGTGAGGTCAGTCCTAATGGTGTTAGCGGCTGGGCTTATAATTAGGCCTTATCATTGGGGTTGGGTGTGATAGGGAGCTGCCTTGTATGGGCCAATTGGCTATCTGCAGACTCCCATTTTCTTATGTTCTGATGTAATTTAAGAGGAATCAGCCTTTGGCCGGGACATTTTTCTACCGGAAAATGTAAATTTATCTTGAAAGGGGGTCTAGGGGGTTGTAATTTAAAGCTTGACGGAAGTTTTAGTGAAAACTAAATAACCCACTTAATTCACAAATGACTAGAGTTAATCGAGCTAATATTTCTACTTTTTTCCGCAAGAGACAATAGAAGAAAGAAAAACAAAGACAAAACATAAAAGGTCCATGTGCGTAAAGGCATCCTCTATTCATGTAGTGTGTAACAGCTGGACTTAAACTGTTGAGGGGGGGTCACATTTGTGAAAGTCAGTCAGGACGTGGAAATTGACAGCCCATTTGTTATAACCTTTTTTTGAGTTAGAGGTTAGGGTTCACGATTTTTACCCTACCTACTTAGAAAGGGTGTAGCTTCTCCATTATAACTAGGCCAAAAATTGTGTTCTATATAAATGTTTTTTTCTGTATCAGTGTTTGGTAATCAGTCATTTAAATTTGACAATTACCAGTGTGCATGGTGGTGTAGGGTGGAAGGGAGTACGCTGGTGCCATGAGGAAGTTTACTTTATTTTTTCGTGATGCCATTATACTGCTATTGTATGTATTAGTCAAATAGGATATGAATTTAAGGAACACCCCGTTCTTAACATTAATCCTCCATTACAAACCCCAATGTACTTTAATAAATTAAATTAATGGAAGCATATGGTCCTCCCAGGATTCAAACTAGGAACACCCAGAACATTAGCACCCAAGTCATTACACCACAAGTCTTTTAATTGGCAGTTACACCTGCTCTACCGTATTGATATGTGGCACCACCGGGTTTCTTTCAGGGATAACCACACTAAAGTATGGTCTTGGCAGAAACTCTTCCAGGCATACGATACGGTACTACTTTGTCATAATGGTCCTTCCATTGGAATCAAAGTACTGGTACTGTATCTATTGTCATTTTGTCCTACTATTCTTAGTGCCTGGTATACATTAGGCTACCATAGCACAGTTGGAATGCATAATTTACCGTACATGCTCAGATAATATGCAGGATTCGAAACTGCATAATAAATTGTAGGCTTATGCATAGTTCTTTAACCGTCTCGATAGCGTAATGCATAAATGCGCGGAATTTCGGTGGAGTATCCTAGGTTAGAGTCCCACATGTATTTATTGATTTCATCGAGTTTAGAAGGAAAGTTGGTTGGTGAAAAAATACGAAATACCATACCGACTGGATGTGTATTAAAGTAATTTTTCAAAATATTATGCTGGCATTTGTGTCCGGTGTTCAATAAAATATGTAAACTTTACTCTAAATGCAGGGGATTGTGCATGGCCGAACCAATTTCAAATACTCTATATCCACTAAGCATTCCATGCCCAGATCTTGGACAATGTTTCCCAGTTGCTGTCCATTCACACCAGATGCCAGTCTGAAATAACTTCTCTATAGCTCCCAAGTTTCAAAAGGTCCTCTTCACCAAGCTTGCCTAGAGTTGTGAGCAATTCCTTGTCCTTTATATGCAAGGAACTAGCTGACCATTCCAAGATACATAAAGTTCTCTTCTCCCTTACATTTATCTTCCCTATTTCACTTAACTACTCACAAATACTAACTTTCAACCTCTTCCAGATCCTAATTTCTTAATTTAACATTGCAAGTCTTTTAGATTTTGTTTTACTAGAATTTCTTAGGTCTAGTTATTAGTGATTACACCACAATACACCATTACCTAACATTTCCCTATATTGGCAATTGTCATATAAGATTATAGGCTAAACCTTTATTGTAGGCCGCTTGTAACTTTTGTCAAGTTTGATATACTGTATATTAAATTAAACAGTTCCCGCTTTAATTCACATCTATTATAGGATTACAATACAAGTAAACAAAAATATTCTTTTATTGTATTAGATAAATCATATCAATAATTTCTGACTATATAACATTTTTATCCAATTATATTTCGGTGCTTGGATTTCACAATGTCCAGCTCCAAACACATCACAAACGCCACAGTATTCTTCGCCTGATGATGGGGCCGGCAGATTTTCTACAGTTCAAGTGAAAAGTGACAAATGATCCAATTGAGGCTTAAGACAGAGTTTCCACATACAGCTGAAAAAAGAAAGATACAAGCTTAGTAATTTTATATCTAATTTAGCATAGAGTACTGTACAACGTTAATTTTATAAACAAAAAAATCGGCTTACGAAGGACATCTAGGAATCCGGGTGGAACACCAAATCAATCGGAATTTTAAATTGATAAGAAAATCTAGATAGCCACAAGAACAAAAACTAAATGGCTACAGTAAAAACCAGCTCAACCTAACTAATGGGGATGGAGTTTACTATGCATCCTTAGCTCCCTTATTTAAGCAAAATAAGTCACCCAGTGCTGGGCATAATAAAAATCCCCAAGTATGATTGTTGAAGTCATCCGAGTGCAAGGATAACAAAGTTAACTGAATAAAATAATTTGGGTTGAAGGCTAAATACAAAATTGAAGTCTGGTAGGGATAACAAACATAACCGAAAGAAGGAATTTGGGGTTCAAGGCTAAAATAATACAAAATTGACATCTGGTAAGAGGTGAAGAGGGAATAAATATATATATACTTTTTAATTAACTGTCATGAAACTTTGTAAGTCAACTCCAACAAAGAGCAACTCATAGCAGTTCCACATTTACTCTCTGCACAAAAGAACGCCAGAGTGCCACATTCTGCAATCTGGAGCTGGTGTGCAAACTATCTACAAATTTTATAATGAAGGACAATCAAGCTAAGTAAACTTTGAAGCTGCAATATAATTTGAGTGAAGAATTCTTTTAATACAGTGGCATTTTTACCATTAACTAAAATAGACTAATTCCTCTAACATGAAAGTACCGGTATGTTAATGAATGCGAGACTAATTTTCTTAATAGTGATGTACATTCTATGTGGAGACTGTTCTTACGATCAAAATTATATTTTGCTAAATCATTATTTTTAGTGATTTTGATAAGTTTTCTTTATAGTGTGTCGACCCGGTTTTGGTTTGTGTATTTTGCAAGTTTTACATTATAATTACTTTGAGATCATCAAGTACTATCTTTAGATTACTATATACTGGTATCAAAGTATTTGTGGTAACCATTTTGTAAACAAAAGCTGGTAATTGACAAAATGGAAGGTGTAGTGTATTTTTTTTTTTTTTTTTTTTTATAAATTTAGACACCAATTTGTATCTTCTGATTTTATGTACTGGGTATAGAAGGTATTTGTATCTTCTGATTTTATGTACTGGGTATAGAAGGTATAGTGTTTGACTGCAAGAATAATTTGCCATGAAGCCATAAATTTGCGTTCCTATTTAACTACTGCAGAAGAAAACATACTTCCAAATTAAATGGTGCTTATTTTCATTCAATACATAAAATCAGTGTACACAAATCCATGTGGTCAACAGTACTGTACCATAGTTTTTGTAATACCTACCATACGTTTTCATCAAAATCCAGCAGAGCCTTTGCTCATACTACTCCCCAGGGTCCATCAGTTTCAAAGGGCTACGCTCAGGAACCAAGTGACATTTGAACCTGAAAAATAAAACCAATCTTTAACACCTTACGAGCGGCCTATGCGGTTTATTTATATGTACCGCACAGCGGGGTGTTTTTGGCCAAAATAGGGCTGTTTACGTGATCATTTTCATGCCTAAATAAGACCCAGAACGTAAAACAAGTACCTATCCCTGAAAGGGCATAAACAGAGCTTTCGAATGACACCATAACGATCCTTGTATGATGGATAGTTTTCTTGCAATAACCGTGCAACGCGAGTGCAAAAAGCAGGTAATTCGGTAGTTTCGGTACATAATTGAGTATGTAGCGAGTGAGAGAGGGAGGAGGGAGCTGAGATTTGTGTCAGTAGGTTCGCCGCGGTGGTCTGGAGCAGTCATACGCTCGCTAGTCTCCTGCCACCACTTGTCTCTCTCTCTCAGCCACATTACGTGCTGAAATTGCCACTCGACCTATGTCGAGCGCCGCCACATAGTCCAGCTTTATTTAACTCGACTTATGTTGCTCGCCGCTAATTAAGGGTTAAAAAACCTACATAAGTAGAATATAGTTAATAAAAGCCAGCTCCAGATGTATTTTATTAATTGAATCTGACTATATATCCTTTATTGATGCTAATATCAGTGGATTTTACTAAAATTAGAAAAAGACATTTAGGAATCAATAATAGGCCTAATAATAATAAAAAAAAAAAAAAAAAAAAAAAAATCTCATTCAACCCTGTCCTCCTTTTAACTCGTGGAGCCCCGGCTAGTTTTGTAATGTTTGTTCACCAGAACCCGGCCGGTTTTCATAAAATGGTTTTATTCCAGAAACAATAGCGAATGGGTTAGGAATGAAGGAAAAACCACGAAAAAACGCTCAAAAAGCTTAAAAAATGGTCCTACAGAGCCCCCAAAAACGTATTTTACAAGAGTAAAAAATTGAAGGCAATTACCCCAAAAAACAGGTTATTGCGCACTCACGCGGACTTTAAGAGTTTTCAACCATCGGCACGGTTGCGTGGGATACGTACACAGTTCCCATACAAATCTGAGCCCTCTTGAGTGGCTACACCTGAGGTTACGGTCGGCGCAATTAGGGGGACGAGTCAGGCGCATCTCTGGGGCTGTGGGTTACATACATCGCCAACGCGTCAGGCGCGTCGCTGGGGCTGTACGGGTTAAATGTAATAAAATGGCCCAGAATAGTATGGTTTAAGTCATCGGAGTGGAATAACAAAGATCTGAATAAAGGAATTTGTGGTTCAAGACTAAAATAAAACCAAATTGCCCTTCTGGTAAGAGGTTAAGAGGGAATAAAAGTACTGTATACTTTTAATGAACAGTCATGAAACTTTGCAAGTCGACACCAACAAAGAGCAACTCATAGCAGTTCCACATTTACTCTGCACAAAATAACACCACATTCTGCAATCTGGAGCTGGTGTGCAAACTATAAAGTAATTTTAGAACCACAGACAAGCTTATAGACATTAATGCTGCAATATTATTTGAGCAGACATTTCTTTCAATTCATATCACGAACACCAATTAACTTTAAAATAAACTTAATCAATGAAATAATTAATACATGTGGTACTCCATGGGATACGCTCACAGAAATTCCGCGCACAAGCATTACGCTATCAAGACAGTTTATATTTTTTTTTTGGGGGGGGGGGTTTCAACCAAAATAAGACTTGAGAGAATAATTTGTTATGAAACTTAATGAAGTCTTATTTTTACTAGGATACCGATATTTCCATCGCACTAATTCGGTTTCCATACATAAAAATCATGGTGCATACAAATTCACATATACTGAAGTTCATGTAATGCCTACCATATGTCTCCAACAAGATCCAGCAGAAACTTTGTTTATTATTTTAAGTTTTCATTCATTCTTAACACCAAAAACCCAGAAGATAAGTTTTCAATCTATTTATATTCAGAAGATAAGTTTTCAGTCTATTTATATCTATTTATATTCAGAAGATAAGTTTTCAGTCTATTTATATTCTATCTATATACGCAGGCACTCTTTATTTTAACTGGGGGAGGGTCTCTAATTACGGCATTCCAGAAAGTCCTCTATTGGGTTTGCTCATTTCTGCAAGTTTGAGATCAGTTCATAGAACCGGAGCTCTTTAGATCTACCCCTTAATACTGATACAGTTCTCGCCACATTCACTTTCTCAGCTCTTCATCCAATTACGGATGCCCAAACCAACCATACCTGTATTATGACTAAAATTAAAACTGAACGGATTTCAGAAATTATATTTTAGTAAGATTACTTAAATGCCCATTACAGTTAGTCACTCAATACTTCCACAAACAACTTTACAAAACACTGTCTCAGGCCACATTCTAGATCGATTTCAAAATTTACTGCGAAAGATTTATTTTTAAGTTATTGGTACTGTATTCGAACTGGCAAGAAAGGGAGTACTTTATGGGAATGAAAGAGATTGAATGCATAATACTGTTGAACTGTCATGATACTTCGTAAGTTAACTCCAAAAAAGAGCAACCCATAGCGTATTCATGTTTACTCTCTGCACAAAAACGCCAAAACTGCCACATTCTGCAGTCTGGAGCTGGAGTGCAGCCTATGTTAGAACCGTACAATGATCACTAGAAATTAAAATTTAAAACTTGCAAAATAAGCAAACCAAAACTGGGACAATACAATATAAAGCAAAAACTAAATCAAACTTTCTATGTGGAAATAACGCTTTAGCAAACTATAATTATGAAATAAAACAATTCACCACATAAGGTGTAAATCACTACAAAGTTTATCTGGTTCCCAAGCAAACTAATTGCACACACAACACACTGTCGTCACGTCTTTATAACAATTCTATAAAAAACATTTAGAACATAACGTACCTTTGGACACTGAACTGTGCTCTGGAAACTTCATCTGGTTTTCGGCATTCAGGCTCCGAGTAGTCTACTCCATTTTCTGGGCAAACCCTGAAAATAAATACTCAATCAGAAACAAACCCATTGAACAATCTTTTAAAAGATACAAATTTTCTCTAGACGATTATATTCAGCTTAAGACCCTCTAGAATTAAAGTAATTTCAAGACTATCTCAATTACACATTTAATTTAAGAAACTATTTGAAAATCAACTGAAGGTAGTTTAAATACAAAATTATGGTTTGATCAAAATGATTCGGCATGTTAAGTAGCTGCAAGTATTTATATGAAACATTCTCCTAATCTCATGATTAAGCTCTCCAAAATTTCTTTTTTGCCATTAAGCTCTCTCAAATTCAACTGAAGGGGTGGAAAATAATCTACTAAAGGTTTATAAAGTCCCCGGATGATGGTCACAAAGGCATTCAAGTACCTTGGGAAGACGCAATTGTCTTTCCGTACACTAAAAGTCTAACAGTTCAATATGGCACCATCTCCATTTATTTGACCAATAATAACAAAATATAAACATCATATTATTGTTGAACTGTCATGATACTTCGTAAGTTAACTCCAACAAAGAGCAACCCATAGCGTATTCATGTTTACTCTCTGCACAAAAACGCCAAGACTGCCACATTCTGCAGTCTGGAGCTGGAGTGCAGCCATAGTTTTTTTTTAATAATTATATACAAAAATATTTAGAACATAACATACCTTTTGGACACTGAACAGTGCTCTGGAAACGTCATCTGGTTCTCAGCATTTAGGCTACCAATAGTCTACTCCATTTTCTGGGCAAACCCTGAAAATAAATACTCAATCAGAAACAAACTCATTGGACAATCTTCAAGTTACAAAATTTTCCTCTAGACAATTATATTCAGCTTAACCCTTTCACACATTTATGAAGCAGAGGTTGCCAGATTAGCAATAAGAAATAGTTCTCTCACTCTTATAATTACCTCTCCAAAATTAGTTTTCTGCCCACAGTTAACTCAAAGATAACTGCAGAGGTTGAAGTAACTAAACTAAAGGTTTCTAAATACCCCTGATGGTAACAAAGGCTTTAAAGTATCCCAAATAGGCTCAAAATCGCGTCATATGCGTGAAAGGGTTAACCCGTGGAGCCCCGGCTAGTTTTGTATTGTTTGTTCACCAGAACCCGGCCGGTTTTCAAAAAATGGTTTTATTCCAGAAACAATAGCGAATGGGTTAGGAATGAAGGAAAAACCACGAAAAAACGCTCAAAAAGCTTAAAGAATGGTCCTACAGAGCCCCCGAAAACGTATTTTACAAGAGTAAAAAATTGAAGGCAATTACCCCAAAAAAAAAAAATATATATTACGCGCACGTGGACTTTGAGTTTTCAACCATCGGCACGGTTGCGTGGGATACGTACAGTTCCCATACAAATCGGAGCCCTCTCGAGTGGCTACACCTGAGGTTACGGTCGGAGCAATTAGGGTGACTCGTCAGACACGTCGCTGGGGCTGTGCATTACATACATCGCCGACGCGTCGCTGTACGGGTTAAGAAGACCCTATAGAAATAAAGTAATTTCAAGACTTCTAATTGCCCTTTAATTTTAGAAACTCTTTCCAAATTGTCTGAAAGGTAATTCAAATGCAAAATTCTAGTTTGATCAAAATGGTTCAGCATGTGAAGATGCCACTAATTATTTATATATATAATTCTCTTTAATCTCATGATTAGCTCGCCAAAATTACTTTCTGCCATTAAGCTCGCTCAAAGATAACTGCAGGGGATGAAAAGAAACCAAAGGTTTCTAAAGTTCCCGATGGTAACAAACGCTTTTAAATAATACCGAAAGGGCTAACAGTCTATACCCCACAATCTCCATTGATTTGACCAATAATAACGAATTATAATCATCATATTGTTGAACTGTCATGATACTTCGTAAGTTAACTCCAACAAAGAGCAACCCATAGCGTATTCATGTTTACTCTCTGCACAAAAACGCCAAGACTGCCATATTCTGCAGTCTGGAGCTGGAGTGCAGCCATTGTTTTTGTATTATATACAATATTTAGAACAGAACCTACCTTTTGGACACTGAACTGTGCTCTGGAAACTTTATCTGGTTCTCGGCATTTAGGCTCCCAATAGTCCACTCCATTTTCTGGGCAAACCCTGAAAATAAATACTCAATCAGAAAATTTTCCTCTAGACTTTTATATTCAGCTCAAGACTCTATAAATAAATGTCATGACTATCTCAATTACACCTTTAATTTTAGAAACTCAGCAACCAGTTTAGTAAACATCATGTGTAGTTAAAATATTTTAGTTTGTTCAAAATTATTCAGCATGTGCACGCTTTCAAACTCATATACTGTATACTCCTTATCTCATGATCAAGCTCTCCAATAATATTAGTCTGCCATTAAGCGCTCTCAAAGACCAGTGCAGGGGTTGATAATAAACTTTACCAAAGCTTTTTTAAAAGTCCCCTGATGGTCACAAAGGCTTTTTAAGTTCCCCAGAAAAAACGCACAAAAGGGCTATCAGCCAATGTGCCACAATCTCCAGCATTGCTGGACTGTCATGAAACTTCGTAAGTCAACTCCAAGAAAGAGCAACCCATAGCGTACTCATGTTTACTCTCTGCACAAAAACGCCTAAACTGCCACATTCTGCAGCCTGGAGCTGGAGTGCATAGGCCTACAACCCAAAACCCTTACTAATTTTTTTTGTACCAATGATAAAGGTTTTAATACCGTACACTCTTGGTTGACATTGCTAGGGTGTACCTTTGCTACAGCGACTTTAAAGATTTTTTTTTTTTTTTTAAACATACCTTTCGTCACTGCACTACGCTCCGTACAATTGATCCAACTCTGCATTAGCTCCCATTTGACAACTGCATTTTCTGGGCAAACCCTGCAAATTTAAGAAAGTTGATCAGAATCCTCTTTGACCAATCTGAAAATTACTTTATTTTCTTAATTATCAGTTAATAGAAGACATCAAATATTTTCAGAAGTCTAACATGTATAAAGGCATCATATGAAATATTATAATCACCGCAAACCATAACCCTTTCACTGCAGTACTTTACTATAGGCCTAGTTTATACAACGTTTAAATTATAAGTATAAGAGGTATTAATATTATTTATTTTTTCCTATTAGTATGTAGGGTGCAGAAAAGGGTTAATGTATTTTAGGGTTCATTGAATTTTATCACTCTTTTACCTTTGTGGCCACTCTTGGAAACTTGGGGGTACAGCGCTTTCAAGTCTCCCATTTTCGGTGCTACCCGGCAACCCTGGAATTTAATTAAATCTAATTACTACCGTACCTTTGAAGAATCTGAGCATTGATAAATTTTCTTCCATCAGTTGAATTGACATCAATTAGAGTCAGAAGTCTAACATGTGAATTGCCATCATATGAAAATCTTAGTTATTTTTTTTTTTGCAACAGCCTATTTCTTCACTTCAAATGTTACATCTGCCAGATTGTCATTTTACTCTGGCTAGGGCGGAGGTGTGGTGTGGAGGTAGATGTGCTGGAAAGTGTGAAAAGGAACAACTTGAGATGGTTCGGCCATATGGAACGTATGGAAAGCGAGAGAATGACTAAGAGGGTGTACGAGAGCGAGGTGGAGGGACAGAGAGGTAGACCGAATATGAGGTGGAAGGATGGAGTGAGGAAGTACATGAACGAGGGCGTCGACTGACTGGGGACAGGTGCATGGGGGCGGTTCGTTCGTGGCCACCCCTTCGGGGATCACGGCGTCAGGCAATAGATAAGACGGACCTTTTAAGTTGAAGTTATAAGGAACAGCACTCATACAAGCTCCTCAATGTAGTATACTATATTAAAACTGTTTGCAAGTAGCTAAAACAAGCCATTTGATCAATATGCATATCTAGGCCATTTTCTTTTTCAGAAGTAATACGAGAAGGAATGCAAATAAGTTCAGTATAATAAATTGCATAGTTTTGCCATTTATCGCTTCCGCACAATCAAAACTAACCTAACTAACATTGAACATTGAATAATAGTGACTAAAAGGTGCTCAAAGTATAGTCTCTTGCTTGCCATCCTGCACCTGATTGAAAGGTTAACAAATACTGTGCCAGATAACTTACACAATCTGAAGGGAACACTCTCAGTCCATAGAATACCACTTCACTGGGAGGAAGCAGTGGCAATTCCTGAACCGGAGGTTCATCCACCATAATCTCCAGATGATCATGAGCCCTCAGTACTATTATCAACACCTGAAATTTTAGATAAATATTAGAAACTTATACCTTGCCGTCAGTCACAATAACCAAACTGGTCAAAACAATTTGTCAACAAGGTCATACTACATCTAATAATATGTACCAGTACAGGAAAATTAAGTGTGCCAAAATCACTCTCTACTTCTTGATAGTCAGACTCCTGACTCCTGACAAGTTAAACAGATTAACTTGCTCATGTAGTAATGTACACCCTATGTGGTGGATTGTGTTCTTTTATTTAATAATTTTCATTTTAGTAAACGTTGTTTCCACATAGCGATTTTGATAATTTAATTTGACTTTATATTGTCCTTGTCCCAATTTTGGTTTGTTTAGTTTGCAAGTTTTACATTTTAATTCACCCTCCCAATCTTTTAAAAATTGTGTTTGCATACTCACTACTTCTTTATAGTCCTTATATTCACCCTCCCAACCTTTTAAAAATTGTGTTTGCATATCCCATGTGCTGATTATAATTTAATAGTAAGTGTCTGGTCTTCTATAGTGCTTGTTTTCATGGAGGATTCAAAGCGCTCGACATCATAATTATCAACATTTATAGACTACCAAAGATTAAGAGATTTACCCAACTCTTTGCTCAAGGGAGAATGTAACCACCAGCTTACATCTCTGAAAAATATTAGCAACCTCAGCGACATCCGGGTCTCTTTGGCAGCAGACGGGAACGTTACCACCGTGCTAGCTATGATGGGTTATTTCAATTCTAACATTCTTCGTTATCTGTAGTTCAGGTCTAACAGCTAATGCTAACTTTATACCCGAACATAAAATATCAAATCAATGGTACATTGTTACAGAAACACATCAACAGGACTGAAGGGTAAGAAATGTCTCCGCAGCTCCTAGTCACATCCATGTAAGGGAATGACTTGACTTAGCCTGGACTTATTCTAGCATCCCACTGATTCCCGTATGGCGAGGCCCAGCCAATAGGACAGTACTGGGTTGCACAACTTTTGATAAATATATAAATTTCTTTAAACTTTCGTACATACCTTCTATCACTTTCTGCAGGTCTAGTAGAAGAGATATTGGCACATCATCCATCCTGAAACCAAAACAAAATTAAAAAGTTAAACAAATTATTTATAATGTCCTTAATAATTTATTTATATGCTTATTACCAGACGCCTTAATCCCCAAGGGTGTGGCCACAAATAAACCACCTTCATATGCTTCCATATGCCAAGGCAACTCATTCCTGTTGATGGGAGAATCGCTAAACCCCAACTGCCCATCGGTGTGTATAGTGGAGGGGTTTAAGGATAGCCAGAGTATAATCTATAAATGTCACATGTACTGAAAGAGTTTAAGATATTTCAAAATCCCTCTTATCCCCAATTTCTGTTTTCAGTACACACTATAAATTAAAGATATAGCAATTCATATAATTCACAATCAGTGGATCTTTGTGTAGATATTTAAAAAAGTATAGGGTACAATTCTTTAGCTTATTTATTTTCAAAGGCAGTGAAATCAAGAAAAGCCCCAGTCATCGATTCACTAACATACTACTGTACCAATAATTTTTCAGTCTACAAGCTTTTTGTTATACCATACCCTCTGGTCTCTATTGATATTTATACCCATATTAGTAAATTGTATTTAATTAGGATTAGTTGAACAAAAATACCGAATAATAAACTACATTAGTATGGTTATTTGTCTCCGCAGCTCCTAGTCAGATCTATAAAGAAAATGACTTGACTTTGCCTGGACTTCATCTAGCACCCCACTGATTCCCGTATGGCGGGACCCAGCCAATAGGACAGTACTGGGTTGCAAAACTTCAAGCTTCTATTACAATCTTAAAACTAAATTAGGCTACAGCTATTTTCCCTCCCATCTCTTCCAGTCTAACTCACAACACACCTTCACCTCACTTTTCGATACAGATTACCGTCCATTCACTCCACACAAACAAATACAAATGTTCCCTGTGCAATTATTTATTCACACCAGTACTCCCAATTTTGTCATTTATTCTTTTTCCATAGGAGTCCACAAGCTTCTCTCAGTTTATTTCCACTCCCTCCTTGACTTTGTGCCTTTAAAAGTGTTAAATGAGAAGTTTATTCTTACCTCTATATTCTCCTCCATCCCATTAGGTGTATTCCCCTGCATCTCCTTTCTGAAGACACCACTTGCCTGAAAACAAATTAGGAATAAATAACCACAATACTATTACCAGATAAAAAACAGAGGCAGAAATATTGTACGGCATACTCTATTATGTAAAAATAACGTAATTGTTTAATCGAAGTCCTCTTTTTCTAGTTATTAAAAATGTATTCTATGGTGTATATGATCTATAGAAGCAATAGAATTGTTCAAATGACCTGGGAAGTGTATATTAAACCAAATACAAAACTTTGAATAATGTTTTTTATCACTGCTCAAAAATCCATTTTCTTTAGGAGGCCATACACTAAACAATTACCAAAAATAATTACTGTACTGTATATTGAATGACGCAATAGTTTAACGGATTTTTTTTATTGTCGTAATTGTAAATCAAACTTTCTTCACAGAATCCTCAAGTTAAGCTAGTCATATAGTTCACTAAACTTCAGCGAAGAACAAGCCACCAGAACCACTACATTATTGCAACTCCACTAGGGTTGCTGAAAATATATACTGGCGATATGAACATTCAATTTGATCTTGAAGGGACATGTATAACTTATAACTAAAAGTTACACTTTATAAAATTAGAAGTCTCAAGTTATCAAGGTTTTATTTTACCGTTGATGTATGAAGGAGAAAAAGGCAAAGCTGCCTGCAAGTCTCTCATTGAAATCCTTATAATGTATTTGTACCTGTGCTAATTGAGGCTATACAGATAAAAACTAGTTAGCCTCACCCATTTTGCAAGGAAATTACTCTACTTCCACTTGACGGCCAGAGTGAAACATATCCACTATGGTGCTTTTGGGAAGAAAGATGGCAGATATTGGCATTACAGTAAAAAGCAAAGATTTTGGACTAATGAGCTATTAACCCCTTACGGCTGGAAATCACCAATAGGGTTGAGGGACAATATCCGAGGTGTTATGCCAAGCAATCAAATTTTCCAAGGTGCAATCTTTGCTATATCGGCCTTTTGATGGACTAAGCTCCATCCCTAGCTAGCCCCTCCAAGCCTCTCCCTACTCAGTCTAAGGAGAAAACTTTATTCAGCCAATGCTACTTGCATTTTAATATTTGCAATTCAAAATCAGTAACAAATATATTAACCCTTTCACGCACATATGACGTAGAGATTGCCAGATTAGCAATAAGAAATAGTTCTCTCACTCTTATAATTACCTCTCCAAAATTAGTTTTCTGCCCACAGCTAACTCAAAGACAACTGCAGAGGCTAACTCAAAGACAACTGCAGAGGTTGAAGTAACTAAACTAAAGGTTTCTAAATACCCCCGATGGTAATAAAGGCTTTAAAGTATCCCTAATAGGCTCAAAATTGCGTCACATGTCAGAGAGGGTTAAAACCCTAATAAATTACCCAAACTAAAATTGGCAATTATTGGAGATTCCAGACCAATATAAATCATCGTATATAAAAAAAAAAAAAAATATATATATATATATTAGTAGGCCTACAGTAGATTTTTTTTACATTCATCATAAAAAAAAACCCTACCGGGTACTAGTTATTATATATACAGTACAGTAACAATACTGTATATAAAGGTTAGTCATAAAATAAAATTTAATGCCAACTATGTTAAAACAGATTTTCAGAGTCTTGAGCTAACAAGTTTATTCTTACCTGTATATTCTCCTCCGTCCCATTAGGTGTATTCCCCTGCACCTCTGCCTTCATTCTGAAGATACCACCACTTGCCTGAAAAGGAAATTAGGAATAATCAACCACAATACTATTATATTATAATATTGTATGGCATAGTCCACATGCAAAAATATAATCGACAGACTCAATACTCAGTCTGAATAAAATCTACGGGAAAGAATGTTAATTCTATCAATGCTACCATTCATGGTAGCATTTATGAAGCGAACTTCATTCATAGAATTTAATTTAATTGTCAATCCAACTGTGAAGACAAAGTTAAACAATTAACTTTACTTCAGCCAAGAAAGACTTTGAAAACTCCATTTTAGCTCCACTAAGCTTGCTAAAAGACCGAAACTACTGTTGACAGGACCGTCAAAAATATATTTTTTTAGTAATGAAGACGTCCAAAATGGTTTTAGATATTTATAGCCTAAACTGCATAATGCTATTAAATTTTATTAAACTTAGAAGTCCCAAGTTATCTTTGTTTAGCCTAAATATTATCGGAGTGTCAAACTGGAGCAATTTTGTTAAGAATTTAATATGAAAAGGAATACACAAAATTCAACAGACTAAAACATTATTTTGGCCATTTTTATCACTTCCTAGTTCATTGTATAAACTGTTAAGCACAAATTGAACTTTATATATTTAGTAATGGTAACTAAAAACGAAAGAATAGCTCTCGTTTGACACACTGTCCTATCCCATATTACAATGCATTTGTACCTGTGCTAATTGAGGCTAAACAGATAAAACTATTTAGCCTCACCCATTTTGCAAGGATATTACTCTACTTCCACTTGACGGCCAGAGTGAAACATATCCACTATGGTGCTTTTGGGAAGAAAGATGGCATTTATTGGCATTGCATTAAAAGTGAAAAGGAGCTGTTCAGTGATGTGGAAACTAAACAGATGAATTATATAAAAATAAATTCACAATACGAAAAAAGTCCTCTAGGCCTACATTATAAACTTAAAATGGGATCTATTTATATTTTGCCAAAGCATTTTAAATGATTTGATAAAGTAGATCCGTGCTCAAAAATCCATTTTCTTTAGGATTCTCTCCCCCTCCACCCTCCCACTGTGCTCAGTTTTGTATTTGGTTTAATATACACTTCCCAGGTCATTTAACAGTTCTATTGCCTCTATAGGCATTATCATATAATACACCATAGAATAAGTTTTTAATAACTAGAAAAAAAGAATTCTACTAGAAAATTACCGTTTGTTGTAGTTTTTCCTTCATTTCTAACCCATTCAAGTTTGGGAGAAAAAAAATCGTAATTGTTTAATCGAAGTCCTCTTTTTCTAGTTATTAAAAACGTATTCTATGGTGTATTGTATGATATATAGAAGTAATAGAACTGTTCAAATGACCTGGGAAGTGTATATTAAACCAAATACAAAACTTTGAATAATGAGGTAAGAGAGATATTTTTTTATCACTTTTCAACCCAAGACCAGGTCTGGGGGCAGCAGCCCCCAGGATACCTTAGGTTAGGTTAATGACCAGCTATGTAAATACAGTAGGCCTAGTGAACATTTGGTTTAGTCTGTGCTCAAAAATCCATTTTCTTTAAGAGGCCATACACTAAACCATTACCAAAATAATGACAACCTGCTGGTCCTGGAGTGTACATTTATATTATATTGCCTGGGGCTCAGTGGGTTAAGGATATATTCAGTCTTGTGAGGGATAGGTGAAGATTAACGGACTCGGGTTTAAAATGCATGGAACATTGAATGCCATGGCTTAGGTCTTCTAGCCATATTTTTCTCATTCTCGATCTCTTTATCTCGATCTCAATTCATTTTAAGGTTTCTAAGGAGTAGCCTAAGGAACATTCAGAAAGATAGAAATCTATTTTTGTTCTTCCCTGATAATTTACTAGTTGACACAGCATAAACAACCATTGTAATTAATTAAATATCACAAGTAAACAAACAAAATATTCAAAACTCCCGCCGTCAGGCGTCAGAAACAGTAAGGCGGGGCTTGTGATGCTAGCCAATAAAAAGCGCATTGAGCGAAGTTGGGCGGGGCTTAGTCTTGTGGAAACCTGGAGATTCCTGCCAACAACGGCTTTTTAAATATTAATTCGGTATTTATTTATCACTATGAACTCCTTTCCTAACTGATTTAATATATTCTAAAAATATCTACATTATGTGTAGCAACTTTCTGTAGCATAGGCTAGGATACATGGAAACTCCATATTAACAAATATAATTTGTTCAAAGATTACTAGAGTTAAATGGGAATGAGAATAACTCCTACCTTGGTAACTGCGGCTCCTCGTCCTGGGACGCCATGGCCGCAGCCGCTATGCCTAGACATTCGCGCCTAATCCATAGGCCTAGACCTATTATAGTTTGATGTATTTTAACATTGTATTGCATTAACTAACCTACCCACCCCATTTATAACCACAACTTAATGAAATAGCCTATAGGCCTAGGCTAATTAAGTACTCAATATACATGATTAAGCGCGAATGCAAAGGCTTAGCGGCTGCTTTAATCTAGCAAAATATCACGAGAAAAATATTCCACTACTGTACTGTACAACGGCACAAACTAAAGGCCGATCTCGCTTACTACACGATCTAAAACGCTCAAGTGTCGATCCACTCCTTCAGGATTGCTCAAGATATGCTGGTTGTCGGTAGATTTAATTTAGTCTAGCCTAGTTTAGAAAGGAATTGGACGAGTCCGAAAGTTCATATAGTATTTTCACTTTAAATTCACACACGTCCGTCGTAAGTTTCGTGCGCTTTAAATTCACACACGCCCATGGTAAGTTTCGTAAAGTATCAAGGAATTCACGTCATCGAAAAATCTACGGAGAGGGTTAAAACATCACTGGTGAACTAAAATACATGAAGATTGCCTACATGTATTCAACTACTGTCCACTACACACGAATAGCGTCGAATAATACAACTAATCCAATATATCCAGAACATAAAGTAATGGATAGGCTTATAAACCAGGTACCACGAGGCACGAGAGCATTATACTTACAAAAGCAGGAGCGAGATATGCTGCGTACTTCCCCCTTGGAAGGCTGGGAGTGAAGAGAGATATTTGGCCGCGCTGGAGGACCCTTTCACATTCGTAGCGGTTCTAATTTACTAAATATATCGTTATTGCCGAGGTACATAATTTTGAGACAGTTATCTGGACAGAAATATTATTGTAACTTATTATTTATGATAACTTTATAAGGTCCTCCATATTTCCGTATATACACTTAATCAATCTTGAAGCGGGCTTTTCAAATGCGAGTCAAAGTGATCACACATCACTCCTCTGTTATAAGGGTGACTGGGTTGAAGTGAAATCAAGCAGTAGGCCTACATATAGTAAATACTAGTTTGCCTCATTTATAAAGTATATGAGGGTTAATGGGATCCTTTTGTGTACGGCATGAATTATGAGGCCTGAGCCGCCTGAACAATTCTAACTGTCAAAATGTAATCATTCGTTCTTTAAATACTGCATACAATAGTTAGAAAAGCGAACACACACACAGGGGGCTTACACTGGTCGGCTTGTTATTCGACACTCATCCCCATGGTCTCCCAACCCCTCTATCTCTGCAATTATAATGTCTATCTATCTATTGCCTGACGCCGTAATCCCCGAAGGGGTGGCCACGGACGAAACGCCCCCATGCACCTCTGTCCCCTGTCACTCTACGTCCCTTCTAGATCAGCACCGCCTTCATTCATATACTTCTTCACTCCATCTTTCTATCTCTCTCGGTTTACCTCTCCCTCTCTGTTCTTCCACCTCGCTCTCGTACAGCCTCTTAGTCATTCACTCACTTCCCATACGTTCCATATGGCCGAACCATCTCAAGGTGTTCCTTTTCACACTTTCCAGCACATCTACCTCCACACCACACCTCCCTCTTACTTCCTCATTCGTCTGTCTATCTCTTCATGTAACTCCGCACGCACTTCTCAAGTAACTCATTTCCATCCCTCTCTCTCTTGGTCTGAGTCTCTCCACCAACGTCCATGCTTCGCTTCCGTAAGTCAATGACGGGATTACCACACTGTCATGCAAGGACTTCTTCACTTCCATGCTGACCACCCTATTTCTTGTTACTGCTTTCAGCGTTCCTACAACCCTCTTCTATGTTGCACCCTCTCCCGCACTTCTTCATCCATACTCCCATCTTTACTCAGCACGCTGCCCAGATACTTAAATGAGCTGACAATCTCCATAGCCTGACCGTTCAACTTCACCTCACATATTTGGAGAGAATGGATGATCAGAACTGGGTGAAGAAATGCTGGACTGTGAACGTAGGGGGAGCTGCGCGTTGGGGTGGATCTAGAATGACGTGGGCTCGGGTACTCCGGTCCGATCTCAAAATAAAGAACTTAACAACAGAGGCAGCCCTTGACAGGGCCGCCTGGAAAGGCGCCATTTTGGACGGGAGACTGTAACCACATTCTGTGGACAAAACGGACTTTAAACTTGTATGTATGTACTCTGTGGCTTCACCCCTTTCGAAGACCATAACCTTGCTCTTCCCCGCATTTACCTTCGGATTCCATTTTTCGCACACTGTTCCAAACATATTTACCAGACCCTGCAACTCCCATTCATTATCACTCATTAGAACTGTATTATCAACAAACAGCAGTACAGGTAGCTTCCACTCATTTCCCTTCCTTATCAGCGATACACCAACATTCACTGCTCTTCCTTGTACAGTATTTCTTTCATGGCTCCATCCATATAGGCTATACATTAAACAACCACGTGGACATCTCACACCCGTTTCAACTCAACATTCAGAGAACTCGCTCTGCTCATTCTCCACACATACTGCTGCCTTTGCACCCTCATACATGCTCTTTACTGCTTTTACCTCATGACACAGGGACAAGTGGCTTATTTCTACACTTTTGGTAATGCACTATATTGACTAAAATTAGGGCACGGTGTGAAAAAAGCTGTGTCAAAATATCATACTGATCCAACTGTTTGTTAATAAGTTATTCCCGAAAAAAATATGTAACACGGCCTCTGAAACCCATAGTAGTTCTCGCTCGAGTACCATTACAAGTACCTGAAGCTGTATTAATTTAAATAAAATAATCAAACCTATTATGTAAATATGGTACTGTTGGAGAAAAGTGGCATATGAAGCTGGACGACAAACCAGGCAATTACACAAACAAAGTGCCTATGATCGGTAGAAGGTGTAAATTGCAGGGCTTGATTGGGAAAGCGTTTATACCTTGTACTGGGTTATTGATTTTCCAAATGGAAAGTGATTATGTGAGAAAAAGAGTGTGTGATGGTGTGTTTAAGTTATTTTTTATTGTTTTTCCATTACTTTTCTTTACTTTTTTTTTTTTTTTTAATATTAGTTTAACCAGACCACTGAGCTCCACAAAAGAAGTCTCGTAGGGCTGGCCCGAAGGATTCGATCAAGATATATAACTAAACGAGTCAAGATAGAGAGGGAAGGACAGTAGGGGAACAAATCGAGGAAGGTGAAGACACGCAGACATTTCTCGCCATTTCACCAGTTCAGCTGGACCACATGAGCTCCACATCAGAGCTCTTATAGGGCAGGGCCAAAGGATGAGGCAAGAACTGCTACACCGCAACACCAACCAAGAAGTGATCAGGGCGAAGGTAGAAAAAATCACATCGAGAAGCAAAAATTGCATTACCGAAGGGAATCAAGTCACTTCGGCCACATCAGCAAACGAAGAGACAAAACGGGTCAGAGTCAACTACCTAGCCAGGCCAGGAAGACATGAGACATTAAGAATAGAAGGGGAAAAACACAGAATGAGGAAAGAAAAATTACTCAAAATTAGTCAAGCTGAGGACGAAAGCTCGAGAGGAGAGGGAGGGAAACAACCACATCCCTCCCCCATCAAGCCCCAGTCGCTGGCCCCGAAGCCCGCCAACCGCGACAAGGAGAGTAGTACCAGGGGGGTTTTCTTTACTTTTCTAGGTATTTTGTACTTCTATGGTTCAAACTGTTCAGGCAGGACACTCAACTAATATGACCTGGTACTGTGTTGGTGGTGTAATGGTTTAGATGCTTATGTTCTGGGTGTGGTGTCCCGAGTTTGAATCCCGGGAGGATCATGTGCTTTTATTAGTTTATTCTAGTGCATTGGATTTTGTAATGGAGGATTAATTTTAAGAATGGGGTGTTCCTTAACCCACTGAACCCCAGCTAATTAATAATGAATGTACACCCCAGGACCAGCAGGTTGTAAAAAAAAAATTTTTTCCAGAAAACACCAGGAATGAGTTAGAAATTATGGAAAACCCACAAAAAACGGATCCCCAAGGTCATTAAGGGGTCCTACGGTGCGCCCGAAAGTCGGAATTAACATGGGGGAAATGGGTAGGCAAAAACAGGTTTTAGCGCGCTCACGCGCACGCGGTTGGACTTTGAGAGTTTTCAACCATCGGCATTGTTGCGTGGGATACTTACAGTTCCCATACAAATTTGAGCCCTCTAGGTGCCCGTGGACCGGAGTAATTAACCGAAACGCAAATATGCGACGCTGGGGTTTAGCGTTACACACATTGCCGACGCATATCTGCGGCGCTGGGGTTCTGTGGGTTAATATATACTGTATACTGTACAGTATATACAAATATTATTCACCACAATCTTATCTGATTATAGTGCTGCATTTTCAGTATTACAGAAATGTATTTAAAAATTATGTTAAGTGTTTTAAGCATTTATTTTAAATACATATAAATATACAATACAGTTATTACAGTCCTGTTTTAATAAACAACAAAACAAGTATAATATCCACATTTCATATCTAAGACTCAGGCTCCAAGTAATTTTATGCCAAATTAATTAATTCCAGTTACTGTATTATAGTTTTTTGTTTATCTCACTATAACAGTGATACTAAAGAGTACATAATAATCCCAGCTACCATGACTGCTATAACAATTTGACTGTTAAATGAAAGCAGTGAAAACCCTCTTTGGTATGGCATATTTTGATTAAAGCACTGTACTCAATAAAGCAGATAAAATTGCACAATAATCTCAATTTTTAATTATTTTGTTTACAAAGTATATGATTAATAAATGAGAAAATGCAAGTACAGTACTGTGCATCCTATGAATCAATAGTTAAGAAAAGCGTATATACAGTATAATGTTCTTATCTTCAACACAAGTATTCTCAAAATTAATATATAGCTAACTTTTCATTCTCACCAATAACAAACTTTTAGCCATATAGGGTAGACTAGAAAATCAATGCAAGTTTATACAAAAATACAAACAATAAATTAGTCAAGTTGGATGAATAAATTTAGTTTCAAAATATATGCCAATATTTTTATTCTAAATTTATTAATGTAACTCATATTTTTATAATTAATTTTCGCTTAGTACTTGGACCACCACATACGATTTTGCTAGTCTTCCCTACAATACAAATATACAGGACATGGTAACAATATACACATTCACCTATATACAGTACAGTATTCACACTATAGTAACAATATTCACCTATTTTCACTCATGTAGGCTACAACCACACTCTTTAGTCATATCCAATCTATTAAATTCCAACTTGGGTTATCCTCCTAGTAAAAAAAGAACGAAAAATCCTTAACAGATTAGAACAGTTTTTATATACAGTCTATTAAAGTTTTGTTCAGCACTGTCAAAAAATATACTTTTCACGTATCACAAAGGAAATTATACAGTAGAACCCCGCCCATCCGGTGCTCTCAGATCCGGAAACCCAAGAGATCCGGACAGGCATTTCGATCCCAGACTAATGTTTCAGCCAACTAAAAAACTTGTCTGCATGGCTCGCGAAAAATATAAGTCAATCCGAAAACGAACGAGACGAATACAAGTTACCACACGTATTGTTTACATCCAGCGTTAGATATCCAGGCTTTTATGTCAGCCATCCGGGTTTGTCTGGATGGCTGAAACTTAAGCCTGGTTATTTAAGTTAGATATCTGGACTCATGTTTCATCCATCCGAATTTGTCTGGATGGCTGACTATATATCCGGATTTTCGGCAGATCCAGACAGGGTTCTACCCCAATTAGTCTGGATCGGCGCGGTTTTACTGTACTGTAGTTGATATTATGAAGGTGGGACACGACTTATGAGCATGACTGTACTCCCATTAACACATGCACTCGAGTTTGCAGCCTAACTCTAATCAGAATATTATTATATTGGGTGTATCACAGGATTTGAATCATGCTTGTTCCGATCAACTTCCACTTTCCTCTGCTCCGTTTATTTTCTCTATTTCTCTTATTATCTCCTCTGCTCTGTTTATTTTCTCTATTTCTCTTATTATCTCCTCTGCTCATTTTCTCTATTTCTCTTATTATCTCCTCTGCTGTTTATTTTCTCTATTTCTCTTATTATCTCCTCTGCTCTGTTTATTTTCTCTATTTCTCTTATTATCTCCTCTGCTCTGTTTATCTTCTCTCTTATACACATTTTCCCCTGCTTTGTTCTACATTGTTATTCGGAAAGATTAAAATCCATTGTATTCTGGAAATTAAAGTTGCCGTTGGACATAATCCTCATCCCTCAATCTCACCCTTCATCCATTGAACACTCTAGGACATAAGTTGTGGCTTTAGGTTATCAAAGCTATCCCAAAATTAATCAAATTTTCTCATTAATTCTTTACTTAAGGGGAGACTGGCCGTTTGTTTGGTCGATTAATTAATTTATTTATATATTTTTTTTAGTTTCCTCCCTAGACCTCCATCAAGCTTAGAAAAACACCTTCAAGATAAATTTGTAAATTTTTCGGTAGAAAAATGTCCCGGCCAAATCCACTTAAAATTGCAGGCTCGCTATCGCTCGCCAGGAAATAATTAGACACCTAAATGGCACGAAAGGTCTTAAAATTGACAACGAAATGGGGCGAAAGGTGTTAAAATCGCCAAACTAATGGGCCGAAGGTCTTATAATCTCAAAACTAGTGGGGCTAAACATTAGGGAGAAGGGGGTCCAGAAAAACTATCTGCCTCCCCTTAATAGTTACACTTTCGAGGTTTGTTGTGCTGTCCGAGGGTATATAGTGGGCCTGGATTTATGCCTTAATGTGTACCTGTTGATTTATGCCTTCGAGTATACGGTACCTATTGGAACTAAACCCCACATGTCCCCAAGGATGGAGGTGAGGTTGAGGGATGGGGATGTAAGCCTCAGATAAAGTGAAAAACTATGCACCATAATAGTTAAGGTAACATAAAGAAGCTGGCAAGGAAACAATGCAATAGAAATTAGACTTGCAAACTCAAAATGCTGGGGAAAAAAAAAAAAAATGCACTATCGGCGGCAAAAGTCCTGTCGCCTCCCCTACCTATTAGCTCGAACCTCTTCTTTCCCCCCCCCCTCCATCACCCTACACCTTCACAACCACCTATTTTGCAGTATGCCATCTGGTGGTAATAATATGCGCTTTTTGTACAGCTAAATTTTCGAGTCTATGGATATCGCATGTCACGGTGACTCGGTGAGGTAGGAGAGGCGACAGGGCTTTTTCCGCGGACTGTACCCGTTAGCATGATAAAGTGATGGGGTGATATCCGGTGCCTTGAAAGTTAAAAAAATACCTCATTCTTGCTCTTCCCCTTTCCTTTCTCTTCTCTACCTTTTTCCCTTTCTCTGTCCTATCTCTTTTTTATCTCTCTTCCACTTTTCTCTTCTTTGTCTACTCACCATCGTCATCACACGCCTTCTCTCTTACTCTCTTGTTTTATTAATTTTTATAAGATTATTAGTATTATTATTTTTTTTTTTGCACTACCTTCTCTCCTCATTTGAGATGCTGTAGTAAGAGAGACCGGTCACCTTTTTCCTTGGACGCCATTTTGATACCATATTAATCAAAGAACGGGGTGGTATTATATTTTGAGCATATAGAATTTAGATCCAAGGAGAAAGTAATCCATCCTGTACAGTGTAGGAATAGGTATTTATACCATACCCGAAAGAGGATTTATGGAGCTCCGATCTTACTCTCAATCATCTTAACAATTTTACCAACACACCTAAACTTCGTTAGATGCTGAAATAGCCTCGCAAAAATATGCCAGGGCCTGGGATTGAACCCGGGACTCTTAGGCTATGAGGCAGTCACTCTGCCAGTTACACCATGAAAGATATCTCACTTGGCATGGTCGGCTCAAGTTATTTCCGCATCTGGTTCTGTTTAGGCTAACCTATTTTACTAACTCTACAACAGTAGCCTACTAGTATTGCCGAATGTTTATAATGAGTATGGCTATATTTGAGAGTAAAAGGCGGCAAACGATACCAGTGGCATCAAAATTACATAGGTTGGCCGATCTCTGTTACTAAAGGGTCTCTACTCTTCATATGCTTTGTTTAGAACTAAATAACCTGCAGTAAAGAGAGACTGGACAACTCACAATTTTTTTTTACTCCTTTTTCATAATAAACCAATAACAAAATTGAATCAATATTAACTGACTAGCCTCTGTTTATTTGAAAGGCAAAATTGATAATATGAATCATGAAAGTAATTTTGAGGGTATACAATAACATTATATAATTTTTCATGCCATGCACTTGAATCCCAAAAATGGTGCAAGAATATAGTTGTCCAATGTCTGTATTCTGAAGGCTCTTGACTAAACCACCAATTCTTCCGAGAGAGAGTCTAGAAAGGAGTCTCCGTTGATAATCTTAGTTGTAGCGATAACATATTCAGGACCACCTGTAGGAGAGATAAAAACAATGATTAGAAAAGGAATAGTAATATCTTTTAAATTTTATTTCCTTCAGGGAAACTCTTGTTAAAGGATGGCCATGTCAGAAATGTCTCCAGGTTCCATTGTCCTACTCCTTTTGCCCCTGCCACAAAGCCCACAATGATTAAAGTTTTCCTTCAATATAAACCTTTAACTATCTTGGTAGTGTAAAACTTAGTGCGCCAAATTTTGGAAGAGTATCCTAGGTTTGAGTCCTTGGAGTACCACATATATTCATTAGTTTCAATGATTTCATTAATTAGGTTTATTTGTAAGTTAATTGGTGGGTTAGTGAATAAATATGAATGAAAATATGAATATATTACCCCACTCTTTTCTCTAACCATTGATGTTCATCCATGGCTACCAATAAGGTAAATTTAATATAATGGGAACAATAAGAGTAAATAGAATTATTGGTGTGAAGATCTACACTCTTACCTCGTGTAGAGACAAGGTGAAGGTACAGTCGTGGACAACATTTTCTGTGCAGTATTAGGAGGAACAAAAATGATACACTGACAAAGTATTAGTAAACTAATGATAGAATAACTGTCTCACTGTCTCACATTAATTATCAAGAGGTGTTTCAGTATTTATCTCCACAACTGTACATCCGAGCTAGTGTGACTCAGCCTTTCTGTATCCTGTCTAGGGCCAGAGTTACTACAGGTCTCCCTCACTATCCGATGCCCTGATTTACGAAGGTTTTTAGGTGTTTGTGTTTCGGTTTTGCCTGGTCCGAGAATGCTTCCCATTAATTTTAGGCATCGCTATACAATTTTTCCTTTTAAAATTGGGTTTTCAGGAACGTAACCCAATCGTAAATCGAGGGAGACCTGTACTCTTACGAATAGAGTTGGAGTTCTGATGTCTAGAGAAGCCATTAGGCAGGACTAAGGAATATATTATAGCCAAATGCATTCTTATTGCCAACTGAACACAAAGATCCGATTACATGCATATGGTGAGCTGCCAACAGTGTTCTCGGATGACTTAACACAGGCTATCGAAAGTTGGGTGATAGCTATTTATGAGGGGAGGCTTAAGGAGTTGGAGCAATGTTATGTTCAAAATATCTTAAAAGTGTCATACGGTACTTAGTCTATAGCTAAAAAAGTAAAAAACCCACCCATTCTGACTACTGCATATGGTTAACACCGTAGCATTGTCAACAGTTACCAGGATTATTGGAATCTACTTGTGCTAGTTTCTTTAAGTAGAGTTATATTGGTTTACAAGGCAGTACAGTATTGCATTAACGTGAATAGATGCTGATGGGTACCCTTCCCTACCACTCACACCCAAACAACAAGCCAAAAGCAAATGCAGATCACTAAAGAATAATAACTTTTAGAAGGTAATAACATATACAGTACCGGTACTAGCAGTATATATTTTTCTAAATATGTTTATATTTACACAAACACTAACTTACCCTGGTCACCTCTGGTGGAGAGGAAACGTAGAGCGGCTATCTCAGCGTAGGTGCAGCCCCCGATGAAAAAGACCAGTGCTGTTCCTCCCTCACTGCCACTATTTACCGATCCTCCTGAACCACCTAAAACAGTTATTTAATATTAGACCAAATTCAACTCTTTCAGTCAGAGAAGATAAGGTATTAATAATCGGCATTAATATTGATGTAGACACTATCGATCTGTTGCCAAACGCTTTGATCATTGAGTGTGAGGCCACAAATTAATTACAGTACCTCGATGTTCCTCTGTCACCCGTCAGCCATTCCATTCTTTTAACTAACTCTTGGTCTGCAATTCCCTCTCTGCCCTTCCACCTTACACTCTTTTATTAATTCTCTCACTTAACATACGCTCCACATGACTGAGGTGTTCCTCTTAACACTCCCCAGCACAGCCAGATTCGCACTACATCACTCTCATACATTCTCATTCATCTACCTATCTCTCCATGTGACTCCACACACACTTCTGAAGTAACTTATTTCCATCCCGCTCATATTTTTCAATTTAAGTATCATGAAATCAACTGTTAAGGGATTTCAATTTTTTGCCAGGTGAAAAACAAATAGCTAGACTATATAAGTGTGAAGAACTTACGCCTGTGCCTAAGTGCGGAGGGCAGCTGCTGCGTCTCTGTTAGTGTGGGCCCTGGTAGAAGAGAGAGCACACCGGTAATAGCTCTCCACCCGGGGCCCGCCAGGTACTCCACCAGACGACAGCTCAGCGGGGCGTACCTGGGAAGAGTTCAGAAAGTGGAAGTTACAGGGACATTTTTATCCTGCCATAACATTGCCCTATCATGTTATCGCTATATACAGGTATATACTGTAATTACTGTTCAAATAACTTAGAGCTGATGAATGATACATTTTATACTACCGGTAAATGCTACTTCCTGCCTAAGCGAGATGGCACACAGAAAAAAAGATGAATATATAATAATTGGGAAAAATGAAGAATAAAATAAATAGGAAATTTACAAACTTTCTATCACATTCTTGCTGTTTGGAATAGCAATGACCCAGACCAAGCTACAGAAATATGCGCAATCGGGCACGAGTTACGGTTTACACTGACCTCTTCATGAGCAACTTATGTCTGACCAGTAAGTCATCCCGATGATCCCGCCCAATATACTACTTCACTCCCACTTCCTCCCTCTCTCGCATGCCTTTCACACTTGGTTAATAAAGGAAAACTGAAGAGCAACTAACCCAGAATGCACATAAGCCATATCAGTAGGGTCGTGCTCGCTGACGTCATCCACAGTGAGGTGTAGTGTTTTGCGGGCGGTGGGGTAGGGTGATCGGGCCTGCTGGGGATACAGGAGTCCCGCCGTGGCCAGGTTCTCAAGGGTCAGAATGTGCTGGAAGCCGTAAGTGTGGAGGATGTCTCGCCTATAGTGGTCCAGGACGCGGGGTTTGAGTCCACCATTCACTGCACACTGCAGACACATCAATCGAAGCACCTGGATAGATAATAATGGGATTCAAAATGAGAAGGTAATGGTGCATGCTTTGTGTATTAGAAGCACAATGATCTATGCTTCAGGAACGTGACCAGTTAATGTGGATGAAATCAATAGAATAGAAAATAACAAAATGAGAAAGGTGAGATGGATGTGGGAGGGCCAAACTGCAAGATAGGATACATAATGAGAAGTTGGGGGAGATGGTTAGGTATCAAGATAATCAGCAAAGAAATGAGTAGTAGCAGGTTTGGATGGTTTGGGCATGGAGAGAGAATAGATAATCTGAATTGGGTGAAAAGATGCAAGTTCATGAATGTGGAGGGAGCTGCACCAAGAGCTAGATCTAGAAAGATGTGGGATCATGTCGTACAATTTGATCTCCAATTTTAAAATGTTACTAGTGGGGCAGCCCAGATGAGGACTGCCTGGAATGCCACTATTAACCCCTAACCATCGGGGCCCGACTTAAGTCCGTATCTAAAAATCTGGACTATGTGGCGGGGCCCGACTTTAGTCCGTGTGCAATTTTGGCGCAATATTGGCTCTGAGAGAGACGAGCGACGGGAGGAGCGTAGGTTACCTCATGACCGCTCGCCACAGCCGCCGTGGGCCTTCTGACATCTAATCCACACACATCCACCCTCCCTCCCTCGCTACACACTTAATTATGTAACGAAATGACCGTATTTTAGCAATTTCGCCCTTCGGTTGCACGATCGTTGCAAGACAACCAGTGATCGTAGAAGGATGGTTCAGGTGTCATTGGAAAGCTCAATTTACGCCCTTTCAGAGATACATAATTGTATTACGCTCTGACTCTTGTTTATGCATGAAAAAGAGCACGGAAACAAGGCCATTTATGGTAAAAAAAAAAACTCTGGGCGCGTAGTGGAAAAAAACTGACCCGCCCGCTCGTAAGGCGTTAAGATGAGAGACTGAAATTGCACTTTGTGTAAATCACAAAAAAACACATGTATTTGTTGATTTCATTCATTGAGTTTAGAATACAGTTGATTGACGAAAAAATATTAAATATGTATGCTGTACAGTAAAAGGCGTCCATTTTGTAATAATTGGGGGAAGGCCCTGTTCTTTCAGAAGTGTGGGGTTCACTTTTTACTGGAGAGAAAAGAATATCGCCCACATATTCTACTATTTGTGGTTCGGACCAACAGTCAATCCAATAAACTTTTATTTCAGTATTTCAGACTGTCTGAAAGGTACTACTCCATATACAGTAATTATATTGATGTTCAAGTCTCCAGTAATGTTAGGATGGCACAGTATAGATGGTCATGATGATTTTTATTGAGATTTTTAGAGCAGGTGGCAGCGTTAATTTTATTGACATCAACCTATCTGTTTTCCTTTCCCAAGTTATTATTAAATATTTTAACCCTTGTCTAACGGGGTGTTTTGGGCTCATTTGGGTATATTCAGGACCTCCTGCATGATAAATCCAGCATCTGCATGACAACATTTTTTTAGCAAAAAACTAGGCGCTAAAAGCTTCAAAATGAGACCAGAACGAGCTACGTAGCACTCGTGGTTCTCTTGCAGTGATGCCACGAACATGGGAGTTTAGCATATATCGGTATATTTTTCCCAGCTATGCTCACTACTGGCTACACTGCCGGCCTCTTGAGAACACAGGGAACATGAGTTAATGGGCGGCGGTAAGCCCTGGGAGTCGGCTGTCTGGCCCGCTGTGCTCCCGGCCATTTGCACTCTATTTTAACCCTTTAAAAGCCTTAATAATGCTCCTAACTTGCTGCAAATTGGTGCACGACTTAAGTCGAGCTCCGCCAATAAGGGGTTAAGTTACCTTATACTGTATATATACAGTATATAACAAAAATTATTGACAAGATAATCATGAATGACAGATTACTCACTGTATTAAGTGGCTCTTGCAGTGCTATACAATCCTCTATAAAGGGGTTAACCTTGTCTGTGTCAATACCCTTCAGAAACTCTTGCTCCATCTGTAATGCCGGTCGGAACGTTCCTGACGCTATTCTTTCTTGAAGCAGCTCTGCGATCGTTGTGTCTGGAAAGATAAGTTATTGTTAGGTAAATCAGCCAGCAAGGAATTATATTATTTCCTATCGGCTGATTTACTTAACGACAAATGATATCTTATCCTTTTCATGTTTGCTTATTTCATGGGCTAATTGAATATAAATGAAAGTTAACAACATTTTAGCTTAAGACTGAAATGAATAGAAGTAATACAGGAAAATGTATAAGAAATTGCATTATTATAACTTTAAATGTAGTTTCTGTTCGGGCTCTGTCCCGAGTCAGCCACCCCCAGCAATGGGGTATGTGCCAGAGTATACAGTATACATACACTTCCAAAGACATAACAAATTAAAAGCATTATTTTAACTTTACATATCCATAATAATTGACTAAAATGAAATTACTCCGTTTTAAGGCTGCTTTTGAATAGCTAGTATTTTGTTTGCCAGTCTAATGTACAGTTGTGAAGGTAAACAGAGTCGCACTCGTTTATATCAGTATCAAACGTAAATGAGACAATACCATGCTTTATTATAGCCCACACAACTCGTTTAATACATCCTGTATAACGTACGTGTGGTGACGCTCTGTTTGTAAACCTCCATCTGCGGCATCCTTGACACAAATTGCTTCAGCTCCCCGACAGTTTTGGCTGCATGTCGTTCCTCATACTGCGCTACCACCGACTTGGCATGGCGCGACAGTCTCGGACCTACTGCCGAGAAATTGAAGTCCCGGATTTCTTGGTGCAGAGCTTCTGAGGCCGAGAGGTGGACAGTCTTGGTCTCTGGGATGATAGGGTCCTCAGGGAAGGTGGAGGAGGAAGGGGCCGAGTTATTGTTGGGAGGTGCGGCCTGAGCAAACTTCTCCCCGGGTAGTTTGACTGAACCTGGGTTGAGAAGGTGGGTGGTAAGTGATACATAAGTACATACAATTTAAAGATAGTGATTTATAAGAAGTGTGAATTTAGTCTCATGTCTTAATGATGGCATGCCAGGCAGCCCTGAACAAGGGTAACTCAATTGTGAAGTTTACAAAATTTAAGATCAGATCGAAGAACCTGAGTTCATGTCTTTCTAGGTCTATCTCTCCGTGCAGCTCCCTCCACATGCACAGATCATCCTAAATCATGTATTGGGTGGGTTCTAAGATGATAGCATATATCCCTCTTAAAGGCAAAACAAAATGGGCTAACAGGTCTGCTACTCTGGTAACAGGAAAATAAGCAATTATGTTGGATTCAGAAAAAAGTGAAAATGGTGAGTGGGGCATCCATCATCCACACACTTTACTGTAGTGCTCCTCAGTAAATGATTGCAGCTTTGCATATACATGTAAAGAGAAGCACACACAGTTTCCAGTACTTCTGGTAACTGTTGTTAATGCTAGGGTGTTTATTTACATGACCTGGGCTAGTATGTACGGTATTGCATGTATATACTCAGGCACATGCATACAATACTTACCAACCACCAACCCAGGTTATGTAAACAAAAATTAGTGTGTGCATACAATTGTTGATGGTGAAGAATTGGTGTATGAGCCCCTCGTAGGTGAGTTGGGTGGCCAGAGGTGTGATGAGGTCCACTGAGCGGTCTATCAGGATCAGCTGCTCTATCTGAGGAGTCACCTGGAAACAGATGTACCTGTTAGTATTGAAAGTTGGATAAGATGCAGATGTATTGTTCTTAAACTACAATGGTGATTTTGCAGAATAAGTACTAGTAGGTACTAATGGAACTACAAAAGCCATTGGCAGTACAATATCTTTTCCTTTCCATATGCGGTACCATATTGTATTCTGTAGCACCTTATCAATATAACAAAATTTTATAGCTGATTATTCTTTGTTATTCGTGTCACCAGAAGGATTAAAGTGGTAAGTACCTTATAAAATAGTATACAGTACAATTATTTAATGCATGTACTGTATGCAAGTTTCTAAGTTCAATTTCTATTGTATCTTACCTACCAGCCAGATACATGCTTCTGATCACTAACCTGTGGCTCATTCCCGCCCATCTCCCTTCGGAGTCTGACCATCAGATCGTAAATGTGGGTAGCGGCGGGACCTTTACCGAAGATGTTCGGTATGAGGCCAAAGACTCCCTGGATGGTCATCAGCGACTGGGCCACCAGGAACAAACTGGTCGGATCTTTGTCCAGCTTCAGATCCTGAAAGATGAAAATAATGTATAGTATACTGTAATATTTCTGCAAAGGAAAGTACTGTACTGTTGTTGTTGTTCCCTAAGCTGCCTGGCCGAACAGCCCCGAGTCCCTGAGAAAGGCCATGGCCACGATCGGGCTTTCCCACAGAGCTCTCATTGAGTGTAGATTGTGTTGTTGGCGTAAGTGGTTGTGTGAAATGCAGTCTTCTATGATGTGTTTAATGGTATGGGGTGCTGTGTTACATCCCGGGCAGGCGTCGACAACGGAGTCATCCAGTCTCTTCTGATAGCTCAGGAGAGCTGGATGGTGTCCGCATCTCAGCCTGGCCAGGTGGACTCTGTCCTCGCGAGGAAGGGAGGATTCGGAAGGATGGATTTCGGGAGGTCGTGCATGCAGCTGTGTGTTGTCTGTGAGTGAGTGGATGGATCGGTGAGAGATATGAGTATGGATGTGCTTCTGGAAGTTGGTTCGGGGTGGGCAGGGAGGGAGAGAGGACAATAATTGTGTGTGATACCGTGTGCTGGGTGTTGTTTTGATATTTCTTGGTGTCTGTGGGTGTGTTGCCATGTAGTTTAGTGGGTGGTCTTGGTTCGTGGAGGCTGCTGCCAGGAATTGAGTGCCTCTCATGTCCAGATGGTCTTTGACTTTGAGGATTTTGGTTTCTTGATGTAGGTGATCTGTGGGTACAGTAGCTGTGCAGCCTGTAATGATCTTCAGGGCTTTGTTTTGAATAGTCTGTAAGGTCTTATGATGTGTTTCAGCTAAGTTAGAAGCCCAGGCTGGGCTTGCGTATTCCATCACTGATCTTATGTATTGTTTATATACTGTGGTGGTAGTTTCTTTGTTGTGTCCAAATTTTGTGTGAGCAAGTGACCTGAGGGCGTTAAGTCTGGGTGTCAGTTTCTTTTTAATGTTTGTGGTGTGCTGTTTGAATGTCATATGAGTATCATATGTTACTCCTAGGATTTTGGGTGTGTGTGTATGTGTTAGGGGTGTGTTGTTTATGGTGAGTTGAGGGATGTATTCGTGTTCTCCTGTCCAACTTGTGAGCAGGGTTGCGGTGGATTTGGCTGGGGCTAGATTAAGTCTGTTTGTAGTGCACCAGCCATGTAGTGTGTTGAGATAGGGTTGAAGGAGATCTGTTGCTCTTTTTGGGTCATGGTGTGTGCATGTGAGTGTTATGTCATCTGCATAGGAGGCTAAGTTTATTTGGGGCGTATTGGGTGTAGTTATATCGTGCATGTACAGATTGAAGAGTGCGGGCGATAGGACGGATCCTTGTGGGACTCCGTTTGGAAAGTTTCTGATTTTAGATGACTGACCGGCAAAAGATACGTGTGCACATCTGCCTGCTAGGAAGTTGGCCAGCCACCGTTTTGTGTTGTTGTGCATGTTTGTGTTGTAGATTTTGTTTGTTAGGTTATGGCGGGGGATGGCATCGAAGGCTTTACTAATGTCGAGTGTGGCTAATAGTGATCTGTGTGGTGGTCTAGCTGAATTGATGCCGTCGAAAGCTCTTTGTGTAAGGTCTGTGAGAAGAGTGTTTGTGGAGTGCAGTGGCCTAAAGCCATGTTGTGTTGGAGCTAGGGGTAGGTCAGGTGTAATTAGTTGTAATACTAGGCGTTCCATGACTTTGGAGGGGGAGCAAAGGAGTGTGATGGGGCGGTGCGAGGAGGGTAGCGTGGGGTCTTTGTTAGGTTTGGGGAATGTGATGATGATACCATGCTTCCAAATGTCTGGTATTGTGTTGTGTGAATAGCTGTAGTTTGATATGTTAGTGAGTGCTTGTATGCCTTGTGGTCCCAGGTGTCTGAGGTGTATGTTGCTTATGTTGTCTAGGCCACAGGCGGGTGAGTGCTTGAGATTGTTGATGATATGCTTTGTCTGGTGATTGGTGAAGGGTGTATAGTCAGGGTCTGTGGGGAATTGTCTCTTACGTCGGATGACACGTCGGTCGTCTTTGTGAGGTTTTAGGTGGCTGACATGTGAAAAGTGATTGATGAGAGTGTTTGCTTGTTGTTTACATGAAGGAGTAGAGTCTGTTGTTGTGATTGCAGCATGTGATTGTGTTGTGTTGCTGTTGGAAAGTGTGATGCTGTTTAGTGTTTTGTAGAGTTTTTTGGGGTTTGTTTTGTGATCAAGTGTTTGTAGGAAGTTATTCCAATTTAGTTTTTGTTGTTCTTGTAGTTTGTTGTTAGTTTGGGTGTTGAGTGCTTGAATTTGTTGTGTGATGTCTTGTGTGTGGGGTGCTGGGGAGTGTTTCAGTATGTCGCGTTGTCTGATGAGGTTTTGAATTTCTGGTGTGAAGTTGGGGTTGTGTCTTTTTCTGTTACCTCTTGGAATGTGTTTCTTGTCAGCGTTTTGGATAGTTTTTTATTGAGTATGTGTACAGCATTGTTGATGTTAGTGATGGGTGTACTGTTTAGAGTTGTGAAGTGTTGTTCTGTCTCATTTGTGAATGCTTCCCAGTTAGCTCTTTTATAATTGGTGTATGTGTGTTTGTGGCTAGCTGGGGTGAGTCTGGTTTTGGTGGTGATAATGATCGGGAGGTGGTCAGAGCCTAAGGTTCTGACCACCCTCCAGGATGTTGTGGGGGCGAGTTCTGGGGAGCAAAAGGTGATGTCTGGAGATGATGGGTTATAGAGGGCTTGGTGAGGAATATGGGTATGTTGATGGATGTCGTTACCTCCCGAGGCTGCCGACCCTCCACAGCCGAAGACAAAATCAACGACCAGTGGAGGAAAACCGGATGCCGGCCGCGGGGAGCAGTTTCGGGAGCCAAACCGTCACAACCATCCCCTGCCCCCTCCCTGGGGGCACGGGTCCTTGGAGCGGCTTCGGTCGCGCCGGGAATTTCCAGTACTGTACTGTACTATGGTATGGTCTTTAAAATGTTATGACTGTACAACACAGTATTTGTACAATATACTGTACTTGTGATGGCTATTTCTATAACGGCCATATCCCGCCTAGACAAGGTGGCCAGCTTGTTTTGTGTAGTGCATGAAGTATATACTGTTATTGTGACTGTGATAGTAAATATTGTCTGTAACCAGTGTAATCACCTGCATATGCTGAACAGGTGCAAGGATTCACACTGAAATGCACCTCTGATGTCTGCCTTTCCAGAAAGACATTGGAGTCCATGAGGATGAGCAACAAATATGCACTCATCTAGCGAGGACACAATCTCGGGCTTCCTGCATACAAGTTTAGAACACTACTCCTGCTCTATGCAGGTTCCAGAATACTCTGTGTGTTCGTGGAAAATATACCATACCGGAGGTAGAATATTCCAACCCCCATTAAAGGAAAGAGAGCATGAGAGAATATGAAAAAATAAAATAAACATATAAAATAAAAGGAGAAATAAAGAAGGGAAAAACCAAACGAGGGATAGATTTTTTTGACTACCGGTATACTAACCCGATAACACATAGGCAGTTCCATGGACACAAGGTCGCTCTCCATCCTGTAAAGTAACAGCGGTAGATCCTTAACGGTGGAGAAGGAACCGAGGATCTTATGTTCCTCCAGTCGTTGTTCACACAGCAGGGACATACGCGGGACTAGCCACAGATGGAACTCCTTCTTTGATCCTCCGGACACCTCCTCCCTGGGGTTGGAATAGGGACATTATTTAGGACAACTATGAAATAGTTGAAATAGTTGTTAGTTAGTTATGAAAAAGATATGATATACCCAGGAATATCCATCATTAAACTGTTTACGTTAAGATCCTAATCTAATCTTTTCCCTACAACCCTTACATATCAATAATTACACTGCAAGAATAACACTTTGCAGTTCCCCAAATGCATTGAATATACTGTATACTGTATATTTCTTAAAAATTGCATTAATGATTGGGATAATTTGTGTAAAATAGGCTGGTTGAAATGTTATATAGCAAATAGTATTAAGCTTTGCGTGGCAACTGAAATAAAGGATTGATCGATGTATGGTAATTCATATAATTATTAGGTTCTCTCCACGAACCAACTTTACTCCTACACTCGATTAATGAAATTAACAAACACATGTGGCAGTCGGGGGATTCGAACCTAGGATGCTCACACCGAAAATCAACACACTTCTTCATAATGAGATTACATTACTGCAGTACCCAGACTAATATGTAAAGAATTGGAAAGAATTGGAAACAATTTAAAGATTTATTTATCATATATATACAACTTAAATGAGTTATTCATATGCTAAATACTGATATTCCACACCAATTTCAACAATCTATTAATTTGAAAAGAGGTTTCTCATTGATTTTCATTTTGCTTCTACTTATTGAATATGGCATTTATGTAGAAAATATGTTTTCATAAATACCAGATTTAAAGGCATAAAATCAATATGAGAAACATCAATAACTAACTGCATTATTGAAATACTGTAACTGCAAGAACATAATTTTGGAATGACAAAAGTTACCATAAATACAGTATGGGTACATTTTCTTAATAAACATACATAGGCCTACATACATAACATTTTTAAGACTGAGTGCTCCACACATAAGTGCAGTTTCAGTCTCTTGTCCTAATGGCGGCATTCCAGGCAATGTACTGTAATATGTAATAATGATTGATAAAAAGTGAGAGAATGACTAAAGGAGTGCATGAGAATGAGTTGGAAGGCCTGAGAGGGAGAGGTAGACCGAGAATGAGATGGAAGGATGGAGTAGAGGGGTATATGATTGAAAGTGGTGTGGGGTCACTGGGGTGGGAGTAGTAGGGGCACCGGCTGACTGATGATAGAGGAGCATGGAGGTGATTCATTTGTGGCCACCTCAAGGATTGAGGCAGGGTGTCAAACGAAAGCAGTGTCCATTGTTTTTAGTCTTTATTATTGTATATGTAAAGATAAAATTGTGGTTAATAGTTTAAATTTTGTCTTTGGAAGTGGGAAAATGGCTAAAACAACACTTTCAATTTAATTTCCTTATATTCACTCACATAATCATTCAAGTCTTCCAACAAAATTGTCCCGGTTCGACAACCTGGATCGAGGTATCTGGCAATAGATAGATACCAGTATATAAGATTGATTGATTACCGGTACTTGATTTGAACTTACATCCTGAGTTGCTTGTTAATCAAGTCCATAAGGTCGGTGTTGGGTCGTGTGAGAAAGATGATGTGGGCCACTGTACTGGGGGGCAGCTTATTGGAGGAGATATAGAACATCTTGGAGACATCATGGCTGCGCAGGAAGGTGTAATCCGCAACCAAGCTGAAGGGTCCTGCCAATTTTTCATCCCATACTACTGCCTGGAAAGAAGAAAAAGATAATTTCTATATACAGTACAGTACAGTACTAATTTAAGCATATTAATTAAGGCTACTTTAGCTATTAAAAAAACAACATCAGGAAGACACTCACAGTGACTCACTGCGTTATTACTGATTATTTTCAGCCCAAACTTTTGTTAATACTATACAGTATATCAATTTACAGTACAGTACTGTAATACATAAAAATGTGTGGGAGAATTTTTTTCAACTATAATTGTCAAATTTAGGAAATTTTTACATTTTGAGCTCTTAAATATCCTAAAAACCTAACTTAACTATTTCTGAAGACTTTCCTAATCTCCTAGTGTATTTAGGAAAGGTTTGGTTAGGTTTAAGATTATTCTATGACTAAAGTAAAAAATAACCCTATTTAATTCTTGTATTGCAGGGATTTTGGCCTCAATTGAGCTTCATTCCCTGCAAATTTTCCTGCATAAACAACAGCCAGAACATAATACAATGATATAGGCCTAGCCTAGCCTATCTGTGAAAATACAGTAATTGAGCATTCCAATGATACGGTATGAGTATGACACTTGAATCATCTATGTAAAACGTCTGGTTGTCTTTCAACGATCTTGCAAAGGTGAGCCACAATCGCTAAAAATTAGCGATTTTGAGCTGTTTTCGCAATATGTAACGCTGCAGTGAGCTCGCATACGGCTGTAAGTTACATCAGTGCCCGGCCCAGACTTAGTGAGCGACGGATGAAGGAGTCCTGTGCTGCCTGCAACCGCTTGCCTCCCTCCCAGGATACATAATAAGCCGATTTCAGTGCCCTGGTGACGGGACCCATCGGGAGGGGGATAGGCCTAGGCCTAACTTTTTTTTCTTTTTTTTTTTAGTGTCTCCCACAGCTTTTTATGAATCATATATGTACTGTATATTGATGTATGTGTATTTAGAAACTTCCAAAAGTTTGGGCTAAAAATAGTCGGCAAAAACACTGCAGTGGCTGATTATGCCTATTAAGACAAGTGGGAAATGGAGACATTAAAGGTGAACTACAGGGATGAACGAAAAAACGAAGATTAATGCAGGGTCATATAACTTGGCATGAATATACTGTAATATGTATATGGGCAATATCGATATAATTCCATTAAACTCCAGAACAAAATATATATAGTCGTTGGTGACGAATTGGCATTTTCAGCCAGCTGGAGTGACTCCATTGTGTAGAGACGCCGTTTGTAAACAACATATGC
Organism: Paralithodes platypus; assembly: GCA_032716605.1. Lineage (NCBI taxonomy): Eukaryota > Metazoa > Arthropoda > Malacostraca > Decapoda > Lithodidae > Paralithodes > Paralithodes platypus. The sequence goes on from CM064489.1 coordinate 1,850,619, forward strand.
GGTCCTGAACAGTGAGGTCTGTTTTTCGTAATTAATAACTTTCATTTCAATACTCAAGCTCTGCAAAAGATCGACCAACGTCCTGATGATGTGGTGCACATCAAGAAATAATCCCAGCTCGCCAGCAATTAACATCCATGCAGTGTTTATGCATGTTTAGCCTGGTCCAGAGTTGAGGGAACTTGGTTCTAAGGCCTATTTCGTAATGATGATATAGTTTTCTGTTCAATTTATATATCGCGGTCCCTTGACCAGACAGTGGTGAAGCCAAATGTGGAGCTGTAAACATGCATAGGCCTACAAATTATAAGAGTTTCTCAAATTTAAAAAAAACAGATTCACCCATTTCCCATGTCGAGAGTTCCCACCATTGGCTACAGTTACGTCATGGTAAACACGCCAGTTCGCGCCACATAAAATAACTTAGATAAGCTATATTTCTATATTGTTAAAACAAATTGATGAAAGTTCTTCAATATCATGTACCTAAAACCAAGAAGATCCCAATGGACATTGTAGTTTGAATTAGGCTAAGTTTCATCCCTGGAATTCACCTTTAAGGTGGCAATGAGTTTGGTACTGTTGACATTGGCTAAATAGTTGTGTAATGCCCTTATTTTTTCAGTATAACAATTAAGTCTTGACCTCTGTATACAATTACCGAGAAAAGTACGCCTCCTTCTCCAACCACCTGTAAGAAAAGGAAGTACACTGTGCTATAAGCACACATTTTACGGATACATTGGAGTTAATATCAACTATACCTTTGTACCAGGAACAGCATCCAACAATTTTATCAAATCCAGGCGAGTAGCCTCCTTAATTAAAGCAAAATCAACCTTCCCTCCCGTCATCCTCGCTCCCGGGTTTGTTTACAAGTATAAGCTCTGGAATCGGACCTCTAATAATATAACCAAGTGGGATCGAATCTCGTGAGGTATTTTCAATGGCCTTACGAAATATAATTAGTATATCATTTATCTGTGCATCTATTGATATAGACGGGCAAATTATAATTTCCATCAACACTTCTGAAGTTAATTATACAAAGCATATGCCTGAAGAAGTATATTGAAAGGATCTGGAAACTCTCCAAACACGCGATTCTGGTATCTATACAATCAATATCCCGGAGACCCTCCCCTGGTAGACTCGCGTCATGATCAGCTGCGGGGTGCTGGCCGGCGAGCTTCCTGAGGTGCCACTGAGGGGGGGTCGTGAAATATGGCAGTGAGCAGAGCAGTCGGGGTCGGTATAGCCTAGGACTGACACTATTTGCGCGGGCCAGTGAACATTTTGAAATTCTAGGTTAACTCGCTAGTAGACGAGCTCTTCATCCACCCAGCTGGATACTTAAATTCTGTGTGTTGTAATCGTGTGTGAGGATAAACACGATGTCGATCATCATAGACGGTAAGTTAATTGTCAAACAGTATAGTTTTTACCTGTTGTTTGTTGATTATCCTAAAAGGTAATTCTGAGTAATTATACGATTGTTTGTACTGTTCAATCTGATAATAATGGTGTTTTACATTTGATTTTTCAGAAGAGGAGTTTAAGGAGAAGTTGATTCGGAACATGAAGAAGGAGGTGAGTAGCCTACACATATGGATTAGTGATCACCCGATTATTAGATAAGGTCAGCTTAGGTCAGATAAAATAAGTAACATCTCGAAAGATCAACTGACAGGGCAGTTGATGAAACCGCAGACTTGTTGGTTACTTGGTAAACCATATATTCTACCAGAACGATATTGTGATATATAGGCTACAGTACAGTAGGCTATAGCCTATATTTTAATATGTGCCTATGGGTTAGGCTATATGTAAGATTAGTTTATTGATGTTCTAGTTAGGCTATATGATTTATTTGTTAGTACTGTAGTGTGGAATTCGTTTTCTATATAACACTAATTATTTTTGAACTTTCGCTTAGCGCCAAACACCTGTACGCAAATGAGCTCTCGTGTCGTTAATTCAAGAACGATTGGACTACCTCTAGGCCTAACTATAATGCTGTATTTTAAAGCATTTGGGATGGTTAAACGTTGTTACTCACTCCATATTGAATGAAGAAGATTAAACTGTTCAGTGTTGATTTTAGAAAGAAAATTTGATAATACCTAAATTTGAGTAGGCTATAGATACAAACATAGGCTATGTCAGCTTACTTAATTAACAAGGCATATGGTTTCCGGGTGGTACGACTTTAAACATAAATATGGAATTATGGATGTATAGACCTACTGTAGTTCATGTTTAATAAATAGAATAGGCTTTATAGTACTCAATGCCGGTATGTAGCCTATAGTTTATTGAGCACCACGCGTAGGCTATATCAAGTGGATAGTAGGCTATATTACCACAATACGCTCTCGAACATTAATAGTAGACTTAATTTGTCTAAGCTATCCCGAACATGATCGAATATTTTCACTAATTTTCCCGATAATTAAATTTCGGAGGTTCGCTTTGATATGGAGCCAGGGTGTAGGGCCTGTAAACTTAAAGTAAAATTATGTCTTCCAGTGTAGGCCTACACCCATAATTTATTTGCTGCACCCAAGACTACCCACCTGTTGTGTACTCTACTATTCTTTTATTGTTTCTGATTCAAAGGTTCAGTTGTCTCGTGGAACTATCATCTATGGCGACAGGAGAGAATCGGGAGAGTTGAACATTTTACTCTTATCTCATGGCTTGGGATCTTGCTTATCACGGATTAATTAATCCGTGGTAGCATATAATATTACTCACCGCAATTTCGTTTTAACACATTACCTACCATATATTATTCCATGCTACGAGTTAGTTAATTTACTTTACCTGATTATATAGCGAAGCTATTAATTTGCTATCTATTATAAGTTGGTACTAATTGAATGATTAAAACCGGTAATACATTATAATGTGCTGTCTGATAATAGCCTACGATCCTCGCTCTCACCAAACTCTGACATATCAATATCTTTTATATACTGTAGGCCTATGTATAGGCGCGTAGAAAAGTCGTGGACGGCCTTTTTTTCAACTTTTGTTACCTCTAGTTAAAACGGGCAAATAATCCTCAACACAGAAATTCTTTAGTTTACCGGCAATTTATTTTTTCCCGATGGTCAGTAGCACCAGCACTTATTTTAATTATTATTATTATTATTATTATTATTAAGAGAACAAAATAGGTTGCGCTGTAAAAATGGGATTAAACGATTGAGCCTGGTTGTTTTCAATAGGCAAATATTATCTCAGTTTAGTTGTAGTTGTTCCCTAAGCTGCCTGGCCGAACAGCCCCGAGTCCCTAAGGAAGGTCTACAGTCGGTTATATTTCAGCTAGTGGTAAATTGAATACCTTAACAGCTGATTAATCGATACTGAATGGAAAAATATGAATCTAGTAAGTTTGTGTGTTGTATTAAATGCCAAGTTTTCATAATTAATGTATTCGCCACAAAATCTTCAGGCTATGAAATGGCTGAGTAACCAAGACAGTAACAGAACAATGTGCCATCAACTGGAAATAAATAAAAACTATAGTAGATAGGCCTATCAACTAGTGCAAATGAATCCACAGCTAACTAAACCAGTGCCAGCCTTGTGTCCAAACCTAACATAACATTATTAGTTGAGAGTTACTGGTTGAAATGGTGTGCTGGTTGAGTTGTCCTGCCACAGCCTGTCAATCTTGTCTATTTAGATTATTGTCCATGGAATCCTCATATCCGGACCTAGCCAATATGCACCCTTTATTTGCATACCGGCATATTACAATATTTATAAGATTTGGGCATTTAATCATTTGTAAGCAGATGGCTACCCAAATTATATTAACATCTAGGTCACCTTCAGACGACTTTACATCTGAAGATGAATCACGCAGTAGTACGGGTAATCTCTCTCTCTCTCTCTATATATATATATATATATATATATATATATATATATATATATATATATATATATATATATATATATATATATATATATAGAGAGAGAGAGAGAGAGAGAGAGAGAGAGAGAGAGAGAGAGAGAATCTTAACTGAATGGATAATATGAATTACGTTAACATATGGGGGATCCGCAGAAGGTTACTCTCGGTACAGCTTCACGTGCAGGTAAATCACGGGTTGTAATAGGATCGGGAGAAGGATTACGATTAGGGGGATAATGCCTGAAAAGCCTGTCGGTAGCTGGGATGTAGTAATGTTGCTTACACATCAAATCCAATCAAATCTCAAATTACGATCTCAAATCCAAGAACTTGACAAGTGAAGCAGCCCTTAACAGGGTTGCCTGGAACGCCGCCATTAGGACAAGAGACTGAAACTGCACTTATGTGTGGAACACTCAGTCTTAAAATGTTATGTATGTATGTATGTATGTACACGAAAACATGTCTTTACGACTACACTACTACTACTACTAATACTAATACTAATACTAATAATGAAGCTAATGTTTGGAAGCTCAAATACACGAGTAATTACACACGTTTCTTGCTCTGGCCGGGAATCGAACTCATGATCTTGATGTATAGAGCCAGGTATCTTACCAACCATGCTAATTGTACTAATAAAGCATAAGTACTGATGTTGATATATATTTATTTATTTATTTATTTATATATATACTGTAAACTCAACTATATTCTTGAACCCCCAATGTTATTTCGTATGTGTATGTATATTTTTTAATTAATTAATTGATTTATGTTTTATTTATTTCTAAGCTGTACAGTACTCCCACAGAAGTCTTTGACCCCCTTCCCTTAATTTGGGGTCCGGAAAAGAACGCCCCCTTAATAGTTCAAAGTGTTTATGGGGTGTAGCCTTATCAATACTCACGAGTTTACATTCTTTTCAACGTTTTGAAAGACATTTCCCCCCCCCCCCCCCCCCCCCCCCCCTCTCCCCTTTTTGTGTATTCTAAATTAGGGATTAAGGAGAGGTTTTTAGTTTGCTCCCTAGACCTCCATCAAGCTTGGAATAATACCCCCAAGATCTCCCTTCGAGATAAATGAGTACATTTTTCGATAGCAAATTGTCTCGGCCGGAGGCCTAAATTACAGGCTCGCTTTCTCTCACCAAGAAGAAATCGACACCTAAATGGCACGGAAAGTCTTAACATTGACATAAATGGGGCGAAATATCTTAAAGTCGCCAAACTAATGGGGGAACGTCTTAGAATATCAAAACTAATAGAGCTAAACATGAGGGAGAAGGGGGCCCAGAACAAAAAACTCAAGTGAAAATCTCCCCGTAGGTCGTGGTTGTACTCCGTGGAAGGAGTTTTCCATTCCCGAGATTTATGCCACATGGCCATATTTCTAAACTTTCTATCTATCTATCTATATACTAAGGCACATACCCCTCCCCCGAGACGGAGCCCGAACAGTGAAAACAAAAACACACATAAAACACAAATGCACACACATCTAAACTTTACCATGGTGAACACTTACGCGTACATGGACGAACTAACTAGAAATATGCGTTTACTTCTGGACACTGGGGGATACTTATCAATGCACTCTGTAAACATCACTCAATCCTTTAGCATTCGTTCAGTATGGGGAAGGAGACAGCCTCCCAACATGTTTTCGGCCATATGCCCAATATTTGTTTTATTAAAGAGGGTTAAGCAGGCGTCACACCATGACGATTTGAGCCACGACTGACCACGACCTTGAGTCGTGGTCAGGAGTACCGACCTTCGGCGGAGAGCTTAAGGATATGGGGGGGTGAGTTTTGGACGGGACGCAGTATGGATGGCCACGCCGCCTGACGGCGACCTGACGGGGTAGACCGGCACCCATGCCGGACTGAATGTGAGTTTTAGGTCGCCGCTGGAGTGCCGATCTGCGGTGTAGTGCGTCGACAACGACCCGACGAATGGCGTCGATGGGAGTTAGGGCGGCGTCAATATTCATTACTGTGCCGATGAGCGGCGACCCCTTCAGTATGGACGGTGACCCCGGCCCGCATGACCCCGAACGACGGCGACCGAACTCAAGGTGTGGTATATTAAAGGTACACCAAAGGGTGGGCCTCATCAGTATACCTTCAGCCACCGTAACGGTTGCACGTAGCCATGTTCACCACAGTCCCCAGGAACCCGATAAGACATCTACGCTTACTCCAGGTTCAGTTAAATCTGGAAAATGACTACCTACTGACAAATATAGCCATCTGCAAGCTGCTGTTGAGGAAAAGAAGGAGGGAGAATAGAACCCCTCGCATGTGGGTCCGGAACTGGCTTCTCCGTAGGAAAACCTTTGGTATTTATGAGCAGCTACTGAAGGAACTCACCCAGGAGGATGGGCCAGCCTACAGAAACTACCTGCGGATGGATGTTGCAGTCTTCCGGGAGGTACTAGGACTTGCGCACCGCATTGAAAAGAACGATACTTTTTACCGGAAGGCACTCGACCCTGGCCTACGACTAGCCATAACACTGCGGTTCCTGGCAACCGGTGACAGCTATATGAGCCTGAAATTGTCAATTATTAGTATTGATATGTACTATTATAAATATATATATATATATATTATATGGCTTGTTTCATTCATCCACTGCATGAATAATGTATGCATAAAAAATTATTTAAGTTATATAGGCCTATACATATATATATATATATATATAACATATTCAATAACTAAATAAAGTAATACAATAATGAAATAAAGAAAGTCATCAATCAAAAAATACATACATATATAATAAATAAAGTATAAATAATGCCTAAATACCTTATATAAATCAATATAGCAATATTAATCTAAGTACATGAATAAATTAATTACAAAATATATATATAAAGATATTAAATTAATAAGTAAATCAATACAATAATGAAATCACGAAAGGAATAACAAACGGCAGATACCACAACCAGGTCAGGTCAGAAACCTGTGGTATGCACAACGAGTCTCCACAAACATAATTAATTTGTCCACACATGGCTGGTCAGTGTCAAACACTTTTAAATAATCGAGACATGCAAAACTAATTAAAACAAAATTTACCTGGCTATTCTGACGACCACTCTGCCGCACGATGTGGTCCTTGAGAAAGCCAAACGTGGCGATAATCCACTTATCCACTTATCATTTATGGTGCCGTGTGCCGCCGCACTGACGCCTACCGGGCGTCAAGCGTCGTCAATCGCCGTCAAGCGCCGTCACACGCCGTCACACGCCATCAGCCTCCAGTCCCCTTCCCGTCCCATTTTTATGACCTCACTCCACGCCGACTTGATTTCAAATTTTTCGCTTGTAGAACTTTTGAGGGGGTATGTGAAGACCAATCCCGACCTGTTTGTTAGGTTGGCGACGGCCCATGATGCGCGGCGACGTAGACAAAGACTGTCCACGACCCTTAGGTCGCGGACAGTCTTGGCCTAAAATCGGCTAGGTGTGACGGGTGCTTAAGGGGTGATGAACCCTTTTCCCTATATATATATATATATATATATATATATATATATATACACAGTATATATATATATATATATATATATATATATATATATTTTTTTTTTTTTTTTTTTTTTTTTTTTTTCTTCAACACCTTACGAGCGGCCTATGCGGTTTATTTATGTGTACCGCACAGCGGGGTGTTTTTAGCCAAAATAGGGCTGTTTACGTGATCATTTTCATGCCTAAATAAGACCCAGAACGTAAAACAAGTACCTATCCCTGAAAGGGCATAAACAGAGCTTTCGAATGACACCATAACGATCCTTGTATGATGGATAGTTTTCTTGCAATAACCGTGCAACGCGAGTGCAAAAAGCAGGTAATTCGGTACTTTCAGTACATAATTGAGTATGTAGCGAGTGAGAGAGGGAGGAGGGAGCTGAGATTTGTGTCAGTAGGTTCGCCGCGGTGGTCTGGAGCAGTCATACGCTCGCTAGTCTCCTGCCACCACTTGTCTCTCTCTCTCAGCCACATTACGTGCTGAAATTGCCACTCGAGTTATGTCGAGCGCCGCCACATAGTCCAGCTTTTTTTAACTCGACTTATGTTGCTCGCCGCTAAATAAGGGTTAATACATACGAGGTTGAAAGAAATGGCAATTTCTGCGTTGGAAATTTTATTATTCAAAGTTTCCAGGTCTCTGATGAGTTTTCGCTGGGTGGCAGGAAGTAGATGAATGAGATGAGCAAAATTCATGGTGGTACAGGGTTACATAAATGTACATGATGATACAGGATATAAGACGCGTTTCACTGGACAACCAGCATTATCAAGTAAGGGTAGAATTATATAAAAGTTAAACAGGAAGGGTATATATAGAGGGTGGAGGATCAGAGGAGGCGAAAATCAGGGGGCAAAAGTCTCCTATTGGTGGAGGGGTATTCTAGGAGAGCAAAAGGGGGAACCGCTTCACGCAGGCGCACTGGATGCGGGATGGTGTTGGTCGGGTGGTGGGGTCAAAGCTGATTGGCTGCGTGTCGAGGGGCGTGGCCTAATTTGGGTGGTCCGTGTGGCGCCGGCAGAAGACTAAGCTGAAGGAGGTAGCGCGGGGGGCTGCGTCAAGGGCAGCGGGGGGCGAGGAGGGGCGTTAGGTCCTGTAGGGTAGTGCCTTTTGGCAGAAGGAAGGATCTGAAGGTCTAGAGTTTGGTTGTTGATGTTAGGATGTAAGGCTTGGATATATAAAGCTTCGAGTATAGGTAATCTCCTTGGGTCACTTTCTTTATCGAGTATGGTGGTGTGTTTCTCTAACTCGTTGCATGTGAGGTGGGGGTGGTTGGGGGTGAGATAAGTGGTCTTTGATGGCTCCAGCCTGAAGGTGAAGAGTTAACCGACGTGAAAGACGAGTCTGCGTCATGCTAATATAGGAATGAGGTCCACAGTCCTCATTATTACAGGTATGTTGGTAAATGACGTGATCGTCGGTCATCGGGCTCTTTATCTTGATGGAAGCTGGTTTGTTGCGGAGAACGAGGTTGGAGGTCTTGGGGGATTTGTAATAAACTATTAATTTGATTTTGTTTTCCGGGTTGGTTGGGTGGACATGCTTGGAGATTATTTCTTTTAAGACGGCCTCGTCATTTGACGTCAATTGATGTCATTCACCACTCACATTCCTGGTCACTCACTGGACCTGACTGCCTGCCTGCAAACACCTGCCTCTCCACTCTTGACCACCTCTACCATGGCCACCAGCACTACCACAACCATTGGTATGGTCAAGTGGTTTAATTTCAAAGCAGGCTATGGTTTTGTCACCACTTCCAACAGCGAGGATATCTTCTGCCACCACACAAATATCATCAACAACAACAAGAGCAGCAAGAGAGCCTCGTTGGGGAATGGTGAAGCAGTCGAGTTCTCCATCTACTCCGGGAGTCAGGGAAGAGAAGCCATCAACATCACAGGCCCTGAAGGAGCCCCTGTCAAGGGCTCCTCATTCTCTCCACATAATACTCCACCAAAGGCGCCAACAACAACAACGACTGCAGAAGGGGAAGCTGTACTGAGGGCAAAAATCTACGCCTGTATCCAGTCAGCCATAGCCATCGCTGGTACAGATAAACAACAACTCTGCCAGCTGATCCCCTATCTGCTGTCAGTCAACAAGCTGCCGACAATCACCATCCCTGAGGAGGCTCTCTCCACGACCTCAGCAATCACCAAGAGGTCGTCGACAAGGAAGAAGAAGCCCTCCAAGAGACAACACCCGAGCTCCAGAACCAACACCGCTGGAGGCTAGGAGTGCTCCCAAACAACAGCTGCTTCTGCCAAGACCTCTTAGTCTAAACAGAAGCAAAGTGGAGCACTCCTCTACAACAACAACAACAACAGCTACCAAGGAAAAGTCGCCTCCAAGAACTCCAGGAACACCATCACCTGCATTCTTTGGGGAACCAACCTACCAACCATCCTACATCAACTCTACCAACAAGACACCTAAGAAGAGGAACCCTGTCCCTGCTGAAGATCATCCAACAACTCCAGCAATCTCCCCCGAGCCTTCCTACCAGCCTTCCTACCACCTCTCCAGTCCTAAGCCGAAAAAGCAGAGACAAAAGCTGAAGAAGACCAAGATGCTCAACGTTTACTCCCAACAACCAAAGAAAAAATAGCAAGGTGGTCCAGCCCACCATCTTTCATCTCTACAACTCTTCCTACTCACCACTTTACCTTGCACTTCAACCTCTTCTTTCATCACTAGTGAGACCCTCTATCTCACAATAAATTAAATTAAATTAAAATTAAAAATTTATATCATTCTACCCTTACTTGATAATGCTGGTTGTCCAGTGAAACGCGTCGTATATCCTGTATCATCATGTACATTTATGTAACCCTGTACCACCATGAATTTTGCTCATCTCATTCATCTACTTCCTGCCACCCAGCGAAAACTCATCAGAGACCTGGAAACTTTGAATAATACAATTTCCAACGCAGAAATTGCCATTTCTTTCAACCTCGTATGTATTAAAGAAAATCTATTACCTGGCTTTACTAATATATATATCATATACAGTATACTGTATATACTGTATATCACCGTGAAGAGTGATTTACAACCAGCAATGTTGGTGACTCAGGCAACACTTGTGTTTTTCTTCACCCCCTGGGAGCACCTGTTTACCTGTGCGTGTATATAGGTTAACAGGTGCGGGGGAGGACAGGACAGGTGTAACGGGGGAAAGTGACTTATACATTCAGATTGAGATACCCCTTTCTTCTTTATTGCCGGTATTATTACCTTATTGCTATTATTGTTTTATTTCATTAATTTTAATGAAGGTGTTTGGTGTTGTGGTGAAATTAATACAAATATAGATTATTATTTGTGTTTTTGTTCTTGTTCTTCCTTTTTTTTTTTTTTTTTTTTTTTTTATATTGTATATCATCATTCTAAAACAATGGTATAATTACAAGTTATATTTATAGGCAGAACGACACAGAAGAAACCAATTATAGTCAATATAGGCCTATAGGTAATAAGAAACCAACACATGTAGTTCATTTTGTCTGTCCAAAAAGACGTTTTCGAAAGTTGACTGATGTTTCTCACGTGGTCCTCATGTTGATTCTACTCATTTGAATATGGCATTTACGAATAAACGGTTTGTAATCGTAAATTATAAATGATTAAAACAACCATTAACATCAATGATTAAAACAACTATGAACATCAATGATTAAAACAACCATGAACATCAATGATTAAAACAACCATGAACATCAATGATTAAAACAACCATGAACATCAATGATTAAAACAACCATGAACATCAATGATTAAAAATTTTCAACTATGAACATCAATGATTAAAACAACCATGAACATCAATGATTAAAACAACCATGAACATCAATGATTAAAACAACCATGAACATCAATGATTAAAACAACCATGAACATCAATGATTAAAACAACCATGAACATCAATGATTAAAACAACCATGAACATCAATGATTAAAACAACCATGAACATCAATGATTAAAACAACCATGAACATCAATGATTAAAACAACCATGAACATCAATGATTAAAACAACCATGAACATCAATGATTAAAACAACCATGAACATCAATGATTAAAACAACCATGAACATCAATGATTAAAACAACCATGAACATCAATGATTAAAACAACTATGAACATCAATGATTAAAACAACTATGAACATCAATGATTAAAACAACTATGAACATCAATGATTAAAACAACTATGAACATCAATGATTAAAACAACCATGAACATCAATGATTAAAACAACCATGAACATCAATGATTAAAACAACCATGAACATCAATGATTAAAACAACTATGAACATCAATGATTAAAACAACTATGAACATCAATGATTAAAACAACTATGAACATCAATGATTAAAACAACTATGAACATCAATGAGTAAAACAACTATGAACATCAATGATTAAAACAACCATGAACATCAATGATTAAAACAACTATGAACATCAATGATTAAAACAACTATGAACATCAATGATTAAAACAACTATGAACATCAATGATTAAAACAACCATGAACATCAATGATTAAAACAACCATAAACATCAATGATTAAAACAACTATGAACATCAATGATTAAAACAACTATGAACATCAATGATTAAAACAACTGAACATCAATGAGTAAAACAACCATGAACATCAATGATTAAAACAACCATGAACATCAATGATTAAAACAACCATGAACATCAATGAGTAAAACAACCATGAACATCAATGAGTAAAACAACTATGAACATCAATGAGTAAAACAACCATGAACATCAATTGACCACTTGCGAGTTTTAGGCTACAAGACGTTCGACACATTAGTTAGGCGATTTTAAGAACTTTCGCCCCATTTCTGTCAATTGTAAGACCTTTCGTGCCATTTATGTGTCTGTTTTGATAGCGAACCTGTAATTTAAGAGGAACCGGCCATTGGCCAAGACATTTTTCTACCGGAAAATGTACACATTTATCTTGAAAGGGACTCAAGGGGGTGTAATTATAAGCTTGATGGAGGTCTAGGGAGGAAACTGAAAACCTCCCCTTAACCCTTGCTATACCGGCGACATCTTTTTTATTTTATTCTAGTTATGGTTAGAAGAGTTTGTGCAGTTTAAGAAGGATTTGAGGTAGTAAAAATGGTCAATATTTACGAGTCACACCACAGCTGGGATCTCATTTTTAACGGTAGTTTTGGGTTCCTATCATTCTATGCTTCATTGCTATATACTTTTTATCCACCGGAAAATATTTGTTTTTCTTGTGTTTTTTTTTTTTAGCATTAACCTAACCAAAAAACCTAACCTAACCTAACTTAATAGCCCCCAAATACATTTAGGTTAGGTTAATGCTAAAAAAAAAGAAATAATAAAAAAAAAAAAAAAAAAAAAAAAATCCGGTGAATAAAAAGTATATAGCAATGAAGCATAGAATGATAGGAACCCAAAACTACCCTTAGAAATGAGATTCCAGCTGTGGTGTGACTCGTAAATATTGACCGTAAAAATGGTTAACTGAGATAGTTCGAAGCATGTACCAGTACTTGCTGGGGGCGCTTATTAAACTGAGTAAAATCGTCCAATACTAGCCACAATGAAATATAAAAGACGTCGCCGGTACAGAAGGGGTTATTAATAGGTTGATGAGGGTAGCCTACACACAATGAATTAAGTGTGGTGGGATAATGGTAGGGTATAGGTGACTGATAGATGTTGGGTAAGACGTTCGCCCCATTAGTTTGGCGATTTTCAGAACTTTCGCTCCATTTCTGTAAATTTTAAGACCCTTCGTGCCATTTAGGTGTCAATGTTTTCCTGGCGAGCGAAAGCGAGCCTGTAATTTAAGAGGAAACGGCCTTTGGCCGGGAAAAATTTGACGAAAATGTACATATTTATCTTGAAAAGGACTCAATGGGGGTGTCATTTTAAGCTTGATGGAGGTTTACGGATGAAGCTAAACACAAATATATATATACCGTATATATACAAAATCCATAAATGAGCAAATACATACGCCTATCCCCCCTTAAGGGGAGGTTTTTAGTGGATTCCCTAGACCTCCATCAAACTTAAAATTACTCCCCCTAGACCCCCTTTAAAGATAAATTTGTACATTTTTCGATAGAAAAACGTCCCAGCCTAAGGCCGGTTCCCCTTAACCCTTTCAGACTCTTATGACGCAGAGGATGCCAGATTAGCAATAAGAAATAGAGTTCTCTCTCTTATAATTACCTCTCCAAAATTAGTTTTCTGCCCACAGCTAACTCAAAGACAACTGCAGAGGTTGAAGTAACTAAACTAAAGGTTTCTAAATACCCCTGATGGTAACAAAGGCTTTAAAGTATCCCTAATAGGCTCAAAATCGCGTCATATGTCTGAGAGGGTTAAATTACAGGCTCGCTATCGCTCGCCAGGAAAAAATAGACACCTAAATGTCACGAAGTCTTAAAATTGACAGAAATGGGACGAGGGTTCTTAAAATCGCCAAACTAATGGGGCGAACGTCTTAAAATCTCAAAAACAATGGGGCTAAACATGAGGGAGAAAGGGGTCCTGAAAACAATCCTCCAGGTGGAAATCTCCCCTTAATAATACCGTAGGTTAGGTTAGGTTAGGTTAGGTTAGGTTAGTTCCCCTTGATAATAGGTTGGTGAGGGTAGCCTACAAACCATGAATTACGTGTGGGATATGGTAGGGTATAGGTGATTGATGGATGTAGGTTAAGAGGCTACTGGGACGTGAGGTTTAGGAAATAGGCAGTTTGTGAATGTTAGGTGTGTGTGTGTGTGTGTGTTAATAAGTAGACTAAGTGAGTGAGCCAAGTCTTAACGATAATATTGTCTGAGTATACACACATTATACAGGTGCTATTGAAAGACAAATGAGAATATGGGAGTTATGAGATTAGCCTATAAATATTATGTGTGTGTGTGTGTGTGTGTGTGTGTGTGTGTATATGTGAGCGTGTAAGAGGGCTATGTAAATGAATGGGGATAGAAGCACAAAAAGGGTTTATACTAAAGAGGCTTACCCGTATTTTAAAGAGAGAGAGAGAGAGCTGAGACAGGTGTTAATCATAAACACCCAGAAGGACACCTGTAGTGACCAATATAAACAAATATAACAGGTGTTTATATCCAAGTCAAATGCATAACCCTGAACCAAATCTTCCTAACCCAACCCTGAACTAAATGCATAATCCTATTGAATTTTGTATCTTGCACTACATTATATTAGCCTTGAATAGTGTTCCGTATAGAAGTATCAAGGTCTAATACCAAGGCTAGAATACAATATCTTAAGCAATGCTTCTAATACGGTAGTCATTTTCCCGGCTGTACTATAAGCCTGCCAACATATAGTTATTATCTGTCACTTGCATGCCTAGGCTGTTATAATGTATATTATCAGCTTAATAAACTATTAATGCTAGTCTCTAATTATAATGTAAAATAAGGTAGGAAAGTAAAGAATAGAAAACTTATATTACTATAATAATCTTAGGAAACAAACACAATGACTACATAACTAATTATCAATGGCTGAAATGAGCATATGGTAACTGTATAGTCACGAACAAAGACGTTGGCACGGTGGCCGCTAAATCATGAAATAATAATAGTAATACATTGAAAACAAGAGCGAGACCCTTCCAAAACAAAGTACAGGGAGTCAGATAGATATGTAAAAACTTAGCCTGAACAGGACACAGCTTGGGAGAGTAGGACCACCTCCATGATGTACCGCTCTAGACCCCCACAATGAGACTGACCAGCCCGCCAAAAAGGTCCCACGTAAAAAAAAAAAGAAAAAAAGAATTGGCAACTCATTATCTAGGTGCGCGCATATGAAACGTCTGCACTGACAAAAGAACTAGAACCATACTTGTCATACCGGTACTACTATAAAATTACAAGTGACTGATTCTACATACATAACTAATGTATTACCATTACAGTTATACAGATATCCCTGGAACAATTGAGAAATATATACAAGATTAATTACATAGATTGCAATAATACAGACTCACAAAAAATATTTTACATATGATTAAATGAATGGACATCTGTGACAATAGTCTTAACTAAATAAATGGGATGTAATTCAGTTAATACATTGTTATGATAACGTTATATATTAATAATTTGTTTAATTAATTAGTATGACCTGGTTTCATATCTTATAATTTTTCGGAAGATATAATAAATGAAAGTGTGTGTGTCCGTGTCTGTGTGTACCAGTATGTGTGTGTGTGTGTGTCTCTGTAACTGTCTGTCTGCCTGCCTACTGGTAATTGTTTGTGTGAGAGAGAGAGAGAGGGGGGGGGGGGGGGGGGTGCACTATGTGGTGGCGTTCCTCTCCGGCTTAACCCTTTGAAGCCTGTGTGATTAAGATTAGATTAGCCTCCAATACATATAACCCACTAATCTGGTACAGTACACACACACACACACAGTACACGGACAGACATACACAGTACCCGGACAGACACACACTGTACACGGACACACACACACAGTACACGGACACACACATACACACAAAGTACACAGACACACACAGAACACAGACACAAACATACATACACACGCACACACACAATACACAGACATGCATTCACAGTACAGAGAGAGAGAGAGAGAGCAAGAGCCAGCTAGAGATAAAGAAAGAGTGAGACTGAGTGAGAGAAACTCGAATTAATATGTACCAAATCTACCGCTGCTTATCCTTACCATACTTTAAAAAACTACCCTGTCCAGTCTCAGTTAGATGTAAAAAAAAAAAAAAAAAACCGCCTTTGCCAACTTATCAAAATGGAATCGAACTGTGTATTATGAACCCGAGTGACATCAAAGGCAAGGCCTCACAAAACAAAACAAAATAGAAGGTCCCACCCCTTTCCCATTCTTAAGTAAGCCATTTTAGATTTACAGAAGAGTGACCATTACTTGCATTACTGCATGTCCACAAACATTTCAGTAATGTAAGCATGTTTCCTTCTTTTTTTTTTTTTTTTTTTTTTTTTTTTGGGGGGGGGGGGGGCCTCACAAACTAACACCCAGAACCCCTCTAATGTATTATTGAAAACTTACACACGAAGCCATATGGATTAGCTAAGTAGCGGAAATAATTTGTTTGGCTGACTTGTGTGATTGGTCAGTGACATGTAGTTGCTCGATTGCTTACTAACACTGTCATTCGAACACATACTTGATTGCTTTCTAACTCTTGTAATCGAACACATGCTTGACTTCTTACTAACACTGGTATTCGAACACATACTTGATTGTTTACTAACGCTGGTATTCGAACACATTTGATTGCTTACTAACGCTTATATTGGAACACATACTTCATTGCTTACTAACGCTGGTATTCGAACACATACTTCATTGCTTACTAACGCTGGTATTCGAACACATCTTGATTGTTTACTAATGCTGATATTCGAACACATACTTGATTGCTTACTAACGCTGGTATTTGAACACACTTGATTGCTTACTAACGCTGGTATTTGAACACATACTTGATTGCTTACTAACGTTGGTATTTGAACACATACTTGATTGCTTACTAACGCTGGTATTTGAACACATACTTGATTGCTTACTAACGTTGGTATTTGAACACATACTTGATTGCTTACTAACGCTGGTATTCCAACACATACTTGATTGCTTACTAACGTTGGTATTTGAACACATACTTGATTGCTTACTAACGTTGGTATTTGAACACATACTTGATTGCTTACTAACGCTGGTATTTGAACACATACTTGATTGCTTACTAACGTTGGTATTTGAACACATACTTGATTGCTTACTAACGTTGGTATTTGAACACATACTTGATTGCTTACTAACGTTGGTATTTGAACACATACTTGATTGCTTACTAACACTGGTATTTGAACACATACTTGATTGCTTACTAACGTTGGTATTTGAACACATACTTGATTGCTTACTAACGCTGGTATTCCAACACATACTTGATTGCTTACTAACGCTGGTATTCGAACACATACTTGATTGTTTACTAACGCTGGTATTCGAACACATACCGTACTTGATTGCTTACTAACGCTGGTATTCGAACACATACCATACTTGATCGCTTACTAACGCTGATATTAGAAAGCATAATTGATTGCGGACTGCTTGTAGGCCAAAACCTAGGTTAAATAATGCTATTAGACACATTTAACTGCTAGTATTACTCCCGAAACTCTGCTTATGAGTTAAAAAATATAGTGTTGTGGTACGGTAACTTTAATCATGTTATAAAGACTACAGATTGTCTTTATACCATGACTTCATATAAATACCTAAACTATTATCAAGATTGAAAAGTTTAAGACAACCAGGTGAAGCTATCAAGACATGAAATCTTGAGGGAAATGATCGGGTGATGCATCATGCAACATAAAATAGGAGGTTATTGGTTTCCAACAAAACACCTGTTGCTGCACTGAACACGTTACTGTTTTATATTAACCCTTTCAAGATCCGTTTACGCATTTATTTTTTGTTTTCTGGCTATTATTAGACGATTTTATTCAGATTAGGAAGGGTGTGTGGAAGTCACTGGCTAACACTAGACGCTTTTATTTAACTCCTGCAAGATCTTTTGTTGTTAAATTGTTAAATATGTCCTTTTACATCTGCCAATCCCTACATGTGGCAATCCCTACATGTGTCAAGCCCTATATCTGTCAATCCATACATGTGTCAATCCCTACACCTGTCAATCCCTACACCTGTCAATCCCTACGCCTGTCAATTCCTTCACGTGTCAATCCCTACATGTATCAATCCCTACATGTGTCAATCCCTACACCAGTCAATCCCTACACCTGTCAATTCCTACATCTGTCAATCCCTACACCTGCCAATCCCTACACCTGCCAATCCTCACACGTACCAATCTCAAATTGTCTAATTCACCTTGCTCTATTAATCTAAATGCAAACTTTATGCCTGAATATTTCAATGTTTTAGTTTAATGAAAAAGAAAGCATAGTTGCTTTTCATATGCCGTTTCAATATTTTCTGAAATCGTTTTGATCCAGAATGAAAGTGCAAAAATAAAAGTGATGCAATTCATATTTTGCTTTACGCCAGAGTAAAAGATTAACTGCAAAATATGGTCTATGCTATTCCGAAGGTATATTCGTTTTATATACATTTGTTATAATAATATTGATAGTAGTAGTAGTAGTAATTCTAATAATAATAATAATAATAATAATAATAATAATAATAGTAATAATAATTATAACAATAGTACGGTAATAATAACATTAATAACAATTATAATAGTAATTGTAATAAAATGGGGCAAAAGGCCTTAAAATCACCAAAGTTATGGGCGAACGTCTTAACATTTCAAAACTAATGGGGCTAAAAAACATGAAGGAGAAAGTACCCCCTAGGTATATCCCAAGCTGAATAATATCGCCTAATGTGAACCAGCTTAAGCCAAATGTGGTACTTGAACATATGCAGTAAGAGGTCGTGAACCCGGACTAACACCACAATACACCTGCATACATTACACCTGCACACCTACACGCATTACACCTCACACACCCAATCACTACACCTGCACATACACACACACACACAAACACACTACACCTGCACACCCACACAATACACCTGCACACACCCACACAATACACCTGCACACACCCACACAATACACCTGCACACCCTACATCTGCACACACCCACACAATACACCTGCACACACACACTCACTACACCTGCACATACCCACACAACACACCTGCACACCCTACACCTGCATACATACACAGCCCGTAGCCTAGTAGGTAGAGCTCTCGTCTCACACACGAGAGGTCGGGGGTTCAATCCCCGGCCGGGCGGAGACAAATTGGGCTTGTCTCCTTTCAAGTGTTAGCCTCAGTTCACCTAGCTGTAAATAGGTACCTGGAATAAGTGGACGACGTTGTGACGTCCCATCTGGGGTTGGGCAAAAATGGTACAAGGCGAGATGGGTATCATATGGTTCACCTAAGCTGATGGCTACCTAAGCCTTCGGGTGAGACGGTACCGTCTATAGTGAGAATGGTACCATACAGATCCACCCTAAGCCTTCGTTTCCAATGTCGCCAATTGGCTAAAATACAGACTACACACACATCCACAGCCATTCCAACAGTACATAAAACACTTAACATGCATTTCACGCAATACATTCCCAGTTAAGGAGGCGCGATAATATTGAGCTTAGCTCGCATTGCGTGGATTCCCCTTGACGAACAAGTAACTGAGTAACACCCACACACACACTCACTACACCTGCACACACCCAATCACTACACCTGCAGACCCACCCACACCCACACCCATTACACCTGCACACACACATTACACCTGCGCGCGCGCACACACACACACACACACACGCACACACACGCACGCACACACACACACACACACACACACACACACACACACACACACACACACAACAACACCTGCTGCTTGTATCATCACAGGTGTGTCTCATAAGGGTAGGTGGGGGGCTGAATCATTGTTGTCTCTCTCTCTCTCTCTCTCTCTCTCTCTCTCTCTCTCTCTACAGTTTGCTATCACTAGATAATAATATTCAGTTTAGGAATAACCTGTGAGAGCTAGCAGGTTAATTGAGATAGTATTTACTCATTTGATCCTTCCTAAGTTGTATAAAATCGTCAAGTGTTATCAAGAATATCATATAAACACTAGATATTTTTTTTATAAAGATTAGGAAGAATTTGTGAGCTTTAAAGTTCAATTGAGGTAGTTTTTCCCCCTCTGATTATCAGAGATCTCGCATAAGCCGTATAAAATCGTCTAGCAAGAATAACATGCAATATATTCCATGTTCCTGAAAGGGTTACGTGGATATATAAACCCATTCAGTACCGGTGACGTTTTTTAGCTCCATTCTGGCAAATATTAGACGATTATACTCAGTTTCCAAAGGGCTTGCAGCAAATAACAGGCTTCAAAGTATCTCACTTAACCCTTTTTACCCCCCAAAAATCCTTCTTTAACTACACAAAATCTTCTGAATATAGCTAGAATACAGAAGCGGATAATGTAACCATGAAAAGCCTACCGTATCATGTTGACTTCCTCGGCTTTGTTAGATGGTTGCAACTTCTTGACCAGAGTTTCCCAATAGCTTTATATATACCCTGTTCATTAGAGGTAGGCCAGACATATAGTGACCCCTAATTGCCCTAACCTCTGTTACTCAAGAAAGGGGTAGAGCAAATGGGCTTTAAATGTCCACACCTATTCCCTGGCGGACCTTTTTTTGTTAATGGTAGTAAGATTATATGGGCTTTAAATTCCCAATGCTATTCCCTGGCTGACTCTTCCGAATTGGCCGAAATTATAACTATTATTTTTTTTTTCAGAGGTTAGTGGTCACATTTTTTTGGCCTACCTATAATGAATGGACTATATACACATTTTTTTGGGTGAAATATATAGGTTAGAACTGATGGTAAGGGAGAGAGAGTACTATTATTATTATTATTATTATTCATATTGTTTTTATTGTGTTCTTTTATTTCATAAATTTTATTTTAGTAAGCGTGGTTTCCACATAGCGATTTTGATAAAGTTATTTTGACTTTATATTGTCTTTGTCCCAGTTTTGGTTTGTTTAGTTTGCAAGTTTTACATTTTAGTTCATATTATTATTATTGTTATTATTATTATAATTATTATTAGTAGTAGTAGTAATAGTATTATTATTATAATAATAATAATAATTATTATTATTATTATTATTATTATTATTAGTAGTAGTAGTAATAGTATTATTATTATAATAATAATAATTATTATTATTATTTATTATTATTATTATTATTACCGGTACTGTTTTTATTGTTATTTTTTTTATTATTATTATAATTAACAGTATTATTATTTTCTATCTTATTTTGGTATTGGAGAAATATATCCCCTGTCATGTGGATATATTTCTCTGTTCAAGCATTCACAGCAGTGCGAATTTCCCCACACATTATTTTGGTCTTTTACCTTTAGTATTTGGATTTAGGATATTCCTTTCTGACCTTTGCAAGTGTCGCAGCGTCCTATAATAATTATATTCTTTTGAGGGGAGATTTCCACTTGAGGGATTTTATTTTTGACCCCTTTCTCCCTCATGTTTTTCCCCATTGCTTTTGAGACTTCAAGACCCCATTAGTTTGGCGATTTTAAGAGCTTTTGCCCCATTTATGTCATTTTTTGTTTAGACCTTTCGTTCCATTTAGGTGTCGATTTTTTCCTAGCGAGCTTGTAATGTAAGAGGAACCGTCTACCGAAAAATGTACAAATTTATCTTGAAAGGGGGTCAAGGGGGTGTAATTTTAAGCTTGATGGAGGTCTAGGGAACAAAGTATATACCTCCCCTTAATAAGAACGTTTCGTATATAGCTTCATCATTGGCCTGGTGAAGCTATGTGCGAAACGTCAATACAGTATTCCTCCTAGTACCGGTATGGTGTTTGTATTCGTTATTTGTAGTCTAGCCTTTGTCAATGCTTGTATTCAACTTAGTACTAACTCATTCTAAACAAATTGTTGACTTATTGTTGAGGATTTGGATTGTTTTAGTCATTTTGGAGTTATACACTGTATATATTTAGTTTGCTTCTAGACTAAAACTCCTGCCTCCCCAGAACCCCTTCAAGCAAAATCGGAAAGTTATTCGATAGAAAAATATCCTGGCCAAATGCCGGTTTCTCCTAAGTTGGCAGGTCGCTATCGTTCACCCAGGAAAAAATGAAGAAACAGAATATATATATATATATATATATATATATATATATATATATATATATATATATATATATATATATATATATATATACCTGAAATTTAACAGTTGTGAAAATAACGTAAGAACAACTGAAAAATAATGTAAATACAACTGACAAACTAAAGTCAATACAACTGTGCAGCATCTGTTTGAAAGTGATTAATACCAAGTGCGCAATACACACCGGTGGCTCCGTATATTATGCTACAGTCACGTTTGCTTTTTTTTTTTTCCTTTTGCTGTTTTGGCGGTTTTCGTGGCCTTGCTTTTGTTTGATGTGTTAATTTAGCCTAGGTAGTTGCGTTTTTTCGTGCTCTCACTCTGTCACGTACCGGTACACACGCACACGCATGAGCACACACACACACACACACACACACACACACACACACACACACACACACACACACACACACACACACACACACACACACACACACACACACACACACACACACACACACACACACACATATAGCTCAATAATCTATAATTACGATCATATTCAGATTTCCCATGTCATAGAACTGTCTGAACTCTGACTAGGGCTAATGCTTCTTAGAGTATCATGTTAGTGCTAGGTTGTATTGTCTGTATATTTACTTTAGTTTACGATGAGGCATATCTAATTTTCTTCTGGCTTGTAGTAGATGATTTTACTCAGAATTGGCAGGTTCTGTGGAAGACTAAAGGGCAATGCGTCTAATTGTGTGCCCCTTTGATTCCTCGAGGTCTTTTCTATACTGAATACAATCGTCTACTGATAGCCAGACTACCGGTATATAAAATAGATGCATCATCGTATAAGGAAAGGATTGATGAAAACTGGATGTAGTCACTCACTGTATATTATAATATATATATATATATATATATATATATATATATATATATATATATATATATATATATATATATATATATATATATATATATATATATATATACTATGTTCTGTACTGTGCTATCAGTATATTTCCTGACAAGATTGTTTAACAGCACAGATGTTAAAGGGATTATCACGTGTGGTAAATCTCTCTCTCTCTCTCTCTCTCTCTCTCTCTCTCTCTCTCTCTCTCTCTCTCTCTCTCTCTCTCTCTCTCTCTCTCTCTCTCTCTCTCTCTCTCTCTCTCTCTCTCTCTCTCTCGACTGAAACAAAACTATTACGTGTAGGCCTATAATAACAATTTTGCATGGACATTTATGCACTACCTTTATCAGGTTATATTACCCCTTTCATACCTTCTTTAAGGGGAGGTCTCCACTTGAGGGATTATTTTCTTGACCCCTTTCTCCCTCATGTTTAGCCCCATTGCTTTTGATATTATAAAACGTTTGCCCCATTAGTTTAGCGATTTTAAGAACTTTCACCCCATATTAAGACCTTTCGTGCAATTCAGGTGTCTATTTTATCCTGGCGAGCGATAGCGAGCCTGTAATTTAAGAGGAACCGGCCTTCGGCCGGGAAATTTGTCTACCGAAAAATGTACAAATTTATCTTGAAAGGGACTCGAGGGGGTGTAATTTTAAGGTTGATGTTGGTCTAGGGAACAAACTAAATACCTCCCCTTAAATCCATAGCCTACATGTTAACAGTGTATGCCAGTTATGTTATAGTCTATGTGTTTTAAATCCATAGCCTACATGTTAACAGTGGTATGCCAGTTATTTTATAGTCTATGTGTTTTAAATCCATAGCCTACATGTTAACAGTGTATGCCAGTTATGTTATAGTCTATGTGTTTTAAATCCATAGCCTACATGTTAACAGTGTATGCCAGTTATGTTATAGTCTATGTGTTTTAAATCCATAGCCTACATGTTAACAGTGTATGCCAGTTATGTTATAGTCTATGTGTTTTAAATCCATAGCCTACATGTTAACAGTGTATGCCAGTTATGTTATAGTCTATGTGTTTTAAATCCATAGCCTACATGTTAACAGTGTATGCCAGTTATGTTATAGTCTATGTGTTTTAAATCCATAGCCTACATGTTAACAGTGTATGCCAGTTATGTTATAGTCTATGTGTTTTTATGCACACACACAATTTACAGTCCACTCGGGCTACATTTACACGTACCGTACCTTAGCAACCAATATACTGCTTTCAAACACGCACATACGAAACACACACACACACACACACACACACACACACACACACACACACACACACACACACACACATAACAGGTTTACGCACACATTCACACGCT
>CM064489.1:1875306-2031364 GCA_032716605.1 Paralithodes platypus
TATATATACAGTATATATATATATATATATATATAAAACAGTAATATATATTGTAACATTACGGTATATAAAAGTACCGGTACGTGAAAGTTAAATGGAACAGATAAGGAAGAGCCTCCTGCATAAAAAAACAATAATAAAAATAAAGATATATCAAATAATAACGTGATATGCATACTGGAAGTAAGACATAAATATTTACGTATATCATTATGCTTATGACAATTAAACTTTCATATTATCACAAATGAAGTCGCATAATAGCCTAATTACAATGAGTGCAATACACAGTACAAACCAACTTATAATTACTAGTTAAAAGTTTTAATGACTGACCTCAGTTGGGAGAGTGAATACATTAGCCTATGATGCATGTACACTTGTACAGCCACTGACAAAAATTTAAGGTCCAATACATGGAACATTTTGAAAACGAAACTTATATAGGCCTACCGGTACGGTAGCCTACCAGTGCTACCACGAGCAATTTCAGCGACTGATTTTATTTAGAGAGCTATAACCTGTTCCAAATTCTTGAATATTAACCTCTATGCCTCACAACCGACTACAGTAATCAAGCTATTACCGGGTATTTCTAACATTTGAGAAGGGTCAACCAGGGAATAGCCTAGGTGTGGAAATTTACAGCCCATTAGCTCTAGAAAATTTTGAGTTATAGATGTTAGGGATCACGATTTCTGGCCAACCTATTAGGAACAGAGTATAGCTGAGGTACACCAGTACCATGTGTGGGTTAAAGAATCGTCCCCAGATCCCGAGAGCTGTTCATTGATAATACACTCGGAGTTCAGATAACCCGGTGCGAAAACAAAATAGGGGGCCCCTTGAGTAAACAAGCCAAGTCTCAACTCCATAATCTCCATAAGGGTTTGAAAGCTAAGGGAAAACAAAGAAGTCAAACAAACAAATTATGCATTATATATACCGGTATATATTATATACACACATATATATATATATATATATAGAGAGAGAGAGAGAAAGAGAGAGATGGTAATCCGCTACCCAGTACTGCTAGGCTAATTTGATCTCGTAATGTGTTAAGGCTACTTGTTACCTTATAACCTTGTTACTGTTACTAAGCTTTTTTATGATCAGAGACGCAGATTGTTAAATTTACACTAATAGAAGTGCAAATCATAGGAAAACTCCCACCATTGATTTAGGCTACCTAGGGTAGGTTATGACAGAAAACAAACTCCTTAACTAGGTTTTTAATGTGCTAGGCTTGCATCTTTGTAACCTTTAGATGTCGAGTGAATAAGCCTACACTCGGAATTAGGCAACGTTTATAGGTTATATAGACAACAAAATAACGAAAAATACCTGTTACTGACAAAATATTAGGCTTAAGTAATGCGAATGGGAGAGGGCAGAAAAGTCGCGTATTCTCTCTCTCTCTCTGGTATAATAGCCAACTAATCCTTCTTAACTCAGTAATCCGCCTTTAAGTCTTCGCAGTGAAACTTGAGCCCGTTAGGTTCCCTCTTAGGAGTTCATATCGATTCAAGTCTAGGGAGACGCTTCAGCAGAATCAGCACAATTATGATTCAGTATGCATTTGTTGTAGGGGAGAGCAAGTTACTTAATTTCGATATCGTCCTCTTATATAGATAGATAGATGTGTTTATCCTTATTCGTCTTCTTTGTTCATCTTTCTCATCACAGTTGCTCCTAAATAATAATTATTTAACAATAACTTATTCACAATGCACACAACATTGCCAAGCTGAAATAAGCCACCGCGGCGAGCCAACTAAAGCTGTCATCGTGTCCTCCGGGAGCAAGGTTACCTTTTGGACTGACAGTAGTCTCATTGATCTTTACGTGCCTAATAAGCCTGTAATGGCGGTAACTATTCTATTAGTGCAGAGTAGGGCTCAATATATGACCAACAAGTTGAGTTTTTTGGTCATCGTTCTCTTGCAATACAATATATATATATATATGCTTACAGGCATTGTTAATAGAGTACCGGTATTTAAAGCGTTCATAATCATTTTCCCTTCTATGAAATATTGGCAGAGATAAAACTCGTCCACTTGAAGATAGGAAGGTATATCATATACCGGTAGTCAAGGGTGCATCACAATGAATATATTTCATACCAAACTTGATTTAATATAGGCTACCGGTACCGTTACTTACAGAAGGTCCTATATCAATAGCCAAAGGTAAATCTGTCAATATACTCAATTAAATGTTATATATCATAAATATACCGGTACCCTTCAAATATTAGTGTGGTTGAGTTGTTCTGTTACCGTTTTACCGTATTGGTAACTTTGCCACCTCTAAAACTATCAAGATTTAGGAGCAAGGGGAAGAGAGCCTCAAGCCACACTCCGTGTGTGTGTGTGTGTGTGTGTGTGTGTGTGTGTGTGTGTGTGTGTGTGTGTGTGTGTGTGTGTGCGCGCGCGCGCATGCATTGGTGGGCTAATTTCATAAGTGTAGGTTTATGCATAAAAGTAGATTAAGCAGACAGTTTAAGTGTACTACAAATTTGTTAAATGTTTAAAATGGTGTTGTTAGATTAGTAAGTAGCCTACCGGTACTCGTAATCAGGAATAGTTTGCGCGTATAGCCTTCCAATAAACACACCGTCGTTTACATATGTGTACGGTATTGCAAAACTTCACGTAGGGAATAGATAAAGATAGGCTACACAGACTTACATAAACCAAGTGAACCCCAAGATGACCAGTTTGACCCTAGGAATTTAATGGATAGGCTACCGTACTGTGCCCCATGAATATTCTTTCCTCTCATTTAAACATTAGGCTACCATAGTGCGGTGGGAATATGAACATTAGATTAATATCCAGTATTCGAGAATGGATGATAAGTCGTAGGCGTGTGCATAAACCTTTAACCGTCTTGGTGGTGTAATGGTTAAGGTGTCTAACATCTGTGTGTGATAACCCAGGTTCGAATCCCGTTGGATCAAATATATGCTTTCATTAATTTCATTGGAGGTGTTTATGATTTAGTGGTGTGGTGAAATTAATAAAAAATAAATAGAGAGTAAAGCAGAACTGTTTCCTACAAACTAATCCCTCCGGCTAGGCCTGGGGATATCACACTGGGCCAATTCTCGTCATTCTTCAGCAAAAAATGGAGCTACCGCCAGTCTCCAGCACAAATCTCACCATTTGATGGAGCTAGGATGCTTCCCGCACTGGGTGGGAAGCTCCATTTTTTGATGGAGGTAGATTGCCAGCCTCTTTACAGCTCGCATTTAATCTCATTGATATCTCAAGTATATGACGTCGAAATATATATTTTGCTACATAATTGTGAGAAGGGCTGTGGATAGACATAAACTAAGTGAATTAATGCTAAAATAGCTACACCACTTGCAGCTAAATAACCACTTCCTATACCTACGCCACGGCGATTGGTATGAAACGAAAACATTCGGTTGTGTAGCAGGAGGAACTGTTTTTCAGATGCCTATTTACTAAGAATCATTGAACAATATATTTAACCTAGCCTAACCTAACCTAGTATATTAGTGGACTATTTATGAATGTAAAATGTAAAAATATATTGTAACATTACCAAATTATTGAGATAAATACAGGTCTACCCGCATACACAGGATTATAGCCTACCAAGCATTCTACAACCTCCGAAAAGTTCAAAATATTTCCTTATATAGGCTCCAAATATGAAACATAATCACGCAAACTTGTAGATTGAGTCATATTGAAATATAATTGTCGATATAAATCCATATTACTCTAAATTATTGGTGAAACAGCACAATATAAACGATCGTTTAGTGCCGACGTAACGACATGGGCTCCGTCAGGCTATAGCCTATATTTTGCGAAAAACTTCCTCATAGCTACTTATATAAGCTTCACACGCAAAACATAGCAACATTAACGTATAGATTGGGTCCTATTACACAAAGTTTGTCAATATCAATCCATATTCTAGTTTAAGTGAAACCAGTTCTATACCCTACGCCACGGCGATTGGTATGAATCGAAAAAGTTCAAAATATAAATTTCCTCATATAAGCTTCAAATTTAAAAAAAAATACACTAACGTGTAGATTGAGATATATTGCATTATAATTGTAGATGTAAATTCATATTACTATACATTACAGTATAGGTGAAACGGACCAATATAGGCTAAGGTCGGACGTTGTTATTGTTGTGTTGGAGACTCACGCAGCCAGGACGCTTGGTGTGTCTAATACGTGAAATCAAATCAAATCAAATCAAATCAAATCAAATCAAATCAAATCAAATCAAATCAAATCAAATCAAATCAAATCAAATCAAATCAAATCAAATCAAATCAAATCAAATCAAATCAAATCAAATCAAATCAAATCAAATCAAATCAAATCTAATCTAATCTAATCTAATCTAATCTAATCTAATCTAATCTAATACGTGAAACCCAGCATGGATTCCTCCCAACCAAGTCATGCTTGACTAACCTCTTGACATTCCTGGAGAAGATCACAAGGTACTTGGACGAGGGATCACCATGGACATAGTATATTTAGATTTTTCAAAGGCCTTCGATAAGGTCCCACATAACAGACTTGACATAAAAGTAAGAACCCATCATCGCTGACTGGATCAAAGAATGGCTGCACAACAGGAAGCAGAGGGTTGTTGTCAGGGGATGCAAGTCGGAATGGGCAGATTTTCTGAGTGGAGTCCCACAAGGCTCTGTGCATGGTCCCTTGCTTTTCCTCCTATATATAAATGACATCAACGAGGGCTTGCCATGTGAAGTTCTCAAATTTGCCGACGACACAAAGCTATTCAGCAGAATCATGGGTCAAGATGACCTGGACGGCATTCAGAATGGCCTGCAGCTTGCTGAGGAGTGGTCAAGGGAATGGCAGATGGAGTTCAATTAGGACAAATGTAAATGCCTTCATTTGGGTCACAATAACCCCCAGCAAAAATACACCATGGGAGGACAAGAACTCAAGAATGTTATCAGTGAAAAGGACCTGGGCGTGGTTATCAACAAAACGCTAAACCCAAATGAACATATATCCGGTATTGTTAAAAAGGCCAACCAAATAGTGGGAAGCATAAGGCGGACTATGGACGACAAAAGCATGTCAAATATTATAAGCCTCTATAAATCCTTAGTGCGTCCCCACCTCGAATACTGTGTCCAAACCTGGAGGCCATACAACCAGAGAGATGTACAGTAGACCTCCTGGAGGGTGTCCAGAGGAGAACGACTAAAATTATTCCAGCCATAGCGCGAGACCCTTACGAGGTCCGTCTCAGGAAGACTGGGTTGCTGTCCTTGGAGATGAGAAGACTGAGAAGCGACCTAATCGAAGTCCATAAGATAATGCATGGATTGGAGGGACTGAGTTTGGAGGACTTCTTCATATTGAACAGAGGACGTACCAAGGGGCATCATTTCAAGATATTTAAGCAGAGATCCAGACTTAATATCAGGAAATACTTCTTCTCCCAAAGAATGGTGGATGAGTGAAACAACTTGCCGGAGGAGGCAGTTTGGGCTACAACAACGAATAGTTTTAAGGAAAACATTGGAAAATTGTTCAGGCATATGGGGGGGCAATACAAGAGCCAGCGAAGGCTTCCCGCCCCAGTCCTAAACCGTCCGCCTGTGGTGTAACTCATCCCCAGGCGGGGATGGTAAGTCTATGGCAAGTCTGTGTGTGATAGAATTTGCCGGCGCTACTGACTGGAAACAGAGACTGGACATTGGAGAATGACGAGAATTTGGCCCAGTGTGATGCCCGCTTAAGCTGACCTAAATGGCTGGCATTTAATGGTGAAATAAATTACCTCGGCAGATTGAGTAAAAAAACAACAAAGAGTCCCATGGGAAATTTAAAGATGGGCTAAAATAAGAAAAGTACTAATAAGAACATAAGAACATAAGAAAATGGGAGTCTGCAGAAAGCCGATTGGCCTAAGCAAGGCAGATCCCTGTCCCACACAACCCCAATTCATTACAAAGCCCAATTATAGGCTTCACACTCTAATACCCTGAGGATCATCTTACCAAAACGGTTAGACGGTTAAACGGTTAGGCCTAGCTTACACAGTATACTTGTAGGATTATATGTGGGAATGGGGGAGAATGACAGATAGGCTACTGTATCCTACGGTTCCATGTCATCTCAACCAGTAGATAATTTCAACCAATAGCTCTCAACCAGTGCCTAATTAACCCAGACCAACCAAACCAGTGCCAAAATATAGTACCAACCTAACCTAACCGTATTGGTTGATTTGGTACTGGTTGAGAGCTACTGGTTGAAATGGTCTACTGGTTGAGTTGACCGGTCACCGTATCCTACATATATAAAGTCAGTAGCTAATTTTTATCAGCTAATTTGATGCCAAAAGATATACTTTATTCAAAACTTTAATTATTCTTTTATCGTTCCAATACGTTGCTTTAGGAACTATATAATATTATTAAAAAGACTGCGCGAGGCAGGGCAAGAACATCAAAACTTTTGTTAACCCTTAACTGGCGGGGCCCACCTTAAGTCGGGCTCCAATTTGCAGTAAGTTAGGAGCATTATTAACCCGTTGAGCCCCGGCTAGTTATAATATTTTGTTCACCCCAGTCCCAAGCCATTTTCACTTCTTTTTTTTTTTTTGCTAAAATGGAAGACAAGGATGAGAAATGAAAAAAAAAAAAAAAAAATCACCTCTGACATTTTTTGTTGGGGGCCCCCCCCCCCCCCCCCCCCGGTGGGGGGTTGGGAGCCTCAAAAAAAATTGTTGAGCCAAAATGGAAGAGAATGGTGAGAAATGAAGACAAAAATAAAAAAAAACTCATTTCGGTCATTTGGGGGGCGGGGGGGCGGGGTTTCAATAGTTCGTCTCCCCCGCATGACCACCCGCCCGGGAGCACTGGGGTAAAAACTGAATATGGCATTGTACGGCATACATCCTAAGGAGTGTCTCACATAAATCTCAAGCCTCTAGCTCCCATACGACCGGAGTAATGAAGGTTCAAAGTGGCGGTGAACTAAGGGTGTAAAGTATCCCCACTAAGCCCACCACCACCAGCCGCGCGGCTGTCTCGACCCGCTCACACCTACTGGCCCGGCTCCCACACACACTACGGTACCTCCCCCTCCTATTCTCCCGCCATTTCCTACCTTACGAGCCACGTAAGTGTTTTTTATATGTCGGAAGCACGTGATGCGTCGCTGGGAGTTGGTGATCAAACACTGCCGACGCAACACGTGCGACGCTGGGTCTCACTGGGTTAAGGCTTTTAAAGGGTTAAAATCTAGTGCAAATGGCCGGGAGCGCAGCAGGCCACACGTCCGACACCCAGGGCTTACTGCCGCCCACTGACTCACACTCCCTCTGTTCTCGAACGGCCAGTAGTGAGCGTAGCGGGGAAAAATATGCCGCTGTACGCTAAACTCCCATGTTAGTGGTACCACTGCGTGAGAACGACGAGTGCTACGTAGCTCGTTCTGGTCTCATTTTGAAGCTTTTAGCGCCTAGTTTTTTGCTGAATAAATTTCTTTTCATGCAGATACTTGATTGATCATTCAGGAGGGCCTGAATATGCCCAAAATAGCCCAAAAAAACCCCCCCCGCTAGACAAGGGTTAAACTATTACATTAGACGCGAAAATACTTCTTGGCATAGCCTATTCGTTTATAATATTCCTGATTTATCATGTCTGCCATGCATCCCGACCCCCCCCCCCCCCCCTCCACACACACACACACACCAGTATATATATATATATACAGTACAGTATATATATATATATATATATATATATATATATATATATATATATATATATATATATATATATATACCGGTATATATATATATATTATATACACACACACAAAAGAGGGAGGAAGGGGGTTTCAAACCCATTCAACTATACCGTACCATAATGAGTAAAGGTGCTAGTGTTATTCAATTTAATCAGATATTTCTGGTGACATAAATAATCTTTAGTTACCCTATTAATCCCTGCTTTTGCCATTAATTCCCCATACTATGCGTATATACAGAATAACCTACATAAACACTTAGTGAGTGCACACATACAAGAAACAAAGTCCGAAACAGAAGGATTGAAGTGAAAATAAGAGAAAAAAAAGTGACTACGAACATGACGCCACCAATGGACGGGGATCAAAACAAATCCGACCCGGAATGCCCCGACTGTGGAATCAAGTTCGCAGGTGAAAAAGATGCAATCCAATGCGACTACTGCCAGGAATGGCTGCACTACTTCTGCACAGACCTCCCTGCCTATCAAATTCTCAACTATGCAAAAATGCCAAGGAAATTCATATGCAAAACATGCTGCCTAACAAAGTTAGACACAAAGGGTGAGTGGGTGGCCGATGCAGAAGCAGCCGTTCTCCAACACAAGGCACGACTAACCAAATCTGGAGCGATAAGTAAGGTAAGAAAACCCCCTGTTCAGCTCCAGAGAAACACAGCCGACACCAACACCAACACACCAGCTGACAATACACCAACAATCAAGGAATCAACTGGGGACACTGGCCTAGGCCAAGGCCTACTCAAAAGCCCAGAAGTAGCCGTAGGCAAGAGGGACAGCGACAACCTCAATACCAGTACCACAACAAACAGGGCTTTAGATCTAGGTCTGGGGAACACACCAGAAGATATTAGCCTCACAATGCTAGGTGCCCATAGTCTCCCCCCCGCAACACTAGCAGACACGGCAGAGCCTACTCAAAACGCAGTAAGACAGGTGAGGTCGGGGACCCCAACGAGCACACACCCCACATGCAACGGATGCAGCCATAATGATCCTACATACAGGACTCCAGCAGCAACTGAACCCACAACCACAAGAACAGGTGAGGCTAGTGCTGTAAATTCAAATCCATGGAGACCTAGGACCAGAGCTGAAAACAAGGGCACTTATATTATGAGGAAAAGCATGGTAGTATGCAATTTCTACCTAAGAAATTAATGCCGATATGGAGTAGTTGGCATGGGATGCAAACAAGACCATCCAAAAATATGTGCAAAATTCATGAAGCACGGGCGGGATGACAGGATCGGCTGCAAACGTGGATGGAAGTGCATCGACTACCACCCATTTGTATGCAGAATCTCGCTTAACAAAAGGCCATGTGATATCAGAGACTGCAATCTTCCACACATCAAGGGAACTAAAATACTGACGCCCAACAACAATGTCAACAAACCAAGGGAACATGCTACAGGACACATCCAAAGGGAATTTGCCTACACACCAACACATGAGGAAAAACTAGAAAGCCAACGCAATGCCCTCAGAAGTTGGCCAGCCATCCAACAAACTCAAAAGGACAGACCAGCAGCGGTACACACGGCTATGCCCGACCAAAGTGCTTTTTTAGAGGTAGTAATGGGACGTCTTCTGGAAGTGGGAAAAACGGTATCAAGCGATAATGGAGATTCCTAGCCCAAACCGAGGGGCCAGACATGAAACACAGAGAAAGGTGCAACTACCACTAAATAGTTTTTTTGTGGGCAACATCAGAGGACTCTACCCACGAAACAATCAATGTAAAGTCCCCATGTTGGAAGAAATTGCAGAGGAAGATAACTCAATTTTTCTAGCCCTCACAGAAACACACTTGAACGAAAACATTTTGGATGCAGAGATCAATATCCATAATTTCACAATATTCAGAGCCGACAGAGCGGATAGAAGCCACGGAGGAGTAGCACTCTACCTAAGGGAGGATATGGCTGCAAATACCGAAACTTTAGTTGTATTCTCAAACGGCACAACAGAGCTACTAGCAGTACACATAAGACAAACCGACATGCTCATCATAATTTTGTACCGACCTCCAAACACCACAGGGGAAATTTTCAGGTCACAGAGAAGATACAATCACTCCTACAAAATCTGCCAACTCCCGCTACCGATGTCATCATCACAGGAGATTTCAACCTGCCCATCATCAATTGGGCAACCATGAAAATAGACGGAGGATCCAGGGATGAAAAACAGCAAGCCAAGGAGCTAATGACTATCATGGACACTGCATACATGAAGCAATACATCGAGGACCCTACAAGAGGCAACAACACACTGGACTTACTATTTAGCAACAACTTCGACCTGGTACACTCGTATGAAACTGTTAAAACTATAATGTCCGACCACAGCCTCATCAAGGTTAGAACCCCCACACCAGCCACACAACCCAGAAGATGTCAACAGGAATCAAGCCAAATCCCCTGCACCTCTCTGAAAGATCTCAACTTCTACAGCAAAGAAATAGACTGGGACAAACTGAGAGCAGAACTGGCAGTAACTGACTGGAGGGCACTATTCGAAGATAAAAACGTCGACGAAACTCTCAGTATCCTCCAGAAACAATGTCTGGAGACCTGTAAAAACACCATACCACCCAAATCAAGCAGGAAGCAGATAAAAGATTCCCAGAGATAGAAAAATACTAATGAAGAAAAGGACGAACTTGAAAGCCAAGCAAAGGAAGACCAGCCATGCGCACACAATCACCAAACTACAAGAAGAGCTCGATGAAGTTGAACGAAAACTCATCCAGTCACACCAAGAGCAAAGAACACGTGAAGAACTCCAAGCAGTTGCAAACATACGAGTAAATAGCAAATTTTTCTATGCATACGCAAAAAGGAGACTCAGGAACACCTCAACAATAGGACCGCTTGCAAAACCTACGGGCGAACTTGAGTGACCCAACCGAAATGGCCAAGATACTCAAACAGCAATACGAAAGTGTCTTCAGCCCACCAAATGAAGACAAGAAAATCGATAATGCAACGACCTTCTTTGACAATGCTCCTGGGACACCACATCAACTCTCCTCGGTAACAGTATTAACAGAGGACATAATAGCAGCCATCGATAAGATTGGACCAAACTCTGCAGCAGGACCAGACGGCTTTCATGCCCAACTGCTGAAAAACTGCAAACATCAGCTAGCCTTGCCTCTAAAACTGCTGTGGAGCAAGTCCCTCCAAACTGGATATGTACCACAATCCCTAAAAGAAGGTACCGTCACACCAATCCACAAAGGGGGTAGTAAAGGCATAGCCAAAAATTAGAGACCAGTGGTGCTGACGTCACATCTTATTAAAATCATAGAAAGAACAATACGAGTTAAGATGGTCAGCTACCTGGAAGATAACAAGGCATTCAACGAGGGTCAACATGGCTTTAGACAAGGCCGCTCCTGCCTTTCACAACTACTATCACACTACGACAAAATCCTACAGGATATTCAAGACGGAGAAAATATAGACGTCATATACCTAGATTTCGCCAAAACATTTGACAAGGTGAACCATGGGATCCTGCTACATAAACTCAAATCACTGGGAATAGGGGGAGACCTTGGAAGATGGCTACACAGTTTCATCGCCAACAGAAAACAAAGTCACGGTTCAAGGAAGCCTATCAGAAGCAGGTGGGGTCATCATCGGTGTCCCACAAGGATCAGTACTGGGACCTCTCCTATTCCTCATCATGATAGGAGACATCGACAGGGACCTGGAACACTCAACAGCCTCATCGTTCGCAGACGACACCAGACTCATGAAGAAAATCACCTCACAACATGATGCACAGCTACTACAAGACGTGGACAGGACAAAATCATGAAGTGGTCAGAAGAAAACAACATGGCCCTAAACGGAGACAAGTTCGAGCTTCTAAGGTACGGGAACAAGAGAGAACTACAAAACGCCACCAACTACAAAAGTGGACAGCAAGAAATTACCGCCAAGGACACAGTGAAGGACTTGGGAGTAAATATGAGCAGTGATGCCACTTTTTCTCAGCATATTACCAAAGCCACAACAGCAAAACAAATAGCAGGCTGGATCCTGAGAACCTTCCACACAAGAAATGAGAGGTGTATGTTAACACTGTGCAAGTCACTGGTCCTACCACGACTGGAGTACTGCTCTCAGCTCTGGTCTCCCCAAAAAGTAGGAGAAATAGCAGAAATTGAAGCCACCCAGAGGACATTCACCAGTAAAATCCATGAGTTTCAACACTTTAACTACTGGGAGAGACTCAAGGAGCTGCAGCTGTACTCACTTCAAAGACATAGGGAGAGATACATCATCATCTACGTCTGGAAGATTTTGGAAAAAAGGTACCAAATCCAAACATCCAAGAGACTCAACACCAAAGGCGAGGGAGGCTGTGCTATGTAAGGACTACGCCGGGATCAACGCAAAAAATCAAATCCCTGATCCATCACAGCTTTGCATACAATGGAACCAGACTGTTCAACTGTATACCAGCCCCTCTCAGGAACATGACCGGGGTGTCTCCAGACACCTTCAAGAAACACTTGGGACATGTGGCTGGCCAAAATACCGGACCGGCCACCAACACCAGGATACCCCAGCGCCAACTCCAACCGACTTCTGGAATGGAGAGTGGAAGAAAGGGAGCTGCCTGGTTGCAGTGGAGCCCCAGCTCAACTGTGTCACTAACGGACGGAATACAACTAAGTGGGTCAAATTGGATTTTAGGTCACGTATGTGTTTTTTGTATTATAATCCTTTTTCTCATCAGTTTCTTCATTGATTAGTGTGTTTTAAGGTGGTTTTCCTTCTGGAAATTCATATTTACCCATTATTTTGCAATATTAAAACATGCCCCCTAAAACCATATTTTTTCATTACCCTAACGGGCCTAACCTA
Source organism: Paralithodes platypus (assembly GCA_032716605.1). Classification (NCBI taxonomy): domain Eukaryota; kingdom Metazoa; phylum Arthropoda; class Malacostraca; order Decapoda; family Lithodidae; genus Paralithodes; species Paralithodes platypus. The sequence continues at coordinate 1,888,029 of CM064489.1, forward strand.
ACAACCTAACCGGGTATTCTGCAGAACAACTACTCCTCGATTACGGGATTCCTGTCTCATGGAATTATTTGTTTTCGCTCTTACTTTACTCAGGGGAGCTTAGTGATGTGCGGATAAGGGCTACTTTTCTTATTTTGTCAATTTTATTTTCACTTCCCTATAACATTATCAGGTATTTTTGTACTGCCAGTCCAGGACACTATGTTTACATTCTAGCCTCCTTGGAGGCTCCTCCCCGATGTTTAGTAGCCAATCGGAGTGGAGCTTCACCTTCAAAAAGTCAGTACATTTTTATTGGTACTTAACTGTTATTGACAGCCAAAGCTGAAGATTGAAGAGTAAACACCAGACTTTATCCCATCTGTTTTTGTATAGTGTTAATACCCAATTAGTGGGGGTGTGGGGGCGGCAGCCCCCACCCATAATACTAGGATAGGTTAGGTAAGGTTGTTAGGTTAGGCTAATGTCTTTTTATAGTTGACTAAATTGAGTAAACTCTTAGATTGTTTGGGTATCTGAATTTCAATTAACAATGCAAATGCTAATAAAAAGTGCTTTCCGCAATTTCTAACAATAAAATACACTTACAAAGCATTAAAATACATAAATAAAATAAATGATCCTTAAAATAACAGGAGTTGTAGTTATGCAGAATTACCCTATAGTATACATTTAGAACATTATATCCCATACGTGACCTAAAATCCAGTTTGTCCGAGTGGTGTTTTGTTCGGCAATACCAAGTCAACATTACACACTTTGTTACACACTAGGCTAACATATAATAATCTAAATGCGGTCCCAGTGAAGCTAGTTGTTGTTCTTAGGGTTGTGATGTGCAATGTACACAGAGTAGGAATCTCTTAGATATTTGCACAGGCGTTATTAGCGTTTGGACAGCTTTTGCATGTGTTTTTTGTATTGAAAGTGTGTAGAGGGGAGAAGGGGTGTTGGAGAGAGGAAGCTGTTGGAGTGGCTTTGTTATGTGTGTCTAGTCTGTATACGTCGTCAGGATGTCTCCTGACTGGGTGCGAACATGTGGAACATCATAATATGCTAGGACGTACTACCACACCCACTAAATGTCCGCCGTGGCAGGGATTCGATCCCGGGTCTTACAGATTCACACGTGAGCGTGCTCACCACTTGACCGCCACAGCTCCGAGTGAAGCTTTGTTTGGCAATTCCCTAATAGGCTTGTCAACATAAGCATAACAGAATTAAAACGTTGAAAGTTTAAACACTTATAATTACCTCATGTCCATAGTTGATTTTGCTTCAGCTGCCTAGGGTCTTGTGTATTTTGTTGAGTAAACAGGATCTTTTCTAGGGCTCAAAAACTTTTCTTTTACAGGTAGCCAACTATGTCATGCTTTACCCTAGCCTACAGGCTATGCTACTGAAATTTACTTATGTCAAGGTCGGAATAAGTCTTCGCATAAAACAGCACATTAGTACATCATCAATGTAAGCTTGTTCTTCTCGACAGCCGAGAATAGAAATTTAGAATGCCAAAATATATCCTTGTGGACAGCAAATATTTGGACTTTCGACAGGCGTTCCAGCATCCAGGCATTTACACTTACAAATTACACATGCGTCTTAATTAACTCGGTATTAATAAGCTGCTAACAATGCCCACTTACTATAGTACATGTGTATAGCACCAGTTCAGTCGTCACAATATTCCTTGGCTTAGTTTAACCCGAAAAACCACGTGTAAACACTGCACTAACCACATGCTACCCACAGGATGCTGGCCATGCTCGATATCAGCTGACTGCGCGCGCATGATTCGTCAAGCAAACCGACTAAATGGAGAATTAACCCAAGTACTTTACATTATCCGCTATGTTTTGTGCTTTAAATTGTGAACCACCATGTTTCAGTCAATGGAACAGTGTATTTAACCTTTCTTATAGCCATTGCTCAACATCAGCTGACTGCGCGCGCATGTTTCGTCAAGCAAACCGTCTAAAGGGAGAATTAAACCAAGTACTTTACAGTATCCGCTATGTTGTGTGCTTTAAATTGTGAACCATCATGTTTCACTCAATGAGTGTATTTAACCTTACTTATGCCAGTGATATATAGGCCTACTGCATCTGGCATCATGGAATGTAAATATATAAAGGAAGCTGGAGCTGTGGCCATCCATATTTAGCAGAATTATCAGAAAACATACGGTCATATGCATACAGATACATAAAACCAAATTGATCATACTTTATGTTCAACAGAAACCCTCATTATTATTGCATTTCTCTTTAAAATATCAATGTGCATGGCTCCAACTTCCGTACAGTAGCCTATAGCCTGAAACTCGCAAGTGGATCAGTGTCCCTTGGATCTGTGTCTAAATACTGCAGAGATTTACGAGGTAAGTGTGCAAGAAGATTGAGGACTGCGCAAGCATGTCAATGGTTTGGGTTTTTTGGCGCTACCCATAAATTATAGGTGAAGGTGAATGTATTGAGGGATAAAAACCTTTACAACGCCACCTCGTAGCTATTTGCTACTTTTCCTATTTTCTGAAGAGTATAGAGAGGGGAGAAGGGGTGTTGGAGAGAGAGGAAGCTGTTGGAGTGGCTTTGGTATGTGTGTTAATAGCCCGAGTGTCTTATTTGAATGGAAAACCAGCCTAAATAAAATTCTTATAAATTGAATTATCGTACTCACTCTTGTTTTGGTTAACATTAGCCAATTCCTTTCAGCTTAAGAAGGACCTATAAGGATCGAATGGGGGATCAAACTAGGGTATCAAAATTAACCTTCTGACACTCAAAATTCACCCTTAACCTCTGAAGTGCGCATGGGGGTAATTGGAAACGTCCCCCTGTGCTGACGTATTTGAGGTGTTTCCGTCACTAAAATATTCATTGTGCCATTAATAGCATTAATATTTATCCATATGCGCCTATTATGGGTTGATTATAAAGGTATTAACCTGAAACAACAATAAAACGAGTGAAAACAGCGTTTGGATGGTCAAAATCGGAGATATAGCCCGCGAGTTGTATAATGTATGGGTGAGGCAATCTGCTTTCCCGCCAATTTCCCCCAAGGCCACTGAGACACAGTCGATCGATACTCTCTCTCTCTCTCTTGCACTCGCTTGCTATCAGTGATGACCACACCCTCCAATCGGATTTCTAATGTTAGCACGAAAATATACCTCAGAATAAGGGAATAACAGGGAAAATAGGTGATAACTGAAGGAGAGGAGGAAAGTGGGGAAGGAGGGGAGGTAGAGGACTGAGATTTTGCATGGCCCAGGGGCCAAAAAAAAAAAAAAAATAAAAAAAAAAAAAATATAAAAAAATATTTTTTTTTTCGATGTCAAAAGTTGATTTTTATTTTCTCTGACTCTTAAGAGTCTTCCCGCAGTGCGCCGGGGGAACTCTTAAGAGTCTCCCCGCAGCTCCCGGGTTAAAAACCTACAACTCCTTCCACAGCTAGAAAAATCGAATGTTAGCCAAAATAATATGAAAACAGCTTCATAGTACTGAAAGGGTTAATGGCAAGACACATAATAGACAAGAAAGAACTACAATTATGGGAATGCATAGGAATTAGACCAAAGATTAGGATTGATAACACCTACAGAAAAGAAGACAAATAGCTGAACAGCTTTAACAAAAAAAAAAAAAAAATTTGTTTCGGGTTTAATTATAGAAGTGGCACGGTGAAAATAAAGGAAGACAAACGGTGACGAACAAAAGGAAAAATTATGACAGGAAAGAAATACAAAATTAAAATTGAAGATAAGAGATCTTACGTTTCCTTACCTATCTTACCTTACTTTATCTTATCTTACCTTACCTTACTTCGTGTTATCTTGCGTTACCTTACCTTACGTTATCTTACCTGAGCTATCTTACCTTACTTTACCTTACCTTACTATATCTTAGCTTATGTTACCTTACCTTATCTTATCTTACGTTACCTTACCTTACCTTACTTTATCTGATCTCATCTTAACTTACCTTACTTTATCTTAATCATGTCTTACCATAGTGTCATTACAACTTAACATGTTACCGGCAACTCTGGTCTGGCAGCTTACATGTTAAAGTTTTATATGAATTATGTTACCTATAGCCTAATAATACACCTCGTCTACTTGTCAATACCAATGCAAAATATTCTCAAACTGTTGCCAGCATAAAGTATTGGCTCAAAAGTTGACATACAGTAGAGTTAAGCATTGCATGATACGATAACAAGCCTAAATGTCCATACATATTAAACAAACAAATACATAAACTAGAAATTAGACAAAAAAAAATATTTGCAAAATAGTGAGCATAATAAAATAATACAGAGATTGAAGTATCGAACCAGGATACAAATATTTTCAAGATAATAGGTACCGGTATGCATCTAAAAATATAGGCTAAAATGTAAAAGTACAATAAATAATAAGTGGTGAGGCAGAACAAAAGGTAAATACAAATAATAAGTTGATAGAAAGAAAATATATAACTAAGAAGAAATTGGACGGATGCTATTAATGCAAGATCGAAATAAGGGAAATTAAATTAACTTTAGATACCGGTATTAGAGTTTGTTAAAGATCTGTGAAGAGAGAGAGAGAGAGAGAGAGAGAGAGAGAGAGAGAGAGAGAGATGGCATTAAAGATAGGAAAGAGCTTTTGGGAGGAAGAGAAAGTGAACGAACAAACTGGAAAGATAAAAGTTGAATTTAGGATTGGAATTAATTGTCAAAGTGCCACGATCAAAACAAACATGAAATAAAAGAATGATAGATAAAATAAACGGATGGCAGAAACCAATTAAAAGCAAAAATAAATAAATAAATAAATAATAATAAGAATACAAATAAAATAAAATAAAATAAATACAGTACAGTAAACCCTCGCTATCTCGGACTAATTGGGGGGGGAGACCCAGTCCGAGATGACCGAAAATCCGAGATGTCCGAAGTCCGACTTATGTCCGACTTAAGAGAGGAAAATGTCCGAATTGGAAGAGGGAGTCCGAGACACCAGAGAAAACGGAGACTTCCCTATCACTAACAACGTTGATTCAAGATAAATTACAGTACCTGTACAGTATCCAGCAGACATATATTATAAATATCACTTTCCTTCTCCATTTCACTGTCCTTCTCCACCTCACTGTAGCCTTAGATCTCGGAATTTGCCCTTAGATCTCGGAATTTTCCGAGATATATGACACCTGTCCGACAGACCATGTGGGCCCTCGGAGTTTTCCCCTTACATCTCGGAATTTTCCGATATACGGCGAACTTTCCGAGAGGCCGATGCCAGTCCGAGTAGTCCGGGTTTCCGACTTCTAGTTGTTGTTGTTGTTGTTGTTCCCCAAGCTGCCTGGCCGAACAGCCCCAAGGCCCCGAGCAAGGCCAAGGCCATAACCGAGTGCCCCCACAGAACCCTCCCCGCCGACCACAATAAAGCCTGGGTGACCGAAGCCACTCCATGGCGGGGAGCTGAGGAGGGCGCGGAAACGCCCGGGAAACCAAAGCCCCACCCAGGGCCCTGTGTCCCTCAGCAATTATGAAGAGAAAGTTGAGGGGCAAGGGAAAAATGTGACGCTTTGGCTTCCAATCTTGGTAGATTGGGAGGTCAATCCACGTTAGAGACTTCTAGTTGTCCGAGATAGCGAGGGTTTACTGTATATAAATAATATATACAGTATATATTATAAACTTGATAGGATGCGATTAACCCCCTTAATACTAATACGCTATCTTCACCTATCTTCTATCAATAGAAGATTTTACTGTGCTAAAATGCGCTCTAAGAATCTCAATTAACCCTCTAACACCCACAAGTCCTTCCTACACTGAATATAATCGACCAATGACAGCCAAAACTAGGATGACAGAATGCACCATGGATTTTTTTTTTCCTTAAATCAACCAGTCTACCAATATAAACCATTAACTAAATATACCAAACCAATCAACCAACTTCAATCAATCAACCAACTTAAATCAATCTAGCCTAAGCAATTAACCAATATCAACCATTCTACCAATATCCCAGACATTCTACCACAATCCCGTATCTACCAGTCAAATATCAATCAACCCATTTCAACCAATCAACCATTCCTTCGCCTTCCCACTTACAGGAGCTACATGAAATATTCATCACAATCTTAAAAGTTAAATTCCTAATAAACGTTTTCTACTAGGTGAGCTAGACAGATACCGAAGATAGATAGATAGAGATAGAGAGAGAAAATATAAGGAAAAATAAAATAAAAAATATAGCACATCAAAGAGAGAGAGAGAGAAGAGAAGTGACAAAAGGAGAAATATGAGATAGTAAGAATAAAAGGAATAGAGAGGATGAGAAGACTGTACAGGGATTATTTCACAATGGAAAACAAGCAACAATAGATCTACTAATCCTCCCTATAGACTGCTTTTTATTATCAGAAGCTAATGATGGGTAATGACGGGGGCAGGGGGCTAGGAATCCTCCTCCCCCTTGTATAATTTTCCTGCTCAACGAGACAGAGAAACGGGCGAGGGAATGCATAAGTGGTTCCGAACCTTGAGAATAGGAACTTTAAATGTTGTTTCTGTTCGGGCTCTGTCTCGTGTCGGCCACCCCCAGCAATGGAATATGTGCCTGAGTATATACATACATACAATAATGGGATAAGGACAGAGTTCCACAGAAAGTTACAGGGGGGGTGGTGGTTGTGCTGCCAACAAGGTCTGTCTGTGACCTCAGCTAGGAGCCTACCATATAGCTGATGGGTCAGATCCTGAAATCCCACAAATTAGGACCACCCAAGAGGGTCAAACTTTCTGCATAATCTCCAATAAACAGCTATTAAGTGATGTAGGAACTCGTCTGTGGTTATCATACTGAAATAACATCACCACAATATAGTAAGCTACCTCACTTGGAATTGGGAAAAAAAATTAGATTTGAATTATCGAGATGTGTAGTTAACTTCAAATGTGGTACAATACAATATTGTATACGTATAGTCTGAGAGTGGTATAAACAAGAACTTCTCGTTACACTGTAATAGTTGAATAGATATAGTAGTTGAATACTGTAGATACTTTAAGTGGTAGAATTTGAGTTCCGAGGGGATACAGGAGGGGGAGGTGTGGCAGAGTGGTCTTGCCACTGGACTGGTAATCCAATGGACCCGGGTTCGAATCCCAATATGTCAATGGGAAGATATTATTGGGATGGAATTTGTGCTGTACCTAGTTCCAGTGCATTACCACAGCATACCGAAATGCCAAAAAAAAATACCCTCATTGTTCCCTGATTAAATAGCATTGTATGAATATTCCCATATTCAAAATATGCTACAGGGGGGCAATGCCTAGTGAGTTAATTGCTCAATAGGTGGCATTTTGAGAGTGAGGGTCCGAGTCTGGGAGATGAGACGGTGAAGCGCAGAGGCGGAGCAGCTTCAGAGATGGGGTTGCTTCGAGCCAGGAAGCTTCGCATGTTTCACTCCCTAAACTGGAACAAGACCTCACGGGCCTCACCGTGTTCAGCGGTAGAGTGTACAGGCTCTCAGCCTATGCCCGAGAAGGAGTAGTTGAGAAGAAAAAAAAAAAAAAAAAAAAAATTGTGACTCCCCACCACAGCCGCCACCACTCGTATGTCCGGGGTTCATCCCACCATCTCTGCCCTTCTGGTCCCCTCCAGAGGCCTTGGCAAACATTTTCCTCTTGATAAAAAATGGCTAGATGAACGTCCATGACAACAACACACATATGTATGTATATATATATATATATATATATATATATATATGTGTGTGTTTAGTCATCGAGATTCGTGAACGAGGCGAGCTTGAAGGTGGCATCGAGATGCGAAAAATCAGGAAAAGAATAATCGAGACACGTGAGCCTACTCTAGTAAGAAAACATTCTTAAGTTTATAATTGTAGCTAAAAGCCCTCTGATGGTACCAATTTTCAGCCATGCCCCAAGGACTACTAGCAGCACTTCTGCCTTCCATCCCCAGGTTCCAAAAGGAAAAGCTTCGGAGATGAGTACTATGGCAAATTAGAGCCTCTTGTCTGCCTCCCTATTTTACTACTACCGTGCTCTTCTTCTATATGAATCTCTCCTGCACCCCCACTGTACTCACTCCTTATGATACTAGTCCATATTTTCTATCCTGGCAAATTTATACTTGGTCTTTTTAATCTAGAAAACTCAAATTCAAGCGGCTTGGCTAACAGCACTGCTGTGTTCAAATAACATATGTCAGTTGCAAAAACAAACCCAAGAAATGTATTACACAGTACCATCAGCCTATCAGCTCAAAATAAAGTTCTCAAGATCAAAGTGTTGTATAATTGCCAGGTACAAAAAAATAGACTATAGTTGTGAGGTTATGTAATAAGTGTTATATACCGACAGCACACAGTAATTCTGTAGACATACAGTATTATCATTCACCATTCAGTTATATATTTTCAAAAGGAATATAATCACATAAGCATAATATGCTTCATTCAATTTATTAAGTCATAAATATTAAAAATAAATATGATGAGCATAACCAGCCTATTGTAGCACATGCTTGCAAGCTTCAATTCTTATAATTAACCTCAAGTTAGCATTTACCATCAACTTGAATGGCATTAATTTTTCAGAGCACTCTTTGGAGATACATTCGTAGCCACCCTCTCGGGGCTGAAGGCGTCTGGCAATAGATAGACATTTGGGGTCCTGGCGAGATTGAAAAGGACTGAATATGTCTATTTACCAGAAATAATATTTCAAAACTTATGGTGCTTGAATATGAATAGCCATTATTCTGCACCAATACTGCATGACAAAACATGTATTGTACAAGTAGTGTTGGCAGTGCAGGTCTTAAGCTGTCCCTTAAAAGATTCAATGGAATTCAACCATCTCATCGATAGCGGCAATTGATTATATAACCTAGGAATCAGAAAAGGAAGACTGCTGGATGGCTCCAGGTTCCTTAAGATTCAAAGGATCATCACTGCTTCGCAGGATTGCACTCGGGTATTCAACGAACGTTTTAACAGTTTAGCAAGATACTTAGGTTCATCAAATTCAAGAGCCTTAATAGTCACAAGACACAGTTTAAAGTCTATTCTAGATCTAACTGTCAACCAGTGCAGCTCTATTAGATATAGAGTAGTGGGGGTTTCTCGGTTCTCTAGATACAGTACAGTACACTGTATAGGAAAAAACATGGCTTCCTGATACTGGTTACTCCTTTTGGTATTAGTTGCTCTGTATCCAATGAATCAGTCTTTCATCCAATCAACGCTCCAGCCTTATAAGGGCTTTTGCCCAGTAGTCTGTTGATAAATAGTTTGTATTATTATTTTTATCCAATCAACAAGTAAACAGAGAATTTTCTCCCTCATCCTATGACTTGCATCATTTCAAACTCTGTGTGACAAGACATTTTTACTCTAATGTCCCTTGAATTTGACTCTCCATCACTCTTTCATTTTGAAGGGATATTCGCTACAGGCAGCTTTGCCTTTTGTCTCCTTCTTAATCACATAAAAAATCACAAACAAAGTACATTACTGTATACAGTAGTGTAGGAACAGATGATATTTTCCAGGCACAGCATTGCTGGAACAAGTTAGTGTTTACGAGTATATAAACTGGATTTCAAACATCAAGGATTTAATCCACGCAGTAAGCACTCATTACAATACATCCTTGCTCATCGAGACCAAGTGTACTGCACTGTACTGTAGAGTAGATATTACAGTACTATACAGGTCTCCCTCACTATCCGATGTCCCGATTTACGATATTATTATAGGTTTTTAGGTGTTTGTGTTTGGATTTTGTCTGGTTGGAGAACGCATCCCCACTTACCCCATAAATTGTAGGGTTCGCCATACAATTTTTCCATTTAAGATAGAGTTTTCAGGAACGTAACCTAATCGTATATCGTGGAAGACCTGTACCACATTACCTTACAATAACCTGTGACTTTGCTTGTGCTCAGAAGCAAAAATATCGGCATATATTTTGACGACAAATGACAAATTGCCCACCTACTTTATTTGTAATTTTTAACCCCTTGAGTACCAGAGATGCACCTTATGCGTCGGCAATGTATGTAACGCTAAACCTCTGAGCCGCATAGGGTGCATCACGGTTAATTACTTCGGTCCTATTGCACCTAGAGGGCTCAGATTTGTATGGGAACTGCGTACTTATCCCACGCAACAATGCCGATGCCTAAAAACCCTCAAAGTCCAGCTGTGTGCGCATGAGCGCGCAAAAACATGTTTTTGCATGTTTTTGCCTACCCATTTCCCCATGTTAATTCCGACTTTCGGGCGCTCCGTAGGACCCCTTAATGACCTAGGGGATCGGGGTTTTTTTGTGGTTTTTCCTTCATTTCTAACTCATTCCAGGTGTTTTCTGGGAAAAAAAAATCTTTTGACAACCTGCTGGTCCTGGAGTGTACATTTATATTATATTGCCTGGTGCTCAGTGGGTTAAAGCCATAACAATTATGAGCTACTTAAATTATTCATACAGTATACACAAATATCACACTTTTTCCTCTACCTTCATTTTGGAGATAAAGTACATAAATATGAAGGTATTGGCATTGAGAAGAAATTAAAGAAGCCAAAACTGAATGAAGAATTTAAATTAAGAAGTCTATCCACAATATTGATGGGTTAAAAGTATTTTAAATATGAAGTAAAAATGAAAGGCAATATCAAAGGTGGAGATGTATAAATGAAAGCTCTGCATGAACAAACTACAATATTAAGTGAAAAAGATCAGACCATAAACAAAAATAAAAAGTAAAAAAATAATGCTAGGCACTATCAAAGTAGCAAAAAAGTAAGTGAAATGTGCTTGAGGAAACTAATTATTCAACAGGTGAATAAGACTAAAAAACGAAGAGCGAAGGCCTTCCTTAGGGACTCGGGGCTGCTCGGCCAGGCAGCTTAGGGAACGACAACAACGAAGAGAAAAACAATATCCGGAGCTGGGCACCACAAAAAAAAAATAACTTGCGCACATGTGCAAACGCAAGCCCATACCTTGTGCAAGTGCAGATGCCCAAACTTCTTGAAATTTACACTTGTGCAAATGCAAACGCAAAATATTTATATAATATTAAAGCTAATGTAAAATATTGGTATATTTACGTGTTATTACTGAAAATAATAAGGATCAATCGTTAATATTCATTATTTTGTTATTAAACACTTGCGCTGCGGGCATATTTCCGGTATATTAGGGCTCATTCAGGCACTCCTGAATGATTAGGCAAGTGTCTGAATGATATGAAATGTATTCAGCAGAAAACTAGAAGAAAATATCTTCAAAATGACACCAGAACGAGCTTCATAGGGACCGGGGTTCATCCGCAGCGCTACCATACACATCGGCAAATATTCGCTAATATTGAGCAATGTTGCGCTACATTTGCCTTTGGCAGCGCTGCATAGGTCTCGCGAGATATGGCTCTCACTACTCAGTGCACCAACCGCAGCCCGGGGGCCTGCCGTGCTCCAGCATTAAGAGGCTTTAAGGGCCTGTAAATTGCCAGAACGTTCCTGAATGGGTCCCGCAGCCAAAGGATTAATTATTGGCTAAAACTAAATTAAGAAGCGCTAAAATTATGTTTCTATCTTGAGGGTCGCCAGGCCAAAACAAAACTGTGTTAAGGGTCACAGTAAAAATAATGTGATACATTACTGTACTGTATATTATAATCACACATTGCAGTCAATCTCACACATATCCACACATCTTCATCCATATCTCCACCACACTTATACTAATATGCATACATCAGATGTAATATTATAACAGCATGAGCATTTGCTGAGATAGAATAAAATCTTCAATTCTCTACAACATAGTCCTCTGAACTAGAAGTGGCAGCTGATGCATATAATTGCATCTAGCATCTTTGTGCTCATCTTGTTTCTTATTTTGTCTTCACTATGGAAACATGAGATAATATCCTCTCTAGGTGCCAAAAAAGGCCAAATTTTAGGAAGATGACAAACTAATTTTTGTTTATGCCAATCAGGATGAAAAGTTTTACAAATTCATAGAATTTGGCACCCAAGATGCCAAAAGGTTTGCGCTTGCACAAGTGCAAATGCGCATAATTGCACAAGATTTGGCGCAAATGCAATCAAACTTGTGCAATTTGTGTCTTGCTTAAGTGTTTGCGCAAGTGCCCAACACTGAGAATATCAAAGGTAAACTAAGTACAGTACCACACTGTAATGGCCTCCATTCACTGGGCAATTTGACAATTTGTCATCATCTTTAACCCATTATTAGCTCTCAAAAGGAAGGAGTTACAGACGATTTCAAGACATAATCAAGTTTCCTTCCTTCAGCTACAAGTAGACACCAAGAACTGCTTTGTCTCTAGTGTGGCGACCAGTAGAAAAACGCTATTGTCAGCCCTTTGGTTCTCGAGACAGCCCACATAGAGTTACAGTAGTGGGACATTGTGATACTACAGTATGTGTATCAGTTATTCCACCACTAGAAGTCTTTCCAGACCACAAAATAGGTGGGAATTTTGTTTGCGTTTGATGACGTTACCTGGAGCGTGAGGGTTAAATGATTGGATGGAATAAATAATATAACAGCAACAAAGAAAATAAAAAGCTTGCCCTGATTTTATACCAACATATTTATGGTGTGACAACGATTACTACGCAGCCATTGAAGCCCTGGCAGCGACGGTCTGTAGCCACGAAGACACTGCTGGAGTAGCCTTACCAGCCCATACTCCTGCAACCTGGCCTGTCTTCACCTAGGAAAATAGAAAACATAGTGTCCTTTAGTGTTAGTATTCACTGATTATATTTAGTACTACAGTATATATATATGTTGGCTATTATAATTTCACCTGTTTCAAACTGGAGGTACAAGAGGAAAACTTAGTAGCTTAGAGATATGAAAAGACTTTATATACCGGTACACCATATTCGCGTGACCGGTGGGTTATGGATTAGGTCAACCCATACTAGTTGGAGCTGCTATTCATGACAATTCAACAAAAGTTTTTAAAGCCAGAGATCACAAGTGCTGAAACTGTAATGACAAACTCTCAATAACACAACTCTCAGATATTTTGTTCTACCAATCTTCTTACCTGTGAATGTCCTACAATACGTTTGAAAGATAGGAGTTTTACTGTCATTATTGAGATTTTGTAATATAACGAACTCTCAATAATGCCACTGTTATCCTATTTTATCATTCTCCTTACCTGAGAATGTCCTGCGGTAAGTCTGGCAGCTACGAGGGCAGCCCATGCCTCGGGTGATCCAGGGCACATCAGCACCGCTCGCTGGGCATCCCGCAGCCCACTGGCACTGCTGGTGTTGCCCTTCCTTCTCTGTCCTGCAGCTTGCATACCCAGCCGAGCCAGGGCACTCGTCACAGCATCCTGATACACACAAAGAAAATGCTAACATTATTTTTTTTTCCAAGCTATGAGGCTAAATACTTAACCTAAGTTTTGGATAACATACTGTAGATATGGCTTTAGGTCATTAATTTGTAATCAGTCAAATTGGTATATAATTTAAATTTTTATGTGAAGTGCCCAGTTGCTTCACATAACAAAGAGACTCTTAACTAATCTGCAATTATGTACTGTTACACTACCTGAGCCAGAGTTTGTGTGTGTCCCGCAGTCTGTGCCAGTCTAGCGGCAGAGGCAGCACAGGTGGCGGCAGCTTGGCAACGTGTAGCGGCGGCAGCAGGCGTGGTCTTGGGTGGGGTGGTGGAGAGCAGCACATGGGCCAGGGACCGCCACAACCCAGCACTGCCAGGGTGTTCATGGATGGTACGACTCAGGATCAGTCGTGCCTCTCTCTCCTTGCCCTGGTGGGGTTATGTTAGTGTTAGATTAATGTTATTTAACTCCTTCAGTACGATTGCATAATTTAAAATTATTTACGAATAACTTAAGGTTTTACTGTCCAGGGAGGGCCTCTAGGAAGTTTTGTATTTTTATATACAGTATATATACAGGTACTGTATATTGTATGTATGCATGTATATACTCAGGCACATACCCCATTGGTGGGGGTGGCCAACACGAGACAGAGCCCGAACAGAAACAACATTTAAAGTTCCTATTCTCAGGGTCCGGAACCACTTTCGCGTTCCCTCGCCCGTTTCTCTGTCTCGTTGAATAGGTTAAATTTCAGCATGACAAAGGTGTTCCACAGCTCAATATTCCAAGATTAATAAAAACAGAAAAACAAATAAAGGACATTCATACACCGAAGTACCGTATTGAATGCATCAGTGTCGAGAAAGGTAAGAATAAGTTGAGGGGGTTTAATCATGTGACAAGAACTTACCCTAAGTGCTGCATGTGCCGCGGTGAGGAAACCAACATGGCTAATGTAATCTTTGGTGTGTTTGTGTGGTGTAAGTTCAGCCAGAGCAGCGGACGACAGCACTTCGTCTCCTAGCACCAGACCAAGGGCCGCCAGAGCCAGCAACCCGTACACAGATGCATTGGTAAGTTGGGATCTGTAGGAGAGCACATAGTTTATTTTTAATTTATATTTACACAGTACCATTCAACATGCATCTCATATACTAATCACAGGCTGGCCACCTATCTTAGGAAGGATATGGCTCTAACTAAAATAATAATAATACAAACAAATTTTTTTTGCCATAACTTACAGAATATAAATATTTAATATATCTAAAAATTATGCTGTGAAAAATAAAACACTAAAGATAATCACAATGATTATATGCACCAATGCTTACCCTTGAAACAGTAGCTTCTTGGCTTCTTCTGTATTTTGGAACTTGTACTGTAGTGCCGCTAGAGCCACCAGTACATGGGACTTTTGGCCGTCATCTTTTGCTGACCAGTGGAGTGCTGCGGTGTACGCATTGTACGACTCCTCAAACTGACCGGCTGTGGGGAAATACAATTTAATTTATACACTACAAGTGTGACATGTTACTTGTAACTGAGCCTGTGCAATATTTTATGCACAGTACCGTACTTTACAGGTTTCCCTCGATTTACGATTGGGTTACGTTCCTGAAAACCCGATCTTAAATAGAAAAATCATATAGCTAACCCTAAAATTAATGGGGTAAATAAGGATGCGTTCTCAGACCAGATAAACCCCAAACACAAACACCTAAAAAACAATAATATTACCATAAATTGGGGCATCGGATAGTGAGGGAGACCTGTATTATTTCTAACCCTCTATATTCCAATCTTTCAAGAAAAGCAGGTGATGGGATGGGTCTATCAAAATAGGGGTTAAGTGTTCTATACTTCCCATACCTGCCTTTGGTGCCACTGCTCAAGAGAGATTCCTTGAATAGAAATTATAGAAAAAAATAAAAAATAATAATAAATAAACAAAGCTCCTTACTTATCCCTACACTCTGCAGTATATAGGGTCCACAGACTGGGCCTGGAGGTTTTCTCCACCTCACCTCCGGGGAGCAGGGCACTGAGATATCTTGCAAGGTAGGCCTTAAAATATAATATATGAAACTTGACAACTTAACTGAAATGCATGCTGAACACAGCAAACAAGATAAGCAGATCTTGTGGGAAAGGTCCTGTACCTAGTAAAGATGATAACCACTTCATTGTTCTTATGGAGCTTAAAAGATCTTGATGCCAGTAAGTTATAAGAAGCAGGGGAGTGAGGCTATCAACATTACCTTTGAGGCTAGCCAGTGCAAGGGTACACTGGGTGAAGAAGTCTGGGCCCTGGATGGCTGACAAGCTCTCCATGGCTTCCTTGGCTCGGCCCCACGATCCCAACACTCGACCCAAATTTGTCTGTACACCTTCTTCAAGTCCCTCTACCTTCACCTGAGGCAATATAAATATTATATAAATGATGTGTTAAAGCAATATTCAACTGGATTCAAAGGTATGACGACAACTTTGATGAAAAATTGTGTCAATTCCAAGGTTAAACACATTACTTAAAGAATCTTACGGGTGAAAACAAAAAGGAAATGTTAAATGGTGATTAGAATAGAGGACTGTCAAGTAGTAATATCGATAGTAAAATAACTTATAATTGTTTTTATTCCCAGTTAATAAGATTTTGTAAAATTTGCACTAAAGTAGATGACTTTTGGGCTAGAGCTAGGTTACTATACAGACTCTTAGTAGACAGAGGTTTTGAGGCAAGTAAATTGTTCCATAAATTTAATCTTTTTAGGGTCAATTATTGTGACTGTATTCTAAAATTTGACATCAATAATTTTAATCAAGCATTTTTAACTTGAAGTTTCTTGTATAACCTCTGCTTACTTTTTGTCTGTATTTATTATTTTTGTCTGTATTTATTGTTTATCTTTTTCTTTTTCTATTATTATTATTAATATTGATTTTTTAAATTGATTGTTCTTGTTAAAAGAGTACTCTTTGTTTAAATCTGTTGTTACTTCATATTTTGCAATTATTTGTCTTTATATTGTATGTATTCATTGTCGATAGTATCAATTGCTTGCTTTTGCGATTTCCTTAGTTTATTTGTGCGATAAATGTAGGTTATTTGTAGGGTAGTTATTGATAGGGGTCACTTGAGGCATGCTATGCTTACAGGTACCTACCCGATAGCACTATCGTTAGTGAGTGCTGTACTGTATTTTATATTTTGTAATAGTATAGATATCTTATCAATATTTGTATGTCTTGTCATGTTGCAAATTTCATTTTAAATAATATTTTGACATTTAACATGTAGTTTCTTTATTCATGCAGAGTTTAGTAAAATTTACCAGAACGTCCCGGACTTCCCAAACTTGACTAATTCCTTTAACGTGACGATGGTGCGTTGTTATATGTGCGATTAGTTTGCTTGGGAAACAGATTAACTTGCTCATGTAGTAATGTGCACCCTATGTGGTGGATTGTGTTCTTTTATTTAATAATTTTCATTTTAGTAAGCGTTGTTTCCACATAGCGATTTTGATAATTTAATTTGACTTTATATTGTCCTTGTCCCAATTTTGGTTTGTTTAGTTTGCAAGTTTTACATTTTAATTTATATACCAGTTGTCTCTCATCTAGAGTGTCGGCAAACTATTGAATCCAACTATACATTATTAGAGAACTACTGTACTTTAAAATAACTACCATATAATAAGGTCAGTTTATATTCACAGGTAATGTAATATTATCCCAAATACTATAGAGAAGTAAATGTTCATAAAGGATGTAGATGGTAATGTGACAACCTTGGCTTTCCTGGCAGCAGCGAGGGCAGTAGTGTAAACATTGACGGCTGACTGGTGTAGCCCGGCCATCTCTAGGGACAACCCGGCCATGTTTAGTCCTATGGGGTCCTCTTCATGTTCTCTGAAATGACAGATAACAGTAAATTAACACGAGAGAGAGAGAGATATGTGGATGGAGAAAGAGCCCTAACCTAACTCACTCAACCAAACCTATCCTGACTTATCCTAACTTACCAGGTAATCAACCATTAATTACTTCAGAGTATAGTACGGGTAAATATAATTATGAAGAAAACAAACAGACTTGTGAGAGTTCCGTATGGAGCTCAGTGGTCTGGTTAATCTGCTCTACATAACAAACAATACAGTATAATGTAAAACAACTCTTTCAGATCCTGGGCATCTAGAAAGCAGTGACCAGGTATCTGGACACGAGTTTACTCATAATTATATATTTTTATTGATTCAGGTAAGCGTCTGCATAATGGTATGGTATTAAGTCCGGATGTTTACAGAGTTCTTTCAGACAAAATTCCACTGACCTGGTGTAATAATAATAACAAAAAACTAATCGTCAACCGCCTATTGGGCAAAAGCCTTTCCAGTATAAGGCTGGAGCCTAACCTGGTGTAGAAGTGTGTGCAGTCAGTGAGGGTAGGTAGGGCGTGGGTGAGGGCAGCCTGGGTACGGGCATCGGCCTGGAGGGAGGAGTCACAGGCACGTTTGGTCTGGTGGTGGCCGTACCCCAGGCAACTCTCAGCGTGGATACCAAGCAGGGTCGTGTGGCGGAACAGGTCCACTGTCTCCGAGTGGCCCACGCTCTCTGCCACCAGAGCCTAGAGAAGAAATTATATATTAATATGTAAAACTGCTCAAGTCAACAGAACACATACAGTACTTTAAACTGAAACTGTCTACGTGGTGCGATGCATAAGGTGTTGATTTTCGGTGTGAGCATCCTGGATTCGAATCCACGGACTGCCACATGTGTTTGTAAATTTCATTAATCGATTTTAGGAGTATAGTTGGTTGTTGGAAGGAACATAATAATTGCTTAGAAGATACTCTATAAAATATTTCTTATATTTCAAGTAGCCATCATCAGCTAGTCAGAAGCTTTACATTTTTATTTTCCCAAATGATACAGTACAAACTAAATTTCTCTCACCTGACCAACCCAACAAGAGACGTAGGCTGGGTCGAGGGCCTGGGCTTGAGAGAAGGCCTCGTGTGCCAGGTTAGGGTCACTTTGGGTCAGGTAAAAGGACCCCAGGTGTGTCCAGGTGGAGGCACTAGGGGCTAAGTCACACCCACGGATCAAGCAGTGCTGCGCCAGGCCAAGGTTGTTCACCACTGTCAACAATACAAAAATAAGGGAGAAAAAATTAGAATAAAAACATATACTGTACACTCATATTAATCGATATAAAACTACCTATGATAAATGGTATGAATGAACTTTGCAGGGGTTAAGAGGCACGGATCCCTGCGAAATTTACCTAAATCACAAATATTTTCCTTGGACCCACTACCGCCCCAATAATATATAAAAAGATGATTCGGGTTCTTGATAAGGTCGGCTGAGGCACTTACGCCAGTCACAAGGACATTAGTCAAGGCAAACCTTTTCTTAAAATTCTCGGACCAGCCCTTGCTAGCAGTAAATGTTGGCATTATTACCACTAGCCCCATCACTATCAATAAAATCAATGTCTTCTTCACAACACCGCTTGCACCACAATTCTCTATGATTCACTACCGATACGCTTCCCCTTGTCACGAGCGAAGCAGTCGTTTCACCATGTGCTTTACCGATGTTGGATCATCTCTATCATAACTATCACAGCTTAAACTAATGTTATTCAGTAAAACATTCATGGTACATACTTCTTGCTTGCTTATTCACAGAAGAATTGGAAAAAGCTGACAATATACTATGGGCTAGGCTTAGCTTATAATCGACAATTTTAATTTTGTGTGTAAATTAAAACATAAGCGGTAGACTATTTTAGGCTTGTGCCAAGAAGGCTTTTTATTAGCTGCTTATAGAGAAATTCAAAGGAGAGAGGCTCATCAGACTTGCGTTTGTTGGCCATGATGAGAAATAATATAAAAAGTAGAGCACAAAATCTGAAGACGGAGATAAACACAAGCAAGCGGTCTGGCGGGAGTGGCGAGAGAACAACAAAATACCGATTTTAAAAAAAATATGTTAATTTTTAACATTTTTTAGTGATCCGGCTGAAAATCCCTCGAATTATTATATAAGCGAATTCATGTCAAGTGCACAAATCACCAGGGTCCACTGTGCTGTACATGGTTTGGACTACAATCAACGTTAACAAACCACTCTCTGTTTTGTGTCATCTGCTACGACCCAGGCGGTCCGGCACCGACCCGGAGTTGCAGCAGGACCCCCGTCGCCCGCAAATGTCCGCATATATAGAATTTCTTTCCGTGTTGTGGCCGACCTTGGAATGTTGGGTGTTACCGCGTCCAAACGAATCAAAGTAATCTTGATAAAGCATGGGGAAGACAAGATTTGAAGATTGATTATAAAGCAAAAATACAGAATAGTAAAAATGTTGCGTCTGCTACCGCCGCCGCCAACACCGTGAACGACCGCAGCAGTGCAAGTACTGGCACTGAGCTGGATACACAGGCCTAGTTTGCCTTTTTCCAGAGGATCTACTGTAAGAAAACTGTAAGAAAATATGAAACACGCGTATATCGAGACCTGACTGTACACTTACATTTATGAGACGCCACAATCCCAAGTGCAGTCCATGCCCTGCCGTTGGTGGGAAGGATGGCGAGGCTCCTCCTGAGACACAGAACAGCCCGCTGTAACAATGCTTTGGCTGCCGTGTCATCTCCTCCTGCCTCCATCATTCGACCCTGCTGGTACAGGTTTGCACCCAGGTCGTGCCACAGTCCCGTGTCATCATCACTTACACGCAGTGCGGACCCATAGCATCTGTACCAGGAAAGCAGAAGAGGTAATATTCTAGAATAGCTGTAGGCAACATTCGAGTTCATATAATAACTCCAAATATTCCAATTCTATATCACTCCTTCACAAGAATAATCCTCTTCAGGTTTTCCATCTAACTAAACAAATATACTGTAGCTACATACAACCAAATAGCCGATGTCTTAAAACACAGGAGGGGCGACAGTTTCTGTTCCCCTAGGTCAGTGGTCAGCAACCCTTAAAGCTAGAAGAGCCATTATTTAAAAGTTTGATCAAAATGTTGTACTGTCGGAGCCGCAATACAAAACAAATTGGTCTCATCAACCGAAATCTACAGTACTTCACAAATAAGAGAATATACCCTACTTCTAAACTAAACAAATTATAGTGATATTGTTTAATATCCTGGTATTCACAAGCTTAGGAAAGACATGTGTCACATTTCTAAAAATCATATCGATTGATACCTATACATCTTTTCGAAGTTGAATAAACAAATCTAATGTTGCCTTGAATGCCTAAGATGCCTTAATTTTGAAGGAAGAATTATTATTTCTGAAGCTACTGGAGCCACACAAGTGTCCTGAAAGAGCCGCAGGTTGCCGACCCCTGCCCTAGGTCATAGCACAGTCCTACGTTATCCTCACTTACATGCAATGCCAATGCGTAGCACTTGCAACAGGAATACAAAGACCTGCATACATTTAAAGACTATGGTAGGATTTATATCTATACAGCTACAGAAGATTTCTAGGAATGTCTATTTGTAGCTGAGATTAAGATCTTTATCATGAGCTACTTTGTTTTTTTCTCCAACTCCTTCCTTTTGAGATATATATTTGCTAAAGATGACAAAAAATCTTCCATAACATCACCCACTTAAGTGTTAAAATCCAAAGAAAGTCATAACTTTCAATTTCTTTGGAAAAAATACATTCTATGTCACTGGTTAAACAAACTTTTAATAATAATAATGTCACTGGTTAATTTTCTAATTGACTGCATAATTAACTGATTTACTGACTGAAACAGACAGATTAACAAACCTGGCTCCCAACTGCAGCACTTCAAGTTTGCCGAGTTGTGTAGTCTCGTCAAGGTCGTGAGCCTCCCGAGACACGAGTCTGGCGGGCATAGTGATGGGTGTGAGGGACGGAGGCACCGGGTGCATCAGGGTACAGGCGTCTCCCACAAGCTTCCAGATACAAACACTCTCCGGCTCCAGGCTCCCAGCTCTAGGAAAAGACAATAGTGATTTTGATAAGTTCTTTTGCCTTTATATTGTGTTGTCCCTGTTTTGGTTTGTTTATTTTGCAAGTTTTACATTACAATTTAACCTCTTATACACATTGCAAGATAACATTTTGTACAGTCCCGGACAGATGAAACAGCAACACCTCGTCCACCCGCTATGTGGTGAGGGGCTCTGCGGATTTGGTAACACTGGCAGGAGGTGGGAGGGATGTGGGTGGGTGGGTGATGAGGGGAGGGATGTGGGGGGTTTAGGGGGGAATTGGGAGGGTGAAGAGGCAGCAATCATGGTGTGGCTGGTGGGAGGGGGCAAACAAGTGACAGGGTAGGGGAGAGCAGACTGTTAAATTTGTTAAATGTAGCATACAGTGATATTGTAGGTGTGTGTAATTTAAAATCCTGTGGGAGTAGCTTGTTCTATAGGAAAATTTGCTTGTCACTCTGTTCTCCCCTACCCCGTCACTCGTTTGCCCCCTCCCACTAGCCATACCATGATTACTGCCTCTTCACCCTCCCACACTCCCCCCTAAACCCCCCACATCCCTCCCCTCATCACCCACCCACCCACATCCCTCCCACCTCCTGCCAGTGTTACCAAATCCGCAGAGCCCCACACCACACAGCTGGTGGACGGGGTGTTGCTGTTTGATCTGTCCGGAACTGTACATGACAATACTCTATTCATTATGTTGAGTTTAGAATACAAGGCCCCTAGCTTCTTGTAACTAAGGTAGGGTTAGAGCAAATAGGCTGTAAATGTCTATACAGTACAAATATCAATACTTAAAGGTAGAAGAAAACAGTGAACAAAGCAAATTGCTTCTGGAATCTAGCTCATGCTTTATCAAGTTAAACTATATAAATAATAGTACCGTACTAAGCTTGTGATTAATCCTACCTTGTGAGAGCAGATAAGGCGGCAGTGCAGGCGTCCCTAAGGTTGGCAAACATGGCCTGGTCGGCAGCACGTCGACCAGAAGCTAACAGAGCTTCAGCCAGTCCTACAAGAGCTACCACCCGCACCTCACGATCCGGCTCACACTTCACCACATCCTCGTAGCCAGAGACAGCTTCCAACATCTCTCCCGTCAACTGGGGTGGGAAAATGAAAACTGCGATTAGAAGTACAGTATGGTTTAGAGATTTATAGCATCAGAGCTTGGCCAACCTCTGCCATCTTGGTGCCACTGGTTTTATATTCCTCTCTTTATTTAAACTCAAGAATCTCAATACCTAAATAAATATTTGGAAATACAGTGTACTGGTAGAGGACACAGTATAATATTTGCTCTCTGGATATACAGTCCACATCATAAAAATAAAGTCGTTGTTGTTGTCGTTCCCTAGGCGGCCTGGCGGAACAGCCCCGAAATAAAGTAAATAAATAAAATAAAGTAAGACCTCATTGTTTGATGATTGAAAATAAACACATATGGAGAACGATAAAGAAGGAGACAGATGAGGATGGGGGTGAGGGGTGGATGAGTATGGAGGTATGGTTGAACAGGGATAAGGGTAGAGCTGGAATGCTAACGTGTAATAGATAGGGATGGATGGGGGTGAATGAGGAATGGGAGATCAGTGAACAGGCATGGGAGTGAAGAAAAGAGACATATAGACAAAGGTGGATGGGAGTGGATTAGGATGAGGAGATCAGTGGACAGGTATGGGAGTGATAAGAAGAGACATTTAGAGTAGGGTAGATGAAAGTGGATTAGGATAGGAATATCAGTGGACAGGTATGGGAGTGATGAGAAGAGACATTTCACAAGGGTGAGTGGGGATGGATTAGGATGGGGAAATCAGTGGAAAAGCATGGGAATGAAAGGAAGAGATTTTCAGACAATCATCGTACCTACACCTAGAAAATATAAATGATCACAATACATAAACACATACCTGTTTGATGTGAGCTATCTGGTAGAGCGGGTAGAGGGCTGATGGGTTGAGCTGGGATGCTGCTGTGAAGACCTTCAAGGCTGCAGAGTAAGCACCTCGAGCCATGTATGCGTCACCAAGGCATTCATACCCAGCACTAAGGACAAAAAAATAAAAAAAATAATCATATACAAAATAAACAAATAAATAAACCCACATGGATCAGAACTGACTATAACTTGAATATTAGGCTATGAATTTAAGAACAAACATTCTACAGCCTACTGGGACCTCATAAGGCTGGAAACTCGCAAAAAAGAGAGGGAGGATAAAATCATTATAATATATAGGAAATAAGGAATACAAATTCAATCATTCAAGGCTGGAGAAGGCCTAACTCCAGGATCAGGAATAAGTTCGTCTTGAAGTTAAAATCCATCTATCTCGCCATTCGTACTTAGTTTCATTCCATACTGTTAAATTAATTAACTTTAAATGGCCACGTTCCTGAAGCACACCATATTAAAAAGGAGCCAATAGGAATAACTCATGACCAACTACAGGTAGACTACTGCAGCGTGTATACTTGGGAACAAAAGCTAAAGAATAAAGTTGTTCCATTTTCAAAGTGCTTTAACCCTTAAAGAGCGGCGCCCGGCTATAGCCGGGCACCAATTTGCAGCAAGTTAGGAGCATTATTTTGGCTTTTAAAGGGTTAAAATCGAGTGCAAATGGCCGGGAGTGCAGCGGGCCACACGTCCGACTCCCAGGGCCTACCGCCGCCCACTGACTCACCCTCCCTGTGTTCTCGAGAGGCCGGCAGTGTAGCCAGTAGTGAGCGTAGCTGGGAAAAATATACCGCTATACGCTAAACTCCCATGTTACTGGTACCACTGTATGAGAACCACGAGTGCTACATAGCTCGTTCTGGTCTCATTTTGAAGCTTTTAGTGCCTATTTTTTTGCTGAATAAATTTCTTTTCATGCAGATACTTGATTTATCATTCAGGAGGGCCTGAATATGCCCAAATAAGCCCAAAACCCCCCGCTAGACGAGGGTTAAAATATTTAGCTTTGCGCGGTATACCGGTAATTCAAATTTTCTAGACCGTTACACCTCAACCCCCAGAAATAGACATTATGTTGAGCTCTCAGAGAATTGAGTTAAGGGGACTGTAAATATATTTTTGGTCTAGTTATTTATATATTCATATATTTTTTAGTTTCCTCCCTAGACCTCCATCAAACTTTAAAAACATCCATTAGATCCCCATTCTAGATAAATTTGTACATTTTTCGGTAAAAAAATATCCTGGTCAAAGGCCGATTCTTCCAAAATTACAAGCTCACTATCGTTCGCCAAGAAAAAGATTGACACCTAAATAGCACGAAA
Source organism: Paralithodes platypus (assembly GCA_032716605.1). NCBI lineage: Eukaryota > Metazoa > Arthropoda > Malacostraca > Decapoda > Lithodidae > Paralithodes > Paralithodes platypus. The sequence continues at coordinate 1,912,763 of CM064489.1, forward strand.
GGTCTTAATATTGACAAAGAAATCGGGCGAAAGGTCGTAAACTCAACAAACTAATGGGGCAAACGACTTAAAATCTCAAAACTAACGGGGATAAGCATGAGGAAGATTTGTTGTTGTTGTTCCCTAAGCTGCCTGGCCGAACAGCCCCGAATGAGGAAGAAGAGGGCCCAGAAAAACGACCCATCTCCCCTTAACAGAGAAGGATGAATTAACGGATGGAATGAAAAAAAGCGTCCCATCGCCATACCTATCGTCCGGGCTGATGGTCAAAGCACACTGGAGGGCATAGGTAGCATCCTGAGGGTTGTGTGTAGCCAGGTGGTGCAGACCAAGACGCAGCCACGCCCATCCTCCACCGGCACGACCACCACCGCGGGTCACACGCTCCAACAGCACTAGATTCTCCTCCTGTAGTTAAAATGGAGGTTTAGTATGCATAAAACTGCTGTATAGAATGGTAGGTGAAGCTAAGATCTCAAATGTTTCATGTTATAATTTCTCGTCATATTAAGAAAGAGCTGTTGTGATTATAGAACTGTTATTATTGACATCAAATGATGGGTGCTAGTATCAAGTGAAGCTACTAATATCTCAAATGCTACAAATACTGTGCACGAAAGAATGTAGCAGCGCTACACTTTAAAAATAATCCATATCATCAGAAAGTGTGCTTAATTTATCCATTCATACAGTACTTTTCTTTTTTCGAATTACCATATAGAAATAGGCTACTGTAACAAGAGTCATGGAAAATGTTGAAAAATTACTTACATGTTTGCCCAAGACCCTGTAGATGTCCGAGAGCGCGGCCCCTACAAGGTCATCCCCAGGGGCCAATGAATGGGCCCGTTCGTAGCACTTGAGGGCCCGGTCCATCTTGCCGTCGCGGCGGTACAAGTGGCCCAGGTACAGGAACGGGTGGGCCAGTTTGGGGTCCAGCTTGCCGGCCCTCATTAGGCTGAGTTGGGCCTCTCCATACTGGCCCATGAGATAGTACAAGCGGCCCAGCTCTAAATGGCCCTCTGCACTCCCAGGCTCCTCCTAAAATACATCAACAGTAATTTTGTCAGTCACGTTTCATCAAGCTCCTCATAGACAGAGCAATTTTATCCCCTTCCGTACCGGCGACGTCTTTTTAACTTTATTCTGGCTAGTATTAGGACTAGATGATTTTATTCAGTTAAAAAAAAGGCCTCCAGCAATGAACAGGCTTTATACTATCTCCATTAACCATTTTTACTACCACAGATCCTTCTTAAACTGCTCAAAATCGTCTAAATATAGATTAACTTGCTCATGTAGTGATTGATGTACACCCATGTGGTGGATTGTGTTCTTTTATTTATAAATAATTATTTTACTTAAGCGTTGTTTCCACATAGCGATTTTGATTTGTTGTTTTGTCTTTTTACTGTGTTCGTATACGTTTTGGTTTGTTTATTTTGCAAGTTTTACATTATAAATATAGCTAGAATAAAACTAAAAAGACGTCGCCGGTACAGAAGGGGTTAACCATCAGTTTCAGTAATTTTCCCCAAACTCCTTCAAATACTGTATAGGTAACAGAAATTTTCCCAACTTATATTTTCAGATTAGCTCCTATAATACAAATTCTGGTACAGGAGTGGGTCTAGCTTCCCAACCCAAATGTGGCCGAGTTAAGCTTCTCCGTACAAGCAGCCCAGCTCTAAATGGCCTAATACACACCCAGGTTCTGCCTAAGAAAAATATATCCCTAATATATAAATGGGTAATGCTTCAGTCAAGCAGAATATCAAATAATAGATTAATTTGTCTACGGGCAAGGGACACTGGAGTTTTCGAAAAGGGGCTCCAGTCCTACTCCTTACACTATTCTTAACTTACAGTGTACTGGCTTAATAATAAAGAAGGGTTCATAACCTCTGAATTCCTATTTTAACTAATTGTCTACAGCCTATTGGACTATTCAAAGTAAATTCAAGGCCCTCTCTTATGTCAGTGGGTAATGCTTATACAAACCATAACTATACTGTATTACCTTAACAAACATTTGAAGCAGCTGTTTTGCCTGCTGTCTCTCCCCCTGAGCTGCTAGGAGAGACGCCGCCAAGAGTCGCAGCTGCTGGGCCTCACCAAACACTGCTGTCAGTCGCTCTAGGTCCGTTTTGGCTGCATCAAACTCCAACAGCTTGATCCTAGACTGTACCAGCAACACTGCACAGTCAAGCTCCTTGTCTGCATCCTGGTGGAAGAGAAAATCAGGGCATTAATTTTATACATTAAATCATATTTTATATTAACAGTGCACAGTAATTTTAACAATAAAAAAAAATAAAAAAAAATAAATAAAAAAAAATAGGAAAAGTGGGGGTAACATCCTTTGTAGCGGGAGGAACTGTTTTTCAGATGGGTATTTACTAAGAATCATTGAATAATATATTTAACCTAGCCTAACCTAACCTAGTATATTAGTGGACTACAGTAGTTATGAATGTAAAATGTAAAAATATATTGTAACATTACCAAATTATTGAGATAAATACAGGTCTACCATGATCTATCTACACATGATTATACCAAAGTGGGGATTGGGCCTGAGTAAATAGATAGAATAGAAATAGAAATCAAATAATTGTACAATTTAGAACTGTATGGAAGGATCTCTACAAAATCATTATCATCACCGTCTTCAGTATCATAATTTCTGATGCTTTACATTCTTAAGAATAGCCATGGCAAAAATGCTTCCAAGCTACTTTTCCCATATATGCTCCTTTACTCCAAGCCAGTGGTGATGGGCTGGTCTATCAGAGTGAGAACTGAGCGATCTCTGCCATACCCATAGCTTACTCTGACTGATCCTTTTACTTATATATTTTCTAGATCTCAAGTGACGGCGTCTCTTCCGTGGATTGACCTCCCAATCTACCAAGATTGGAAGCCAAAGCGTCACATTTTTCCTTTGCCCCTCAACTTTCTCTTCATAATTGCTGAGGGGCACAGGGCCCTGGGTGGGTCTTTGGTTTCCCGGGCGTTTCCACACCCTCCTCAGCTCCCCGCCATGGAGTGGCTTCGGTCACCCAGGCTTTATTGTGGTCGGCAAGGAGGGTTCTGTTGGGGCGCTCGGTTATGGCCTTGGCCTTGCTCGGGGCCTTGGGGCTGTTCGGCCAGGCAGCTTGGGGAACAACAACAACAACTCCAAGCCACGATGGGTCAAAGCAGTACTCGGTGTGAGTATCCTAGGTTCGAGTCCTTGGAGTGCCACATGTATTTGTTGATTTCATTAATTGAGTTTAGAAGTAAAGTTGGTTGGTGAAAAAATATGAATAAACAAATACTTTACACGGTATATACCTTTTCCAGAATATCCACAGCCTGACGGAGATGATTCTTATGCCCCATGTGTACAAACGCTCGGGCCTGCATAAGTTTTAGACTAGTGCGGTACTCCTTGGCATCCTTGTTGTCATCAGGTATGGTGGCGTTAGGGCTGGCGTCCATGGCCTCCATTGACCGCCGACATGTAACTTCCACTCCAGGCCAGTCCCCGTTGTCCACTTGGGTGTCCAGTAGTAGTTTCCATGCCAGTAAGTTGGTTGCGGCACGATCAGCTCCTGTTCATGTATAGAAGTTCTGGGTTAGCTATTGAAATTATAATGTAAAACTTGCAAAATAAACAAACCAAAATTGGGACGACACAATATATAGTCAAAAGAACTTATAAAAATCGCTGTGGAAATAACGCTTTAATCAAATAAAAGAACTCAAAGCCACCACATAGGGTGTACATCACTACATGAGCAAGTTAATCTGTTTCTAAAATAGGCTCAAATTTCTATCATATACAATACCGGTACAGTACTGTATCTTCAAATATGCTATGCTGCTCTTTACGCATACAGTGGTGTTTATCAAAGTTATTTGTAATGGTAATGATTAAGAAAGTAATTACATCTTTTGCAGGGTTATGCGTTGGTCACCCGATAGCCACTCTGCATATTGCACAATCCCCTGCAATGTCCCTGTCAAGTCCCCTAACCCCGAGAATCTTCTTCAGGACCTGGTCCTTTACTCCACTTTCATACTTTCTAACACATATTCATCCTTATCAATTCACTCCACATGGCTAATTAAATTGTAAAACTTGCAAAATAAACAAACCAAAACAGAGACGACACAATATAAAGGCAAAAGAACTTATCAAAATCGCTATGTGGAAATAACGCTTTAATCAAATTAAATTACAAAATAAAAGAACACAAAACCACCACAGTCCTGCCAGTATGTAACACCTCACTGATACACTACATACCAAGTTGCTCTTGCTGGTCCCTCGCTCCTTTCAAGAAGAACCATACAGGTTTCCCTCACTATCCGATGGCCCGATTTACGATAATATAGGTTTATAGGTGTTTGGGTTTGGGATTTGGCTGGTCCAGAACACATCCCCATTTACCCCTTTAATGTTAGGGTTTGCTATACGATGTTTCTATTCAAGATCGGGTTTTCAGGAACGTAACCCAATCATAAATCGAGGGAGACCTATACTTACCTAATCTCATGTGAGCTTTAGCCTCTTGTAGTTTTCCCTGTCGTTGAAACAGAAGTCCCTGTGCCAGGTTGCCCCACACCGAGGCCGTGTTCAGGGTCAGCAGCCGCTTTACTTTGACCACCACTTCTTCACCGTTCAGGGGAAACTCAACTGGGGGATGAAAAAGTAAGTTCATCTTTTAATATATTTAGATAAAAATAACACTAGGGATAACAAAAATAACACCTTACAGTACTGTATATGGGAAACACTGAAGATGAATTATTCACTATTCACCTTGACCTATCATTTTCTAACTATCTATCTATCTATTGCCAAACACCTTCATCCTCAAGGAGATCACTTCCATATTCCGAAGTAATTAGTTTATTTCCCTATTTTATTTTCGAGGTAGGGTTGGTATTATCATTATAAAAATCTAAATAAATTTTGTTAAATTTTGAAATACAGTATACCAAATAAATAAATAAAAACAATGTTGGACATTTGAATTTTTAATGCAGGTTTCAATGAGATCATAATTAACTATGATTGATGTTTTAGCATTTCAAGGAAAGGTCATAAACTAAATGAATTACTGTATTATATATAATTCAATATGATACTGCAGTTATTTGTTAGTTACATAAAAGACCATAGATCTTCTTCATTTCATAATCTTGGGGTCTCGCAGGGCTATTGAAAAGCCTACAGTCCATAAAGAGAAACTTGTACTGTAATAATATTCTAGTAATTTTCATTGAAATTACAACAACTAGCGTATCATACTGACTATACACGGTGTCAGTTAACTTGGCAATAGTTGTGATTCGTTGCTTCCTTATATCTCAGAAACGGCTATAGCAATCACGCTGTAATTTCACACACCTATTTATTAGTCTACCCTTACAAAATAATATAAATACCACCTCGATTGCCTTCATTATTTTTAAGCTTTAAGATATTAAGGGGTCAGGATTTGTGCCAGATTAGGTGATACAGGGTTTAGCTAGGAATACGGCAAACCAACTACCACCGACAACAATTGGGTTTGTCTATGAGTACGAGACAGAGACACAGAAAAACAAGGAAATACATATCAAACCTCCCAAGCTTTACCTTCTCCCTCTATGGGCCTGGTGTTCATCTCGACATATATGCGGCAGATCCACTCAAGAGGGTAGGCGGTGGGGAAGACCTTACACATGTTGAGGGCAGCCACGGCCACTCCAGGTCGGCCTCGTTGACGGGTCCGGTATAATAACTTGATGTTGGTTTGGTGATTGCGTTCGTTTTCTCCCAGTACCGACTCATTCAGGGAGTGTTCTAGAGATTCTTGTAACTGTAAATATGAATAAGTTATTATTAAGGAGGGAGGGAGGGGGGGGGGGGGGAGAACTTTTCAGGGGGAGTTGGTCGTTGTTGTCGTTCCCTAAGCTGCCTGGCCGAACATCCCCGAGTCCCTAAGGAAGGCCATGGCCACGGTCGGGCTTTCCCACAGAGCTCTCAAGGCGTGTAGATTGTGTTGTTGGTGTAAGTGATTATGTGAAATGCAGTCTTCTATGATGTGCTTAATGGTATGGGGTGCTGTGTTACATCCCGGGCAGGTGTCGACGACGGAGTCATCCAGTCTCTTCTGATAGCTCAGAAGAGCTGGATGGTGTCCGCATCTCACCCTGGCCAGGTGGACTCTGTCCTCGCGAGGAAGGGAGGATTCAGAAGGATGGATTTCGGGAGGTCGTGCCTGCAGCTGCGTGTTGTCTATGAAGGGGAGTTGGTAGGGAGGGGCTGCTTTGTAGGGTGGGGATATCTTTGGGGTGGGGGCTTAAAAGTGTTGGGGTTTAAGACAAACGGGTCACCTTTAACGCTACGTATATAACAGTGAAAGACTATTTTCACACATATAACATTCAATCTACAGTGTTTATCACATATCAACTAGCATGTCTTTTCTACCTTAGGCAAATGTTCCTCGGGCAGATCCTGTATGGCTGAGAGAATCTGAGTCACATTCTGCCAGACCTCGGTAATATGTCTCTTCTCTGTCAGTCTGCCAGCCAGTGCTGTCAGTGTTTCTGCCGCACCCAGCTGATCCCCGCGCTCTAACTGTACCGCTGCTAGACGACGGTACGCGTTGTGCGACTTATCAACGTCACTTCTGCAAGGCAATGAAAGAGATATTACTTTTACAAGAGAACAATACTGCATTTTAAACAAATCATAAAGCTAAAATGATAGTGTTCACAAAGCTCTGCCACCAAATTGTAGTGCTGTATTAAGATATAGGAAAACTAATGCAAAGCAATTTAATCAGAATATTCAGAGTAAAGTCATTCATGAACAGGGATGCCTATAGTCTATTCGCTGTAAGTAGGCTTGAAATCATAATCTCTTAACTTCTGTAGGCTAACTAAAAAACAACTTAAGTAATCGAGCTAATATTTCTACCATTTGGGAAGAGTCAGTCAAGGTATAGATGTGGAAATTTACAGCCAATTTGCTCTGGCCCTATTTGAGTTACACAGGATAGGTCATAATTTCTCGCCTACCTAAAGCGAATAGACTATAGTACCGTACACCACCATTAGGGCATGAGACTGAAATCGTGCCATGTGTAAACCACTCGGTCTTTAAAATTATACCAGTACATATGTATGTTTCAGTACGTCCACTATAGGTAGCGCCAGCGAGCTTGACAATAATCTTAACCCCTTAACTTCTTATAACTTGAAATTAATTAAAGCAATCGGGCTGACGTTTCAATCATTTGGGAAGAGTCCACCAGGGAATAGGTGTGGATATTTACAGTCAGTTTGCTCTAGGCCCTTTTGAGTTACAGAGAGGTCAGGGATCAAGATTATTGTCAAGTTCGTTGGCGCTACCTATAGTAACACTGGAAGTAGATTATTGTAAGTCGTTAAAATGTGGTCTTCAGTCGGCCATCACTCCCACCCCACCCCCACCCCCACCCCCAAAAAAAAATAAAAAAATATATATATAAAAAAATGGGAAAAGTGGGGATTGGGCCTGAATATATACAGTAGATAGATAGTTAAAAATATATGAAGGGCTATAAAGACTGACCCCTGGAGCAGGTTAGCCAGAGTAGTGAAGGCATTGGTAATTTCCTGCAGGGTTGCCAAATTGACCTGTTTCTCGTACAGTTGTGCCAGACCCTGCCACGCTACACTATTCTCGGGCTCTACTTGGGTCGCCATCTGGAGGGAAAGTTTAGGTTAGCTTAAGGATCAGGTAAGGTATAAAATATTTGTCTCATTATGGGTAAGATTCTAGGATAGCTATGCCTGGAATGCCGCCATTAGGACAAGAGACTGAAACTGAACGTATGTGTGGAGCACTCAGTCTTAAAATTTGATGTATTTATTTACATAATATCAATTAAATAATAACTATAGCCTCTATTGATTGGTAGCTCGTCCGACTGCTAACTGAAGGCTCTGCAGTTCAATCCCAGGCCATAATATTGGTAGATTCTGCCCTTTGAGGAGCAGATTCCCCCAGGACCCAAAATCTCTAGCTATGCTCCTGATTATGGCAACTATAGATATTCCCATATTAAAAGATATGGGAATAAGTATGAAATGTCCCGTCTCTCATTTGCCAGCCTGGTTATACAAAATAATGTACTGTACAGCCATCAGTCGTAATAGTATTATTCATAGTTATCGTACATTATCACATCTACTGGTACCAAAAGACCTGCGGATATTATACGAACACCTGAATACAGTACTGTATGCCTGTTTATTTGCATATCTATATGTCTGTGATTAGCAGGTATGCATGCTTGTTTACTTAAGATCTGTCTACAGGTAGGAGTTGTAAACATATTGAGCATAGATTATGATAAAAATAGCCTATAGTAAATACCATACCATTAGCGCTTTCTTGGCATCCTCCGCTTTGCCCAACTCCTGACAAGCCCGACCAAAGAACAGCAGAGCGTTGTAGTTCTTACGGTCATGCTTCAATGCAATCTGGAGAAAAAGTGGTTATTACACTTCACAAAATGTTACAAAATTTTGGGTGATGTCTTGTCTTATCTAGAGTGAGGTTTGGCATCCTCTACCCAAACTTAGCTATTAATGTCTGTCTCTTCTACTGTCCTACTTTTTCTTCTGGGTGCAGGGGGCTAGGAATTCCTCCTCCCCTTGTAAAATTTACTTACTAGACGAGACAGAGTAAGAGGCGAGGGAAAGCGAAAGCGGTCCCGGACGCTAAGAGCTGGAACTTTCAATGTTATTTTTGTCCGGACTATGTCTCGAGTTGGCCACCCCCTGCTGTGGGGTATGTGTCTGAGTATACTGTATACATATTTGAGTATACTATATACAATAATCTTATTTTAAACCCTTCCGCAACACACCTTTATACCTTTGATTCTGGCTAAAACTAGACAGTTGTATGCAGTTTAAAAAGGACCTGTGTTATTCAGATCATATTTACCCCTTTGAGTTCTAGAGGTAGATTATATGTTAAAGAAATTGTCTAATGGTAACCAGAATAAGATACAAATGATTTCATCGTACTGAAGGGCTTAATAACAAATAAATATAAAATTAAAATATGTTATCTACCGGCATCTATATATTGCCAGACGTCTTTATCCCTAAGGGGGTGGCCAAATATATAATAATGCCAGATTATGACACCCAAAGAAAGAGCAAGTACTGTACAATATACTGTACAGTACTACGATAGCTACCGGTATAAAGTAAAAAATATTTAAAAAGACTGTACTTAACTCACTCAGTACCGGTACTGTCCTATGAACTTTATTAAGGCTACTACAGTAAAAGTCCTGTAATCCAAATAGCAGGGGACCGGGCCTCGTTCCGATTACCGGATTTTTTGGATTATTGGAATTTACCCCTATGAACCTGTGTATTAATGGCCTGACGAAAACCTGAACACAATATAGGCTATGCATATGCACAATATAATGCTATACATCCAATATGACACATAATGGTAAACATTTAAAGTTATTTCATGAACATATGATATGTGTGTGTACCATTATGTGTTATTTGGGTGGGTTTCGGGTAGCCTAATGCCTCAAAAAGGGGACTTCGGGACTTTTTGAAATTTGGACTATCGGGTGAATTCGGATTTGGCCTCTTTTTCAAAAATTCGGACTATTGGGAGATTCTAATTATCGGTCGTCGGATTATCGGACTTTTACTGTATTAGATGATTTTGTTCAGTTTCAAAAGGGCCTCAAGCAATTAACAGGCTTTGAACTATCTTACGTAACTGATTTTACTACCACAGATCCTTCTTAACCCTTCCAGCCCGGCTGTCCTTTTATAAGGACACCGCGGCAGATGGGCAGGACCCCGGGTGTTCTTATAACAGGCAGTAAGCTTGAAAGCCTATTCAGCTTGGTCTGAACGCCGTGCGTCCGACGCATGTAAACAAAGCCGGTCATTGAGTCACCGCACCTCCGAAAACAAGGAGACGTCGGATCAATGTTGTTGTTGTATGGTATGACGAAATTAGTGTCTGAAAAGCTCCGATATTGTCAACATCGCGGCAAAATTCACTCCATGGAAATCGTTATCACAACTGAACCAGTTGACTTACAGAGCTCTACTCAACGCCAGTCTACAGATTGGAAACCGCACTACGTTTAAAGATGCGTGGGACATTTCTAGCAGTTAAAATAACAAAGATACGGTAGCCTAGGCCAAGACGTTTTTCGGCCAAATCGTCCGGGTACCCCACACTGTCCTTAGGAGGGCGAGCCCGGGCGGGAAGGGTTAAACTGTACAAAACGTCTAAATACAGCTTGAATAAAGTATAGCTGACGTCGCTGGTACAACACTGTCTTATACTGTACAGTACTATACAATCACCTGCAGACTCTGCAATGAAAGGTGGTACAGATTTTATTGAACAATTATGACGTGCTGACAAAATATATTGAAACATTTCCGTCAAATTCATGCTTGAGTCACCGTTTTCCCTTATTCTATGTTTACGTCTCAAGTTCTTATTCTTATTCTATGTTTACGTCTCAAATGGCATTACGATAGGGCAGACTGGGAGGGTCTTCAAGGTTTCTTTATTGATATTCCCTGGACCTCTTTCTTTTCTAATGATGCACACTCCACCTTGAGCCACATACAAGATTTTGTAAAAATTGGAATGGAAACTTTTATTCCTCATCAAAAGTACAGTAAAAGATCTAATTCACCTAAATGGTTTGACCATAATTGTGCTAGAGTAACTGAACAAAAAGCAATAGCCTACAATGCATACACAAGATCAAAAACACATGAAGCCTTTAATTACTTTAGAAACATCAGAAATCATGCCAAAACTGTATTAAACCTAACTAAATCAAACTTTCTCCACAAGCAGGCAACTAACTTCTAAATAATAATCCAAATGATAACAAAATATTTTGGTCTACTCTTAACTCATTTAAATCCAACTTCACTACTGCTTCATCCATTCCACCATTAAAATCTCCGACTGGCAATCTTGTAAGTGACCACGCGGAAAAAGCTAACCTTCTTGCGGATATTTTCTCCACCAACTCAACCTTAGATGAAATAAATCAGATGTCCCTGTACTTAATTTTAATTCGCCTGAAATTCCCTCACTTAAGATCCACACCAGACATGTCAAAACTATTTTGCAGAATCTCTCGGTAGATAAGGCTCCTGGTCCAGATGAAATTCCTCCAATAGTACTTAAGAATTGCTCCTTGGTGTTCACTCCTGTATTGGCAACATTTTTCCGTCTGTGTACTCATACCTCATGCTTCCCAGTACCCTGGAAAGAAGCAAACATCCAATCCAGTTCCTAAAAAAGGTGCCTCTTCAGATCCATCAAACTACAGACCAATAGCTATAACTTCCACTCTTGGTAAAGTCTTTGAAATTATCATTAATAATCACATAATTAAGCATCTTGAGAATAATAAATTAATCAGTGATAGGCAATATGGTTTTAGACGATGTCGATCAACTGCAGACATGCTATGGCCTTCTTACACATCAAATCAACCAAGCTACAGACCAACATGGTGAAACACTACAATAGCACTGGATATATCAAAGGCATTTGATAGAGTCTGGCATCAATCCTTATTGTCGAAGATGTCACACTACGGCCTTGCATCATTAGTTCCACTAATTTCTTCTTATCTTCATAACAGAAAAATACGTGTAATGGTAGATGGCCTTTATTCTCAATTTCACTCAATAAATGCTGGTGTTCCCCAGGGATCAGTTTTGGCCCCAATTCTGTTCCTCATTCATATCAATGATCTCATATCTACCACTCATAATCCAATACATTCCTACGCAGATGACTCAACACTCCACAGTTCCTTCACATTTACCAATTCTTTCACCCAACCCGATCTTATAAATTCAAAAATAAACACTGCAATTTCTCTGAACCAGGACCTTTCTAGAATTGATGGATGGGGACAAAAGACTCTAGTTTCCTTTAATGCACAGAAAACCAAGTACATTCAATTTTCTAACCGACAGAATCTCACTGACTCCCATATATTTTTTAATGATGTAAATATTCCCACTTCCCCTAGTATTGACATTCTCGGTGTAACATTAACTACTAACTTGAGCTGGACACATTATGTTAGAAGCATTGCTAAGAATGCCTCTAAAAAACTGGACTCCTGTACAGAGTTCGAGAATTCTTCACTTACGAGCAGTTGGCCGTGATATATAAAAGTCATGTGCGTTCTCAGATGGATTACTGTTCACCTCTGTGGGGTGGAAGTGGAGTGGTTGCATTGAGGCAGTTGGACAAATTCAAAATAAAGCTATTAGATTAATCAATAACCCTGCAATCACACAGGACCTTCCTACATTATCCATACGAAGAAACGTTGCAATCCCTTGCATTATTCTACAGATATTTTCACAGCAATTGTTCCGAGGAACTTGCTTCAATTGTGCCGCCTCTCCACATCTTTCCCCGTAGAACTAGGGCAGCTGAGAGCGCCCATGAATTTCACTTTCTCCTCCACAATGCAGAACTTCTGCTTATCAGAATTCATTTATCCCCAGAGCTACTACTCTTTGGAATTCACTTCCCTCGAATTGCTTTCCACAAACTTACAATCTACAAATGTTTAAATCCAGTTGTTACAAACATTTTATGAATGGAGGATGCCTTTAGGCACATGGACCTTTTTGTTTTATCTGTGTTTTTCCTTCCTCCGTTCATTGTCTCTTAAAAAAAAAAAAAAAAAAAAAAGTTGATCATAATTATGTTAGTGTACCAGCAACTTGTGCAGGTGACTGTACCTATTACTCTGCAAGCAGTAAACTAAATTGTATCTTTTACTAACCTTACAGTGTTTGCTTACGGCCTCAAAGTTATTATCTTTCATTGCCTTTTTGGCCTCCTTCAAGGCATTTCTTGCTTCCGTCATTTTGCTGAAAATATTGAAGTTATTTATTAGGCAAATATAAAACCAGTATACATACTGTATATCTACATCTATCTATCTATCTACAGTATATACCGATAATACCGATATATATACAGTAGGGTCTCACATAGAACGAGAAATTGGTCGATAAACGAGGCCGTTCTATGTGATAGCGGAATTTTGGTGGCCCAATATGGTCAATGTTCACTGTAAGCGTAAATTTCCGTCAGGAGCGTACGATATTTCGGCGCTCTATATGAGAACTCCTCGGATTTGCCCTACTTTGATGGCGAAATCGTTCTATATGATTACATTCGTTCCTAACGAAAATTTTGGAACAATATTTTAGGTCGGTCGTTCTATAAGCGACTCGTTCTATGTGAGCCCCTACTGTATATATATTCCGGGTGGATGGGACTCGTTAGCCTTGGTCGGCAACTCATCTAGGGGAGACAACCTTATACAAATCCGGGTGGATGGGACTCGTCAGCCTTGGTTGGCAACCTGTCTAGGGGAGTAAACCTAATACAAATCTGTACTGCTTACCTAAGGGTAAGGCAGGTTAGTGGATGGATTAGCCAAACATCACTGTAGAAAAATAGTGCTAACAAGATACACAGAGGGCTCCGGAGTCGGACGGATCCTAAATTGAGTGGTCAATCCTGTAAGTCTTTCATTAAACTGGCTCAGGTTGTCCCTCTCACAGGGAATAGGTCTGCTTGGGGGCATTCTGTGTATGGCCACCCTCGTAAGGGAAGTAAGGCGTCCGGCAATAGATAGATAGATAGATAGATAGATAGATAGATAGATAGATATAGATATAGATATATATATATATATATATATGTATATACCGTATATAGGCCTATATGGTTTCGCGTCGTTTCAATCACAAACCAATTTTACTCAAGTTTAAGATCCACTCTTATCTTTTCTTCAAAATATTAAATTACCGGTATCATATAAGGTCAAGAGGTCATATAGGGTGATTATTATAGTGGAAACTGTGAGTCTGCCTCTAAATGTATAAAGAAATGCGCGAATATCTACGGACGACCATAACCAGAGAATGCAAAAGTAGACTCGGCATGATATCTTCATTATCTGATCGTACAGGTACTTTTAGAATAGACTGCTTAATACTTAAAGTAATGTTTTAACTCAACAGCAATGAGCAAAGTAACCTCACTTTTAACATTATTTTTTCTAACTTTACAAATACTTTTCCAAGTCAGCTAACCAGCTTTTACTGTTAGGCCTAGCCATTTTTTGACAATCAAGTAGGCACTGTATAAACAAAATTTTCCTACTCAAAATCCAATTTCCACCTTCCGTGGTGAGTAGGGAGCAACCACTGACCTGAAACAGGTCAGTCGGAGCAACATACAATGAATGAATAGTCTGGCCAAGAGAAGTGGCAAATTTACTATTTCCAAATCTGACTTATTGACTGTACTGTATTTTATATGCTGACTGCTCAACCAACTGTATAATAATACAATACTTTGAAGAAAAAGATAAAGTATAATCCTACGTAGTGGGGAGAATTTATATCCCAAGAATTTGGCCTTGTCACAGCATAATTAGTTTGTGAAATTGTGATCAAACTGGCTATAGACATACTGGTTTGTGATTGAAACGACTCAAAAGCATATATGTATACTGTATGCATATACCGGTATATATATATATATATAATTATATACAGTATATATATAGATATATACTGTATATATATACCGGTATATATATATATACTGTATATATATATATTGTAACTTTGTAATATAATTAAGACGACAATCAAACAAAACTACCGGTATATCAAATCAATAACTAAAATAAAAACATCTAAAAATATATTATTGCAGTAGGCTATAGAAAATAAAGAACAGAGGAGGGGCTGTTTTCAAGGTTATTGGTATGAGTTGACTAGACAAGTGAAGTGAGTACGAGATGACTTGTTCTGTCGGGTACGAGTTGTCCAGCACAGCACCCGAGGCCGAGAGCCCTCACCGGGGTACCCCTAGGGCTGTCCAGGACTTATTGTCATGATCATATATATTGCCGGTACTTATTACCCGGTCCCGAAACTAACACCAATTTGTTCTCAATATTTGAAGGCTATTAGCCTAGGCTATAGAATAAGGATGGTATAAATTTGGGGTAGAATGTAGAGTTCGGGCGTACTGCCAGCCTTGTTTACACTACGCGGAGCGGCGTCGGACGTTTGCCATCATGTTCTCTATTTTGACTGCCTTTGGATACAATAATATGTTGAGGAGGGGCTTTGCCCCACCTCACCCCCCTATGACATACTGTCATCATCATATATATTGCCCGCAGGGGGCAAATAACCGAGAAAAAACCTGCCGTCAAAATAGACGCGAACTTAACCACAGCGATCGACAAATGTAAACATGACGGCGGCGGACGCTTCCAATCGTATTCCCGTCTATTTTGAATGCCATTGTATACAATAATATGTTGGGGGGGGGGGGGGGGGGCTTTGCCCCCACTCCCCTCCCCCCCATGACATATATATTGCCAGCAGGGGGCAAATAACCAAAACAAATCGCCGTCAAAATAGACGCGAAGTTAACCGCGGCGATCGCCCTATGTAAACATGATGATGACGACCGTACGCCCGGAATCTACATCCATCCCCAAATTTGTTTCAACCACTGGAAATGCATATTATGTGCACTACATAAAGCACTGTAAACAAAAATAAAAAAAATCTCCCTATTGACGGCGATAAAACTCTTATTAAAGGCTGGTTCAAACATAGCCGAGTCGGTGCCCGAGTCTAACACGAGTCACACTCGTCGATTATCGCCGTTGCTGGAGGCCGAGTAGGCCGCGAGTAGCAATTGATCCCGAGTCAACAAGAGTGTAACACGAGTTAACACAAATTAATACGAGTCAACACGTGTTCGTGCAAGAGTCTGTACGAGTAACTGAGAGTCAACATGAGTGTAACACAAACCCAAGACGAGTGTCAAAAATTTGAAAAATAACGGTCAAATTCCAGGGTACGAAAACAAAGAGTAGGTACGAGTCACGACGAGTGTAACACGGGTCAACACGAGTGTAACACGGGTCAACACGAGTGTCAATATTAACAATCCTCGTACATGATTATTTATTTTCTATATATATTTCAGCGATAATATTCATTACTATGATTTTATTTATATTTTTCTCATATATTTGGGTAATGTTCACCAGAGAAATTGAGATAATTTTTGTTCTGTCTATTTAATGCATCTATCTCCCTTATACATACAGTATATATAACTATGTCTTATTATTTTTGTTTTAATCTATGAATCAAATTTAATGCATCTATCTCCCTTATACATACAGTATATATAACTATGTCTTATTTGGTATTTTTTTAATCTATGAATCATTTCTAATACGATGGAATTGAAAACAATATTACCCTTCTAACACACAAATAATAACATGAAAAGAAGTCAATAAAAATGTCTCCTTTGTCTTTTCAGAACCAATTACAGTAAGTCCGTCTGTCTCATAATAGTTTGTGTTTATCGCTCACTTCCCCCTCTGCAACTCTCTTTCTATCTATCTATCTCTCTAATGAATCTACCTAACTCCCTTATACATAACATAACTATGTCTTATTTGGACTTTTTGTAATCTTTGAATAATTTCTAATGCGATGGAATTGAAAAATATAATATCCTTCCAGCACATAGATAAACAATAAATAAGATAGTCTACAAAATATTTCAACCCTCCCCTCCGTCTTGCTGTGCGAGGCGCCCAGCTTCGGAGACAGAAGATTTACGTTTGATAGATATATATTTTTTTTCCCCCACAAAATGATGGGAAAATATTGTAACATGTTTTTAATTGACATTTGTGTCATTTTTGCTGATTATGAGTGGGTGGGAAAAAAAATCTTTAATTCCATCATATTGGAAATGATTCACAGATTATATAGAGACCAAATAACATACACTTTTAACCCGGCCAGCCCCAGCGACGCGTCTGACGAGTCACCTATGTATGTAACGCCAAAGCCCAGCGACTCGCCTGACGAGTCACCCTTTTAGCTCAGTCGTAAGGCTCAGAGTGGCTCTACCTAGAGGGCTCAGATTTGTATGGGAACTGTGTAAGTATCCCACGCGCCCATGCCGATGGTTGAAAACTCTCAAAGTCCAACCGCGTGCGTGTGTTAACAAGTCATTTAAAACTTGAGTAAAGTAAAATTGTAGATTAAACTTATTATTTTATATGAATAAAGTAACTATAAATATTAATTGGATGCAAAACAACACCTGGAGTCACATACATTTGATTTTGACATACAAAATACAACGTCGAAATGATGACGAAAAGCGACGAATCACCAGAGTGTTACACAGGTTTACACGAGTCAACACAAGTTAACACGAGTAACGAAGAGTTATTCAGAGTCAAACACGAGTGAACACGTATGTACACGAGTCTACACGTATTTAGGCCACACTCGTAGGTACTCGCCACGGGGCCCAAAAATTTCATGCATGCATGAAATTTTTGGACCCCGTGGCGAGTACCCACGAGTGTGTCGAGTAAACAAAGAGTATACACGAGTGTAGCACGAGTCTACACGAGTGTTGAGGAGTATCGACGAGTCATTGCCGAATAGCAAAATTTCATCACTCGTGTTGGACTCGCGCACCGACTCGGCTATGTGTGAACCAGCCTTAAACCCCTTACTGGTAAAATAGATGCGGATTTCAATAAATCATGGGGGGGGGGGGAGCTGCGGGCAAAGCCCCTTTCAACCCACCAAATGAAAAAAATAGTTGTTTTATTACTCTGAATATGGCATAGGCCTACACCTGAGTGTTTTAAGAACGTTGGATAATAGGGAAAAAACATGGGCATGTTAAAACATGTTAAGTGCGGGCATACCGCCAGCCTTCTTTACACTACGCGTAGTGGCGTCGGACCTTGGCCATCATGTTCCCGTCTATTTTGACTGCCTTTGGATATAAAAATATATTAGCCTAATCAAACAACCTAACCTAACTTAACCTAGTATTCATGTAGTAATGACAGGAGGCAAATAGCAGAAAATATAGCGTCGAAATAGACGGGAACGTAACTGCGAGCGCACAGCATGACAACCGTACACCCGGAAACTACATCCTTCCCAAAACATGGGAAGGATGTAGTATCTGGCCGTACGGTCATCATGTTTACATAGGTTGATTCCTTCCTATCTATTTTGACAGCTATTTTCCCCCTGCTGGCTGCTGCTGGCAATACATATGATGATGACAATGAGTCCTGGGGGGGGGGTAAGGGGGGCAAAGCCCCCCTTCAACCTAGGCTATCATTGTATCCCACCGGGCCACCGTATCCCACGTCACTGCGTCAGTCAAAATAGATGAGAACATGATCGCGAGCCGCGAGCGTCCGTGTAGTGTAAACAAGGCGGGCGGTACACCCGAATAAGCTAGCCTACTACAATGTAACTAGCCTACATCCTTGTCAAAAACATTGGTAACATTCAAGGAGACTACAGCAGGACTCTTCTTCTTCTTACCTCTGACCAGGTATACCCTAGACTATCCCACTGTTTACTAGCCTATACCCCTTTGAAAGGACATTAGCCTAACCTAACAACCTTACCTAACCTATCCTAGTTTTATGGGTGGGGGCTGCCGCCCCCACACCCCCGCTATTTGACATCTTTCACAGATTTTTGGTGTATTTTTTCTGTGAAATCGGGTTTTTTCAAGTGTCGATAATGAAATTCCTCCATGCGGACTATAATCATAATGAGAAAAATATGGCGAGTCTATTAGTCCCTATTTTCCCTAATAAATTGTTTCTAATAAGGCGGATGTAGTGTCCTTGAAGATTATCAAAACATTTACCAGGGATTGTAACTAATTTCAATTAGCCTAGGCTACTGTATAGGCCTAATGATGAAAACTACCAAAAATAGAAAAGAAAAACCCAAGGAAAATTAGTGGTAGGCCTACTAGGCCTAGTTTTGCTAATATTTTCCATAGCAGGGGGCAAATAACAGCTGGCTGCGGGATAGCCTAGCCTAGGCTAATATAGGCCTAGGCCTAGCCTAGGAAAAAAAAAACGGTCAAATTAGGCTACGTTAGAACGTCTAGCCGGTCTAGGCTAGCTAGAGCTGCTAGACGCGCAATCCCAGTCATCGTGACTCAGAGTGTGCAAAATTGTGAATAGGCCTAGGCCTAGGCTATTGCCCCGAAAGGTTGCTTGAATTTAATCTTGCATGTTGCAACTTGCAAATTTACCGAAAATTCTGAAATGACCCACAACAAACCCAAAAATATCACTTGAAATGTCAGAAACAAGCAAGCAAAGCCTAACCTTCTTCTTCTTCTTGTTTAAATGTGCAGTTTGCTTGGAGGGTTGTGGTGTCTCCAGATTACTGGACAGGCATTTTAGGAGGGGTGAAAAGAACAATTGTTAGTATAATAGGGGTTAGGAGAGATAGTAAAGGTGGATTTTATACTACTGTATATTTTATACTACTGTATATTTGTATATACAAAGACTCAAACTCCACTCAGTCAGGGGCAGACTGATCAGGTACGACCAAATCTACTGCTACAAGATCTTCCATGGCCTCTCACCCATCAACCCCACCAACCTCTTCACCATGGCCCCTAGGACTGGCACCAGAGGCCACAGTTACAAAATCCAAGTACAGTACTGCTCCTCTGAAGCCAGAAGAAGATTTTTCTCCCACAGAGTCGTCAAGAGGTGGAACTCACTTTCAGAGGACACCGTTACTGCACCAAATCTCAGACTCTTCAAGCAACGCCTCCAAGCAGAAATACACGACTCCCTCCACAAATTTCACTAAAACACTCAAAACACACATCTAAAACACCTAAACATACATCTCAAACAAACTAACACAACTAAAAAGCTAGTCTCCAACGAGGGCACAATATAAACTAACTATCTCTGCCGGACTCCCAGTAACTGCTACTAATCGTGCATCTAGTTAGAGTGCCCGTATTCATGTCTTGGGCCCCCACTGAACACAGCTGCTCCGTGGACAGTGCGTGGCCCTACCTGGTAAGTAAACCTGGTAAGTAAGTTTGTCGTTGTCTTTTGAGGTCAGGGTGATTTAAGGGGAGCAAGACGTTTCGCAGTAAGTGACGGTTCGCCTTACCGCGGCGAACGAGCCCGGATGATAATTAGAACTGCGGCGAACCGTCCCACACCAGCTACCAAATCAAGATGCTTAATATTGCTAGTGTCGTGGGAAAGTACCGTAGCTAAATTGACACTGACCAACACGGGTTTATTATTATTATTTTTGTATTAATATTGTTATGCCAGGGTTTTACTGGGGCTGATTGGTTTGAACTTTGAATAAGTGGATTCTTCCTAACTGGAGAAGTCAAAATCTTTTGACCACAGACACAGAAAGTAATAGTATTTCTTAGTAAACTTAATAAAATAGTCTAATAGTTGCCAGAACATAATATACTGGACGGGTTAATATCAGCTAGCCAAAAATATAATTATATGATAGCCTATATAATTACCACTAAACCCAGTAGGCTACACTACACCAATTTAGGAATTTGACCACTTGCGAGTTTCAGGCTATAAGGAAGTTGAAGCTGTAGACATCGATTGTAAACAGAAATGCAATAATAATGTACGGTAGGTTTCTGATGGCTAAAGGGTATGTTGAATTGGATTCTATGTAGGCCTATATATAAATGAACTAAACCGTATTTAAGCTGGTAATCCTGCGAAATATCGATGTCTACAACTCCAACTTCCTTATAGAACGAAACTCGCAAGTGGTGAATTGAGACAAATATACGCTAGACTGCCATTAGGAATGCGCTAGAATGTATCATAGATAGTACCGGTATATAATAATAATAATAATAATAATGTTTCAAATGAACATATAAATCATAACACACAAAGATGATAAGTCTCAAATCAGAAGACAAAGTCCCGAAATAAATAGGCCTACAAAGCTCACGAGGAAGTCCCGGGACTCGAACCTGGGATTAACTCACACAGAAAATAAAACTTGCCAGCACCACGAGAGACCTAGTCATAGATTGTTTTATAATGGGAGACAGGAAAAATGTCGTCGAATTTGAGAGTAATATGTCTGTAACATTAATACATACAAAAATGAGTGATATTTTGATGATGTTTTCCTGTCCCCCATTGCTAGCTTAAGTCTTTCTTAATAAACTGAATCAAATGGTCTAATAGTTGCCAGAACATAATATACTGGACGGGTTAATGTCAGCTAGCCAAAAAATTAATTAGGACCTAGGCCTATATGATATATAATTACCACTAAACCCAGTACACTACACCAATTAGGAAATCTTGTGTAAAATTATGGTAGAGACAAATATACTCTAGACTGACATTAGGAATGCGGTGCGAAATCATGCGATGATGTTTTGGGATAGCCTTAAGGAATGCGCTAGAATGTATCATACATAGTACCGGTACGGTAATACCTGCATAATTACACTATACAAAAAATATCGCTTAGGCCTAGTAGTAGTATCTTTTGTATTGGTACCGGTCCATATTTTAAAAGTCAGCAGTATTGGTAGGGAACACTGCTGTAAGACAAGTGACAAAAGCTGGAGTTTATAGGCCTATCCTATTGTAGTTGTTGTAATGTTGTTCCCTAAGCTGCTGCGAACTGTCTCATTGCAGTAAACGAATCTGCTGCGAACTGTCTCATTGCAGTTAAACGAATCTGCTGCGAACAGCCTGAACAGGTATAACCGATTCTGTCATCTGACCGAACCTGAGGCGAAACGTCACTTGCTGCGAAACGTCTCGACCCCGATTTAAGTCAAGGTGAGGGCGAGGTCAGAGATGATGATGATGATCAGTTGTAGTACAGTACAGTACTGCTCTATGTGTACTGTGTGATTCAAGTCAAGGTGAGGGTGAGGTCAGAGATGATGATGATGATGATGATCAGTGGTGGTACAGTACAGTACTGCTCTATGTGTACCGTACTGTGTGATTCAAGTCAAGACTGTCAAGGTGAGGGTGAGGTCAGAGATGATGATGATGATGATCAGTGGTGGTACAGTACAGTACTGCTCTATGTGTACTGTGTGATTTAAGTCAAGGTGAGGGTGAGGTCAGAGATGATGATGATCAGTGGTGGTATAGGCTAGGCTAGTACAGATTCAGTTGGATGGTCATTTTATAGGCCTAGGCCCTATGCTTGTGATTTTGTTAGTTGTTCTGATGTAGGTTCCTAGGGCTGATGCGAATCATGCGATGACATGTTTACTGTGCTGTGGTAGGTCTCCTCCACCTAGGATATGCTTGACCTATAGCCTAGCTCTAGCTAACCTGGCCCAGCCACCTAAAGCTAGAAACGCTTCACGCTTGTGGTTTCATAGCTTGGGCTAGCCGCCTAGGCTAATACACACTTATGCTGTAGCCTAAAATAATCTACGGTATGTAAAGCAAATAACGTTTACTGCAAAACCTGTTGTTATTGTTCACCTGTCAATAAATGCCGTGATAGCCTATATAAAATTACAGGAGCGAGCAAAAATGACGTATGTCCACCTAGTTGAAGGGACAGTTTGAAGGTTATGCAGCCTTATAAACACGGCTGACGATCATATAAAATGTCAATGAAAGTGCATCCGAGGAGGTGTGATACCCTGAGGTGAAGGTATTGAGGGATAAGTCTTTACAACTGCACCTCGTAGCTACTTTCTACTTTCATACTTTTTTTGAAAAGTGTAGAAGGGAGAAGGGGTGTTGGAGAGAGAGGAACCTGTTGGAGTGGCTTTGTTATGCGTGTTATTTGTCTGTATGCGTCGTCAAGGTGTCCCCTGACTGGATGCGAGCATGTGAAACTGTAATGCCCTCGAAAATATCCTGCAACCCCAATAATGTACTACTCGAGTTGACGTCTGGTATAGTGTAAAATAGTCGTTGATGGGAAGTCCAATAAACTCATCACGTGAATCACCACGAGACTATCACCTGGTTCTTACAAATGGGACTAAGGTTGCTATATTTTTGTACGTCCGTGGTAGTACAGTGGGTTAGCGCGCGGGCCTGGTTGACCTATGGAGGATATGGTTACTAACCAGGGTTCGAACCCCACCCAAGGCAAGTGGTAAATGAGTGGAACGCACTGCCCCAGTATGTAGTCGATTCCGAATCAATAAGGGAGTTTGAATGTAATCTTGATAAAGCATGGGGAAGACAAGATTTGAAGTTTGATTATAAAACAAAAATACAGAATAGTAAAAATGTTGCGTCTGCTACCGCCGCCGCCAACACCGTGAACAACCGCAGCAGTGCAAGTACTGATACTGAGCTGGATACACAGGCATAGTTTGCCTTTTTCCAGAGGATCTACTGTAAGAAACTGTAAGAAAGGCATCTCAAAACCTGTGGGTTTTTAGGAGGGTTAAACTCCCTTCAGAGGTTCGAGCCCCGCGCCAGGCACCAAGGAAGTGGGCCTGGGGAGTTTTCAGGAGACCATAAATTCCCTTCACACCCAGCATTTCATTGGTGGCAGTCACGGAACCGTTGGAACGTGATCTGGTAGCTACATAGAGCACCCATCACGCGGACCCTAACAATATTGAGATTGCTGAGGTGATACAGCTACGATACCTTACGACCTTAAAGAGGCTAGGGCCTAGCCTAGTTAAAGGATGTAATGTAATGCCCTCGAAAATATCCCGCAACCCCAATAATGTACTACCCGAGTTGACGTCTGGTATAGTGTAAAATAGTCGTTGATGGGAAGTCCAATAAACTCATCACGTGAATCACCACGAGACTATCACCTGGTTCTTACAAATGGGACTAAGGTTGCTATAATTTTGTCCGTCCGTGGTAGTACAGTGGGTTAGCGCGCGGGCCTGGTTGACCTATGGAGGATATGGTTACTAACCAGGGTTCGAACCCCACCCAAGGCATCTCAAAACCTGTGGGTTTTTAGGAGGGTTAAACTCCCTTCAGAGGTTCGAGACCCGTGCCAGGCACCAAGGAAGTGGGCCTGGGGAGTTTTCAGGAGACCATAAATTCCCTTCACACCCAGCATTTCAGAAACATATATGCTAGGACGTACTACCACACCCACTAAATATGTCTGCCTTGGCTGGGATCAAACCTAGGTCAAGAAGATTCACACGTGAGCGTGCTGTCCACTCGATCGCCGCGACGTATCGGCCTACCCTGTGAATTGCTAACGCTCTCATGCTAGCTTAGTAGAGCACATGTCTTCTGCATGTACAGTATATACATTTAGTCATTTACTAATTTTGTACTTTACCCCCATAACCCAATAGGAGGTTAAACCAATTAAAGTTTTACCAATGTTTTTTATCCAAAGGAGCGCAATAATAATTTGAATTAACCCATCACTGGTGCGTAATTCTCGCCATAAATACGACTCTTGCAAAACACAATTATTATTACATTGTGTTGGAAATGCATTCCCACATCGCATCATAATTATTTTTGTTATCAATACTTTTATCAGCCACTCCTCTATGCCAAGTATTCTCATAGCCCACTGCACAACATATCTGGACACCCTATCAAAGGATTTCTCCAGGTTTACAAACACAATGTATAGATCCCTATCTTTAAGTAAAATCTTTCCTGCAGCTGCCTGACTATGAAGATAGCATCGATTGTACCACGTCCTGGCATGAAAACGAACTGCATAATTATAATAATAATAATAATAATAGTTCTTAAAGCTAGCACATGCTAAGCCAGCTAAGGATAGCCCAATAAGGCCGATTAGGCGTATTTCCATTGGGGTCCTGTACCACTACCCCTCATGAGGGACGGTAACGACTCAGTGCTTGTGAAAAACCTTTAATGCGCCGAGCGTGGGCACGATCCTGGGACCTTCTGGGTGGAAGTCCAAGACGCTAGTCATTACACCAGCGAGCATATTATCGATAAAATTGCTTTCCCTGATCATGCCTTCAGACACTCTCACAGACCTTCATGATTTTATCAAGCATTTTCAGGCCCCTATAATTTCCTCTATCTAATGAATTCCCTTTACCCTTATATATGTTTACTATTAACCTTATTATTGCCATTCGTCAGGGAGTTTCTTAGCTCAGTGACCAATCTCTCTCCTATGTCACCTGAGGCTTTAACCCGGGAACTGCGGGAAGACTCTTAAGAGTTCCCCCGGCGGACTGCGGGAAGACTCTTAAGAGTCAGAAGAAAAAAAAATCAACTTTAAACATCGAAAAAAAATATATATATTTTCTTTGTTTCTTTTTTTTTTTTGCCCCTGGGCCATGCAAAATATCACTCCTCTACCTCCCCTCCTTACCCACTTTCCTCCCCTCCTTCAGTTATCACCTATTTTCCCTGTTATTCCCTTATTCTGAGGTATATTTTCGTGCTAACATTAGCGAGTTGCAAGCAGGGCATTGTCATCTCTGTTAGCAAGCGAGTGCAAGAGAGAGAGAGAGAGTATCGATCGACTGTGTCTCAGTGGCCTTGGGGGAAATTGGCGGGAAAGCAGGTTGCCTCACCCATACATTATATAACTCGCGGCCTGTATCTCCGATTTTGACCATCCAAACGCTGTTTTCATTCGTTTTATTGTTGTTTCAGGTTAATACCTTTATAATCAACCCATAATAGGCGCGTATGGATAAGTATTAATGCTATTTATGGTAAAATGAATATTTTAGTGATGGAAACAGCTCAAATACGTCAGCACAGGCGGACGTTTCTAATTACCCCCATGCGCACTTCTTAGGTTAATCATCTCAGCGATAATGCCAGAGCACCCTACAGCTTTTCCATCTTTCATTTTATTTATTGCACTGCTTACAACAGCTGGCGCTATCAAAGGGGGGAGGGAGCAAGTAGCGGCTTTTCGTAGCTAAGCTGTTCTCTGTTCCACTCAGAAAGCTGCTCGTAGTGTACGTTAGTTAGGCATCTCTGATTTCTTTGTCAGCGTAAACAATTGTCCCATTATCATTCTCCTACATCTCTACTGTCATCCTTGACTCGTCTAGCTAATTTGAAGATCCCATTGGGATTTTCTGCGTTACATACTTGGTCTATGACCAGGTCTTGTTAACTTTTTTTGCCTTGTATATTTCTTTCTCTTTTTTATTTTTTATTTTTTTTGCAGTTCGCTTAGCCGCCAGATATTCCTCCTTGCTGCCTCCTTTCTTCCATGCTTTGAAATATTTTCTTTTTTCCTATATTGCGTTTTCAACCTCGTTGTTCCACCACCAGTTAATCATATGCCTGAGGCGACGCTTAATTTTGCCACAGACTTTAATTAATATTGTCAGTGGCGACATGAAGGCTACTTTCAAGTTAATTCCATTGGCTATTTACTGTACATCATTTGGCTTAGCGCCCTTATTCCTATCCATTTCCTCCATTTCGCTACAAAACCTATCCTTGTATACAGATTTATTTAACAACCATACTTTCCTTTTCGGCATGTATACCTTCTTGCGCACAGGATCTCTCCTTATAAGCTCATGTCACAGAGTAGGAGCTAATGTTGGGAGATACATTCTTCGCTTGGAATGAACTTTACATCCCAAACAAACTTCCAGTCTTGTTTACCAAGAAGTAATTATCTGGCTACTGGTGCCCCAGAGCTATACTTGATTAGATGACTTATCCTTTTCTTGAACTTAGTGTTACACACATGGTGAGTGCAACATGGACTCCACTATAAATTCGCCTTCAAGATTTCTTCTTCCATATCCTTTTTCTCCATGCACGCCCATGTACCCATCAGCACATGCTCCCAGATGCCCATTTTGGTCTCCACCTACAACCGTGATATCATACTCCGAGAGGCCCGAAACGACACTGATTATGACGTCATTCCAGAAGACCTCTTTCCGCTCTCTGTTTAAGCCAACCTGTGCCGATATCACATTCATAATTCTTCACCAACTTTCAACTTCAATACAATCAATCTTTCACTTACTCTCTATATTTCAACCACACTCTTCTCCCATTCCTTGGATACCAGGACACCCACTCCTCCTTTCGCTTTCCCAGATTCATCCTCCTTCCAATATAACCAGGATCTCGTTTTTTTCCAACTATCCACTGCACGAACACCACACCCCTTCCATCTTGTTTCCTGGGTGCAGCTCACATCCACTCTTCTATTTTTAAGATTGCTGTGGAAGGTAATTAGCCAGCCCCTCAGGGATTTAGGCATCTGACATAGATTGCTATGAAGCTAATACAAAAGAAAGCTTTGTTGCAAGAGTCAGAAGTTAATGTAAGAAAATATATTGAATGTTTGCCTGACTGACAATTATAATGTAAAACTTGCAAAATAAACAAACCAAAACTTAGACGAACACAGTAAAAAGACAAAACAACTACAGTAATCAAAATCGCTATCTGGAAACAACGCTTAAGCAAAATAATAATTTATAAATAAAAGAATACAATCCACCACATAGGGTGTACAACTGTACATTACTACAAAAGATCAACTCCCTCTATGATTGAAGGGAAGGTTGAATGCTACATATAAACATTCTCATGAAATTTGCCCAGTATTAATGGTGAAATATTTAATCAGGTTGGAATGGAATGAAATGAGAGTGGGCTGGTGAGGTTGTTGTGTGAACCCTATGCAAGAAATAATATCCCAATGTAGCAAGAATATATAAGCCTCATGGATATTTAGAGCATTAGTGGGATGTTTACAATTAATAATAATAATAATAATAATAATAATACTGTAGTTCTTAAAGCTAGCGCATGCTAAGCCAGCTAATGATAGCCCAATAAGGCCGATTAGGCGTATTTCCATTGGGGTCCTGTACTACTACCCCATCCCTTTGCTCATGAGGGATGGTAACGACTCAGTGCTTGTGAAAAATCTTTAATGCGCCGAGCATGGGCGCGATCCCGGGCCTTCTGGATGGAAGTCCGAGACGCTAGTCAATACAATAATGTGGAGAGGATGGATGGGGCTACGTACCTGGGTGAAGAGAAGCACGTTTATGAAAATGGAGTTAAAGAGCCGCACAAAAAGGTACACAAAGGAAGATGTGTAGGATGGCCTATGGTGTAATTGGTAGTATACTCGGCTACAATCCTAGGCAGGTGGAGATGTTTGGGAACTTTCTTTAAACCTAATGCCTCTGTGCATCTAGCAATAGATAGGAACCTGGAGCTAGAGGACATTTAAATGACATCCCATCTAGGGAAGTAAGTAATCTGTGGTAAAGTGTTCCAAGCACTAATGAATTTGTATGGAATATCTAGGGCACGTACCCTTTCAGGTCCGTGGGTTGCCGTTTAGTATTCAAAATAGAATTCTCTTACTCTCATAATTACCTCTCCAATTTAGTTTTCTGCCCACATCTCGCTTAAAGACGACTGCAGAAGTTGAAGTAATTAATCTAAAGGTTTCTAAACACCCCTGATGGTCACAAAGGTTTAAAGTATCCCTTAACCCGGGAACTGCGGGAAGACTCTTAAGAGTTCCCCCGGCGGACTGCGGGAAGACTCTTAAGAGTCAGGGAAAAAAAAAAATCAATTTAAAACACCGAAAAAAAAAAATTGTTTTGTTTTTATTTTTTTATTTTTTATTTTATTTTTTGCCCCTGGGCCATGCCAAATATCACTCCTCCACCTCCCCTCCTTCAGTTATCACCTATTTTCCCTGTTATTCCCTTTTCCTGTGGTCTATTTTCGTGCTAACATTAGCGAGTTGGTAGCAGGGCGTTGTCATCACTGTTAGCAAGCGAGTGCAAGAGAGAGAGAGAGAGTATCGATCGACAGTCTCTCTCCAGAGGTGGAGGAAAGTGGTGGGCTGGGAGGTTGCCTCAGCCATACATTGTGTAACTCCCGGCCTGTATCGCCGATTTTGACCATCCAAACGCTGTTTCCACTTGTTTTATTGTTGTAACAGGTTAATACCTTTATAATCAACCTATAATAGGCGCATATGGATAAGTATTAATGCTATTTATGGTAAAATAAATATTTTAGTGATGGGAACAGCTCAAATACGTCAGCACAGGAGTGTGGTGTCCCATACCCCCCATGCGCACTTCAGAGGTTAAGGACGAAATCGCGTCCTGCAGTGCGCGGTAGGGTTGATAAAATATCTACAATGTATTATCAATAACAAAGACTACACAGGATATTGCTTACCTTAATGATAGTAGAGGCAAGAGAGGCATAGCTCATATAAGGGGTGCCTCTTCTAAAAAAACATTTTTTTTTTTTTTGCAGTCTCAAACTGGTTGTTTCTTTTATTGATCACATTGATGTTTGTACTGCTTAGGCCTACTGCCTTTTCAGTGAGACTATTCCATTTATATATGATCCTCGAGTTGAAGACTTATGTTCCGTTTAAAGGTCCTGTGACATGGCTTCATCAGCTTCATATGTGTCCTCTGCGTGGTCTCTAGGTGTCAACGGGGTACTCTGGATCTGGCGGAGTGAAATAAATATAAATAGATTAAGTTAAGAAAAGATAGACCTATGCATAATTTTTTGTTTTCTGTATGTAGGTGTCAATCATACACACAACCATAATTGATTTATAAATTTTATTTTTAGCTTTATAATTGAGTAAATTTAAATTACATGAACATTTTCATGGTGGCACATTGGCTTTCATGATACTGCTTTAAAATTTATACAGATTTACAAGATTTCCTATAATTTTTCTATACCCCAAGTTATTAATGATAAACCAAACACTTGGTGCTTTCACTTCCATAAACAACATACATTATAAAGGTGGATATCATACAACCGTTTTTCCCGCAACTTCCGTCGGCAACTGTGATCTGGCAGCTTCTGAAATACACTTTTATAAGAATTGTGTTGCCTATAATACTCTCTCTTCAAGGTGGTTGTCTGGTCTGGTCAGGTCAGGTGAAGGTAAGGAGGGATAAGTCTTTACAATGGCACCTCGTATCTACTTTTCGTGTTGAGAGGGGAGAAGGGGTTTTGGAGAGAGAGGAAGCTGTTGGAGTGGCTGTATTGTGTGTGTTAGTAGTCTGTATACGTCGTCGAGGTGCCCCCCATCTATAACAGCGAAAAATAGTCTCAAATTGTTGCCAGAATAAAGTTACGGATCAAAAGTTGGGACAAAATCCCCGGTGTATAAATCCACTTCAAGGGGTCATCTCCACCGCCTCCTACACTCTCACTGTTTAATAAATCTATACATATTTGTCATGGCTATAAGCACTAGTTATACAATAGAATACAACTCTCAGAAAATATACAATACAAAAAATATATATTAAATCTAATATGGCATAGACGTCTCCTTTGCAAAAACAAAAAACAAAAAAAAATACAGTAAATGAATGAATAAATAAATAAATAAATAAAAATAAAAATAATATTAATTTGCATCTTTAAGATATAGTAATGAAATATAATGTAGCATTACGCATAATACAATTGTCATCCGATAAATATATATTTGGCTGGCCTAATTCTCTTCTAATTTAGGTAACTAATACAGACCTGGTACCATGAGACATGATCTATTATATACTATTGGATTGTTTCCATTAAAAATACTATAGAATACACTCAAATGTAGTTTTCTGCACTTAAATCACTCAGTATGATAAGCCTTTCTAATATGACTAGATATTCATCACACCACTCAATTTGTTTTAAGTATCCTATATCACATGACACTGACTAGAATTATTCAGTATATCTTCTAAATATCTGAGGTCTTAAGAAGTGCTCATCAAGCATAAATAAGTATTTTAAGTATTAGAACCTGATGTGATAGACAACGTTGATTAGCCCTCTCAATCATATAATTTTTTTATTTCCTTCTAGTTACCTCCAGATGATTTTATTTGCTTCGGAAATCATCTCTCAAACTTAAGGGGAGATGGTTCACTTTTGGGGCGATTTTTGCATGTATTCATTATTTTTCTAGTTTCCTCCCTAGACCTCCATCACATTAAAAAAAACAAAAAAACATCCAATAGATCCCCCTTCTAGATTAATTTGTACATTTTTCGGTAGAGAAATGTCCCGGCCGAAGGTCGGTTCTTCCAACATTGCAGGCTCACTATCGTTTGCCAGGGAAAAAATTGACACCTAAATAACACGAAAGGTCTAAATATTGATGAAGAAATGGGGCGAAAGGTCTTAAAATCGACTAACTAATGGGGCAAACAACTTAACATCTGAAAACTAATGGGGCTAAACATGAGGGAGAAAATGGTCCAGAAAACCGGCCCATCCCCCCTTAAAGGATTAAACTCAAAACTGTCAACACTTACTTTTGTCTTCAAGACAATTCATATTTATTCACCAACCCACCAATTAACATATAAATAAATCTAATTCATTAAATCTAATGAATATATGTGGTACTCTAAGTTACCATACTTCCTTAGCCAAACAAAAACGTCTGACAGTAGTCAAAATAAAATACTGCAATTAAAATGTCATTGTTATGATTGTTGCAAGCTCTGTGGAAACAAAAACAAATGTTTGATTGAGAGGGTTAAATGCAACCAGTGTTCAGCATTGTCTTAGTATAACACTTTTCTGCCTAAACATCCATACAGTACTTTTTCATTTAGTTTATATTTTTTTTATTTTTTTATTACAAATATATACGTTAGACGTGGCCCACATGAGCAAACTGACCCACAGAAGCATAGCATTCAGCATTACTTAGAACGTTTAGAACAGCCGTAAATCAACGTTTATGCAACAAATTATTCTTAAGGGAGCCCACCTCGTTTTTTTTTCTCCCCCTCTCTCTTTGGCTTGTATCCATTTGGCCCCATTCAGCCAGAGAAAGAGAGAAAAGGAGAGAAAGATAAAAAAAAGCTGGTGACCCCCCTAAATATAACTCTAAAAGATAAATATTAAATATTTTGTGGACAGACTACAGTACTGTACATTGAAATACTGTAGTTATTAAATAGGGATTATGAAGAAAAGTGAGGCGGTTTAATTGTAAAGTATTTTTTCTTTTCATTAGTTTAACCAGACCACTGAGTTACAATTTGAAACTCTCTGTAAAGTATGGTGTTTGCAGACAAGAACGTGTTGAAAATTCTCACAAAATAGGTAAAGCGTCTTAGATTGATTGATACTTGATTATGTCCCATGGTTCCTATCAGGTTTTTCTATGATAATGTCTTTTTACTACCTTATCACCAATTAGAACAAAAATATACTTTTACACCATATACAATTTTATATTTCAAAAAGTAATTTTTTATTTGTATACAAATATAAATTACTGTAACATATACTGTATAGTCGATTTTTATAAGCGCTTTTAATTTCATGGAATAATAGCTTAAATTAAATAGATATTTTCTTTAGCTTCCCTTGTCTTAATTGTAAATTTTTCTCTTAATCAGAATTATAATATATACTCAGTGCTCAACACACATCTCTAGGGGAAACAATACAAAATTCCTGGTTATTTTAGCATTATCATATTTTTGTAACTGCTACTTTTCAAGCCAAGTAACATATCGTTTACATTTCTCAGACAACTAAACCAGTGGACTATTTCAACCAGTAGATCTCAACCAGTGCCAACTCAACCAGGACCATCTAAACCAGTGTCACCTTATAGATAATCTAAATTAACCTTACCTGACCTAGTGTAAAAGTAGGGTGTCAAACCGGACCAATTTTGTTTGAAGACTTGAATGAATATGACAAGGAATATGACAATGAATATGACAAGGAATACAAGAAAATTAAGATGAAATAGCATAGTTTTGGCCTGTTTATCACTTCCAAAGACATAATTTGAACTATAATCCATAATTTTAGCTATACATATACAATAATGTAGACTATAAATAAAGGACTCAGCTTTGGTTTGACACCCTGACTAAAACTATTGGTTGAGTCGGCACAAGTTGACATCTATTGGTTGAAATGGTCTACTGGTGGAGTTGTCAGGTAAATATCTTCTACAACTACAAGGAGGTATACTTCTATAAATTTGCAAATTGTTCTTCGCGAGACTCATGTGCGTCACTACATAATCTATACAGCATGGCGATTCTGAATTAACGCTGATTTCAATAACGACGCCTATCAATTACCCTGATATAAAAATTATGCTTATGTGTTGAGTACTGAGTAAACACTATAGCCCTAGGCCCAGATTTACAAACCATTATGAGCTATGATTCAAGCAAAATTGACCACAAGTACGAATGAACTAGGTCCGAATTTACTAACCAACGTAAGAGTAACTGTGACTGCAAGTGGGGGGAAATACAAATTAATTATCCCCTAAGATGTTAATTTTTTGTATCTCTTCACAATTGCAGTCACTTTTACTTGTACATTAGTTAGTAAATCAGGGTCATGTCCCCTGAGGTATTATTATTATTATTAGTCTTCAGCTTCTGCCATTTACCAGTTAGCAATTTATAATGTAAATGAACAATGCCACAATTCTTTTAATTGTGGTGTAATGCGATCCGAGCGCTAGTGAATTCTTCCGGAATCACTGGCACTTTTGAGAAATATAAGACCAGATTATAATTATTATTATCTCTACTCCTTGGCGGTCACTTTTGTTTGTATCATAGTTTGTATTGGCTTGTAAATTTAAGCGACGAGCAAGGACAACAGTTTATCCTTATGCTAGACGTGACAACCCGGCTTCCTAACAGGAGAATCGCTTCCCTCCAACGACCTCGTTTTGGGGAGGGGGCGGGGGGGTTATGGTTAATTAAAGCTCTTAGAAAAATAAGACTCCGCTGAATTACGAAAACTAATGCATAGGAAAATATACAGTACTCCCAGCACAGTCAAAATCAATGGTTCCCTGAAAACTTTGTTGTTAATTTGTGTGAAAATAAGAGAGAGGGATATCAACTTGATATTTCTACGTAGTGAAACAAATCGTAATATACCCTGTTCCAAATAAGTAGGCAAAAACTTTTCAACATTACCCTCTATAACTCACAAACGACTAGAGTAATCCAGCTGACATTTCTACCATTTGTGGAGAGTCAGCCAGGGATTAAGTGTGGACATTTATAGCCCATTTACTCTAGTCCTATTTGAGTTACAGAGGTTAGGGTTCATGATTTCTGGCGTACCTGCATAAAATAGGGTATAGCTACAGTCTATTAGAAAGGAGGACTATCAAAGAAAGAAAAAAACTTAAAATA
Source organism: Paralithodes platypus (assembly GCA_032716605.1). NCBI lineage: Eukaryota > Metazoa > Arthropoda > Malacostraca > Decapoda > Lithodidae > Paralithodes > Paralithodes platypus. The sequence continues at coordinate 1,946,922 of CM064489.1, forward strand.
CTCAGTTTATGAGCCAGATTTTCTAGAACCATTGATTTTGACTGTACAGCTAAGCTTAATAATCAGCATACACCTCTTCACATGCAATATTAGATTTTTCTTTAGCTGCAAGTAACTTATCCTCAGCAAATCTGAACCAAGCATTTATAGGGGAAACTAGCAAATTTGTACATAAAATCAATGGAAAGACTATCAGTACCAATAAAATGAGTTATCTTAATAAATTTAGTATAAAATATACAATATTACGTTACAATTCACGTTATTATTATAGGTATTTAGATGTCTGGGTTTGGGTTTTGGCTGGTCCTAGAACGCATTCTCATTTATCCCATTAATTTTAGGGTTAGCTATATGATTTTTCTATTTAAGATCGGGTTTTCAGGAACGTAACCCAATCGTAAATCGAGGGAGACCTGTACTACTTTTATTGATATTGTGTACTAATTAGAACACCTAGTACAAATGGGCTAGTCTACCCTATACTCACCTTTCGCCAAGACATAATTTCACCGCACACTAAAAGAGAAAACTAAAATAGTAAATGATGCAGCATATTCTGACAACTGAATGTGTCTGTACATCAACCGAGTGACAGCAGCAGCAACAACAACAACAACAACAACATACCTCAAGCATACCTATAGAAGCAAATTTACACCAGGGTATTGTCTGGCAACTTTCATCTTCAACTCTATTTTCTGTTTCCTTTATTCCTCTATTACCTTGTTTCCCTTGACTTACATGCATAACTTTATAACTTTTGTCTCTCAACTTAATCATAACTCTATTTTCCGCACCTTAATTGTTTACCTTTATTTATATGCATAACTTTTGTCTATCAACTTATCCATAACTCTTATCTACAACTATTTTTTGTAACTTTACGCCATAACTTTTCCCTGCAACTCTTACCCACAACTCTCTTTCTATCAGCTCAGCCGTAACTCATTTTCCATTAAATTTTAGCCAAAACTCTATTTCCTGCAATTTTAATCTGCAACTCGTATCTGGCGGCTTCTGAATTGACTTTTCTAAGATTTCTTTCTCCTATAACAATCTACCTTCATTATAGTTGCCTGTACGAATGCAAAATAGTCTCAATGTTGCCAGAACAATAGTTGTTGATCAATTGCAGTGCTGTAATGTGGCTGAGCGCTAGTAAATTCATCTGAAAAAAAAACGAAGGTTTTTAGAGATAATCGATCAGACTATTATTATTTTCAAAAGTTGCGGGAAAAAGCACTCGTGTAAATTGACCATAACACTGCTAAGGTTACCATGAATATAACAGCAATAATAAAAGTCTTCCACTAGGGTTATCACACTTGCAAGCTACAATGATAGAGAAACGGATAATGTACATGTGCGACACAAAAGCCTGCAATTCTCCTTGTTTATACTTTATCCTGTGATCAAGCAGGGTGGTAAACCTAGACACCTTAATTGGTCTTAACCCCTTCTGTACTTTTCATTCAATTCTGGTAACTATTAGACGATTTTGTACAGCTTATGAAGGACGTCTACTAATTCAAACGCTACAGACTATCTCAATATATCCTTTTAGCTACCATATACAGTATATATCCTTCCTAAGCTTCATAAAATCGTCTAAAGGTAGGTATAATAAAATATAATAGACGTTGCCGGTACAGTAACATGACATCTTATTTGGTATATTCCTACTAACACTAGACAATTTTATACAGTTTACGACCTAGCAATCAAAGGGGTAAACTCGATCTCAATTTCGACTCCCACAGATCTTCTTAAACTGATTAAAACTTTCTTAAGAGTAGATTGAATAAAATCAAAGAATGCATCAAGGTATATACAGAATGGATTAAGACTGGAATATGAGAAAGGATACAGGAAAATATACATGAAATTGCATTGGTTCGGCCCTTTTATCACTTCCAAAGACCTAAGAATTGTGAAACAAAAGAAAGGCCTTGATTTTAGGACAGGTTTGGAATAATTGTCTCTCGTTTGCCACCCTGCCGTGATAGTCATTCCAACGCAGAACTGAATGCTGGAAGCACAACCTATACGCTTTTCCTACATACACCAAATGGAATATGTGCACTAAAAGAAGGGTAGAACTAAGTGCTGTATTCTCAAAACCCCACGTTGCTTTCTCTTGCTGGCAGAACAAAAATTTTACCATTGAAAATAAGTGACAACCAACTCGCTATTAATTGTGTTCTAGTAGTCTGTGGGCCAGAGTGAAAATCACTAACTTCTGAGAAGGCATATACTTCTAATTATATTCTACACAATGTTATTTCAAGTTGATAAACCCTACCAGTTTGAAAATCTTATATTTAGTAGTGGAACGCAATAACTCGGGGCCTTGGGGCTGTTCGGCCAAGCAGCTTGGGGAACAACAACAACTACAGTAGTGTTAACGCCCGAGATACCTCATGGCAGGATCTGGTAAATTTGCCAGCCCTCGGAGTGCCTAAGGTACTCTAAAGAAAAGGTGCATTAGAAATTAAAACCACTAATTGGCAATAAAATAATTGTACAAGAATATTAAGTTTGCTGATCTTGTACTATAGTTGAAGCTGAATCTATGCCCCCTCGGATGGTGTTGATTTGTGACTATAAGCATTCGTACGGTTTTGAAAATATGGCTCGGGCTGGCTAACTGCTGGTAGAACGGAACATACAGCACACAACATCTTCCGTGTCTAACGAAGAAATTGGCAGGAACAATGTATGGCTAAGATAATGATGCATAATTACAACTCTCTCCTTTCGTAGTGGACCCTCCTTGACTGCGATCATTGGGGCTCCCCGTCTTTAGGATAGACTAGCTCGTTTTTACAAGAAGGTTCATTTGGTATGCGATATCTATAACAAAAATACCCACAAGAAACCGAGTTGAGCTAGTTTAATATACTGTAGTGGCAAAATGTACCTTAATTATCGTACATTTTGATAGCAAATTTATTAATCAAAATCTGCTAATGTTTTGCGGGTAGTATGTTTATCTATTTTGCATACTTTTAGGACCACCATGTACAACTTGCGTAGTCTACTATATACTGACATACAAGACATACATGGGTATATATATATATATTCATATATAATCTATATAATTTCCCTAAGATTCACTGTTTCGAGCTGATAATATGATAAAAATAGGTCAGCTCTGACATATGGGTTTATAATAATTCTGTACAATATCATTACTCTTCCCTTCTTACAGTATCAGACTGGCTGAGTGACGTAGGAAACTACTGTTTGGGGGTTCCCGGAGAACTCGACCAGTAGCTCGGTTTAACCAGTAGATCTCAGCCAGTACCATATCAACCTGGGCCATCCAAACTAGTTCAAATCTGACTTCAATTTAATATACAGCAGTATCTCTCTATTGCCGGAGTAAGGCGTCCGACAATAGATAAATAGATAGATAGATAGATAGATAGATAGATAGATAGTATTGGTTGTGTTGGCACTGGTTGAGAGGCTAGCTACTAGCTGAAATGGTCTATTGGTTGAGCTGCCCGGTCACCTTGTTTTAGGGATGGTCCATAAGTACAGTATAGTAATATTCTTAGATGCAACTGTTCAAATCATTAATTTTTCCAGTGTATCATATTAAATCCTTGGAAATTATTGGGTAACGTATCGACCTACCATACACAGGAAAATCAAGTAAGACGGCAATCTAGACTGCGCATCCTCAGATTTTTCCAACTAAAGGGCCCCATGCACGCTCATTCAGGCCAGTTTTCCAGCCGCCTGCATGTTTTACCACTTGCAGGCCAAACTGAACATGTGGGGGGCCAGTTCAGTCAAAGATTGTACCCGTTCAGGACAAATATTGGACCGAACCAGACCCAGATATGCACAGCTTCGTCTGAATACGCCATATTGTGCCAGCGAACAGAAAGGCTAGCCTGAGCTTGTATGGAGCCATTAAAGCTACATTATTACCAGCCAGTCATTATCAGTTTACTAAACAATCAACTCGGCACTCGGATATTATTGGTCTAAAAGTCTAGTCGGACTTTTATTCAGGTGAGATTAAAGCCATTCCTTCAATCAAATGACAATTTAATACTTGATTGGTGCTACAGCCAGAGGATATTACTCAACTTAGGATGTACTTTTATGACTGAAAGAATTAAAGATTATCAAAATTAACCATTTAACTCTGACAGGCCCTTTATAAGTTGAATAAACTCAACTGGAGATAATCAGCAGGAGACATTAATTGACATTAACTGATTGAAAGGATCAAATCCAATGGGTGCCGACTTGATCTATTTAGCTTAACTCACTGAACATACGAAGTCAATAATGAAGCATAAGACATTTAAGTGTGCAATGTCCCTATGAGTTGATGGTGCATTTCTCTTCATATAGATTTTGATGGTTATACAGGACATACAGGACAATATTACAGTAGGTGAAAGTTGACAGGCAGATCATACGCCGGTATCACACAAGCGCTTTTTCCCTCGACAATGGTCACGCAGCTTATGAGGTCAACATTCATAATATTTCTGTCATCTAAATTAATCCACCATCAGTCTAGTTTCCGATACCAGTGCAAATTATTCCAGAAATGTTGCCAGAAAAATTTTGATCATCGAATGTTGACTATAAAAGCTCTCGTGTGATACCGGCTTTACTCTTAATACATTTAAGCTAGATGTTACTGTGACTTCAGACATTCATGTTCAGAAAAATAAAATTATTTTCATGCTACCTAATAATATACAGAGTTTAAGTCTATGAAGACATAAAGCCTCGATTTGCCTCAACTTGGTAACTATGGATAAAAGTGCACAGCTAATATTGATCATTATTTGATAACAAAATAGAAAGAGTAGGATAGTTAGCCCCTACTGTACCGGCGATGTCTTTCTAATTTTATTCTAGCTATATTTAGACGATTTTGTGCAGTATAAGAAGGATCTGTTCTAGTATGAAGGGTGAAGTAAATGGTATGAAGCCTGTCAATTGCTGGAGGCCTTTTTTTGTTTACCGAACAAATTTGTCCAATAGTAGCCAGAGTAAAGTAAAAAGGACGTTACTGGTACAGAATAGGATAGTTAAATGTAAAACTTGCAAAACAAACAAACAAAATCCAGAAACTTGGCCCCTTATGGGGAATGCAAATCTCATAGTACAAGACGTTTGTTAATATGTTCATAGCCTATTCATACTTTTTCACCAACCAACTTTATTTCTAAACTCAATTAATGAAATCAACAAATACATGTGGCACTCCAAGGACTCGAACCTAGGATACTCACACTGAAATTCCGCACATTTAAGATTTGCGTAAAACTTCCAGAATATGTAATATTACTGAATAACAACATCACAAAGCAAGTACCTAAAAATCAGAGACTAATTTAGACACATAAATCAGCCTAAGAGCAAACTGCCAAGACATAGCAATAATTCAAGTTACTGTTTAACTCCCCCAGTATGTGACCTTGGTATCATGCAACACCCACATGAACGAAGGGTAAACAAGCAATAGAGACGGTAGCTCAGGAAGATCTAGTGTACTTGAAATACCAACAAGCTTGCTCCATGAAAACCACAATTAAATTGCCTACTGGAGGCAAGCAGTTTCCAGCTGCATTAACCAGTCCAATACCAGTGATGGCAGAGAGCCGTCAGTGGATAAATCACTCCCCAGTCCCAGCCGTCAGTAATATACGATCCTTGTAACTGCCAGTATCAGGCAGTACCTGGTACCATGACGTTTGAGCACTGCTCTAAGACCTTGGCAACACTTCTCAGCTTATATCCAATCCCCCACAGGCTGGGATAGGCATTATTCCTCCATCTTTTGAGGTGGGAGGTTGATATATCTTGCATCTGCAGCCATTTTGGCCACATTGCTTGGGACTGGGGGGTACATTTATGCTAGTACCCTATGATACAGTAGGGGTTTATGAAGTCTTGGGGATGTATCAAACCTACAACTCTGAAGTAGGCAGATAGAAATGGAAACACCAGTGAGTCTGTGTTGGAAAGGAAGCCCAAGTTTACAATTAATGTTAATAAAGAGAAGGTAAAAATAATAAGAATGTTACACATTTCTCATAAGCGCCAATTTTTCCGTATAATTCACTGGCGCTCGGAACACAAGAATTACCTAATCAATGAAACACAATTCATATACTATAATACATAGGTAACAGGATTAATGTTCTTGATTTCAATCCGGAAAAATCCAGTTAGCCTACTGCGGATTCACATATCGGTCATGAAAAATGGATAGATACAGTTTGCTTGTTGCAATGATTAAAAAATTTTGCTGTAAATCTTTGGTTAAAAGAATAATATAAATCTGCACAATCATCCAACATTAAAGAGTCAAGACAAATTGCTAACTATAGTGTCTCCTTGGTTATCGTGTGGGGAAAGTTATCTACTACACTGTGACTCAGACAGATATTTTTGATAGTAACTTTACTTCACATACTGATACTGACACACATCAGTTGAAGTCATCTACCTTACACCTAGTCCTTAAAGCCTGTTCACACGATTAGAGTCCGAGTGTGATGTTTAATTAGGTCACATCAGGTAGGTGTTGTGGATTAAAGCCTTTTGTAACGGCTCTCTTTGTTGTATGTACTGTATGAAGAGCTTGTGGAATGATATTATATTGTTGGAATGGCTGCGGATGTGAATGTGGTCTGCAACCAGTATAATCAGCTCACCTATGTTGATCAGGTGCTAGAATATGGTAACAAAGAATGCTTGGAAATGCGAAAAACTGAAGCACCATCTCTCCTTGAGCAAGGTGCTTTATCACCAAGCTGAGACACTAATGAGTAGCAAATTCCAACACCAAACTTTGAATCTGATCATGTGAACAGGTCTTAAGGGTGGTGGGGCATGGGTTGAGATAAACATGTAATAATAATCGCCAACCTGCACATAATTATCTTGCAAAATGCAATGTCACTGAAATAATTATTTGCAATGGTACAAAGGATTTCATGGATCATCTACATTGGACCTGTGACGTCATAGTGACATCACAGGAGTATCCTCATCCTGGACTGGATGGCAGACTTACACTCCTATGACGTCACAGGTCCGGTGCAGATGATCCAAAAAATCCTTTATACCACTGTTAATAATTATTTTGATGCCAGTGCATTTTGCACGATAATTATGTGCAGGTTGGCAATTATTATTCCAAGTTTATCTCAACCCATGCACCACCACCTTTAATAGGCATTTATGCTACTATGTAAAAACAAGAACATACACATACAAAGTAATATAGGCCAACACCAGTAGACTAACTTACTTGATATACTTCTTTGACTTAGTGCTGATAACCAGAAAATCACAGTAGCTTCTCTTTACTTTATAAGTAAATGTAACTCCAAAGAATATTACTGACTGAGTTCAGTATAAGACTATTTATAGTGACCAGCACATAAAAGACTCACCAACACAGAGACACTATTACGCTAAAACCTGATGTACGATCGACACTCAGTAAGTTTCACATTCTACATTAATTCAGCAAACTCTGCACCTCCAAACTTATAAACAAAGCCCAAACTGTAAAGGTAAACCAATAAGCTCTTTTCTCCTGAAGCTACAAGTTCTTCCATAGCTAGAGCCATTAATCTTATACTTTCCTACAGGGCTTCAACATCCCTACACTTGGATAAAAAACACCATCTAAGGAGGAGCACTTTAGTGACCTGAAGAAGCTATCTGCAACACGTTGTCAATAAAGTGCTCCTTCTCAGATGGTGTTTTTTATCCATTCTGTCTACTTTTCAAGTACCGCTCAACATCCCTACACTCACCCAGGGAGTTTTGGCAGTTCCGTTTCCAGCTTCAGTAATCAGTTCAACTCCAGAAGAAAACATTAAACAAAATTATCAACTGTTCATTAATCTATGGAAATTATTTTCATAAATTTAGTATGGTATTATATCACCTGCAATCTTTCACAAACCCTTAAAGCACAAGGTCTGGCTGATACTTTCAATAACCTATGATTCTGAAAATACTAACCTTATTGTAGGCTACTTCTTCTGTTGAGTACGAAGATTGGTAAAAAGTTCTTGTTCCACGTCAATACATACTATAAGCTAATCAGACCCCAGAGAGCTAGAACACAAACATAAATTCAGAGCCTTGATATCCGTTACGGAGAATTCTGCTACACAGATCAATAATAAAAGAATAATGACACTATATATATGTCCACTAAGATCTATATCAAACTAATTCCTTTCATAACAGGGTCCACGTAAATTAAATTCACACCTATTCTAGGAACATGTGATTCCTTAGCATTATTTGACCTAAACTTATTCAAGAGGTAAAGACATATATTTGAAATAAAGCAGTAGCAATTTGCATGTGATGCATAGTGCAATAGTTCTTTAATCTGGGCTTCCAGTGGTGGACCGCTACTGAAGATTTAGCCGTCATCACACAAGCGCTTTACTCTGCAACTTTCTTTGGCATTTCTGGCGTGTTAGTGTCGGAATAAAAGTTTGCATGGTCAGTAGAGCGTCGGCTGCTGATCAAAGGGTCGACGGATTGAGGCCGCACATTAGTTTTGCAATTTTAAGACGTACGTTCACTAGTTTGGCAATTTTGAGACCTTTTGCCCCATTACTTTGTCAATATTAAGACCTTTTGTGCCGTTTAGGTGTCAATTTTTTTCCTGGCGAGCAATAGCGAGCCTGTAATTTTTGAAGGAACCAGCTTTCGGCTGGGATATTTTTCTGCCGAAAAGAGTACAAATATATCTTGAAATGGGGTAATGGGTATATTTTTTAAAGCTTGATGGAGGTATAACGAAGAAACTCAAAATTTAATAAATAAATGAATAAGTAGCCCCCAAAAAACAAGTACTAGCTCCATAACTCCATAATCTTGCACTGGAAGAGTAAGCGGTCTTACAAAAAAAAGGGTACCGGTAACATGACGTAACTTCGGACGGCGAGATAACTTCGGACACTAGAAAAACTGTACAATGAACCACAGTTATTGGATAAATACAGGATGTTATGGAAAAACAAGTATGTCTTCGGTGTTCTTCCATAATGCAGAGTAATTTTTCCATAACTGTACCTTATATACTTTTATCCAGAAGTGTCCGAAGTATAGCCCCCGTCCGAAGTTAGGGCATTTCACGGTACTGCATTTGATTCATATGTCAAGAGTATAAAAGAATTCTTCCTATCAAAATTATATATGACTTACATTCATCACATTCAACATTAAAAGAAATATACTATACTCTGTATCTTTTCAACTGATGGTAAATTGTAAAGTTCCCATCCAGATTTCTCAGTTACTTTGTAGATTTTGTAGTGATATATGGTGCTACTTATATAAATTTGGTCTTACTATGATGCAGAGACATGGTACTTTCATATTTGTCCATTAAGTAGCGAGACATTTGCTGCTAAGGGATTCAATTTACAGTCAGCTGAAAATGAACAGGGTATGTCTTTTATAATTGTCATAGAGAACATTAACAACTATACGATATAGTGTTATATATTTATATATATATTTATATAGTTGTGCATTCAGTCCTGGTCACACATACGGTCGCCCACACATGCACTTCACTGTCATCATCATAACTTCCGTGAACATCAATAAAGTCAGGCAGAGGTTTACTTCAGAAGCCAGTAACACTTACACAGTCTACTGTGATGGGGAAAATTAAGTTCACCTGGGGTAGGCTAAATGTATAAGTTAAGGAGTACAAATTTTCATCTTAATCTCAACTCAATCAATAAGTACCGGTATACGGGAAATTCAATAAATCAACTTTACTTTAAAAACATATATACTGTACTCCATTAACCCCTAGGCGGGTGACCAAACCCGAAATGGGTTGAAGTAGGGGAGCTATCCCCCCGCCAAAGGCGGCTTTCTAGGGCCTTTCCTAGCTGATGCTGAGAGGATTGGGATCTAGTCATGTGGTGATGGGCTGGTCTATCAGAGTGAGAGTTGAGCATTCTCAGCTATACCCATAGCTTACTCTGACTGTTCCTTTACTTATATATTTCTAGATCTCAAGTGACGCCGTCTCTTCCGTGGATTGACCACCCTACTGCCAACCTAGAGGTTGGCAGACTGGGAGCCAAAGCGTCACATTTTTCCTTTGCCCCTCAACTTTCCCTTCATAATTGAGGGGCAAAGGGCCTTAGAGCGGCTTCGGTCACCTCGGCTTTCTTAGTGGTAAACAGGGAGGGTTCTGTGGAGGCGCTCGGTTATGGCCTTAGCCTTGCTTGGGACCTTAGGGCTGTTCAGTGAGACAGCCTAGGGAACAACAACAATAACCCCTGGTGATTTAAAAAACTCAATATTAAAAATATTCAAATACTTGAACGTTGTCAGTATGGGGAGGATTTTGTTTGAAACTCAGCATTGCAAAGTGGAGTAGGCCTACTGTAGCAAGTTTATATATGAGAATAAAAGCACTTCACATAACTTTTCCTGATAATTCAAACTAATATATGTTGTAAAGATATTTGTAAGCGAGCACGTAAAACACAATTCAACAAAATTAGTATTATATGTACCACCAGGATGTATTTGGTAAGACCTTATCCCAAAACTGTTGACTGGGCCCTGCAGCTTTACATTTACTTACTACGGTACTCGAACAAACAGAATATATGAATTAAAAGAAGTAGTTTTTGTCCTCTCTTGTGTTACTGGCTTTTGAACAGTCCCTGAAAAGTCGTCACAATTTGCTTGGTCTCCGGCAATATCAGTAAATGTGACGTGCAACAAGCTTGATACAGATGTTAATTGATTTGTCACCTATTAATTTACAAATAAACCTAACTAGTGAAAATAATGAATACATGTGGTACTCCAAGGACTCGAACCTAGGATACTCATACCGAAATTCCGTACACTAAGCATTAGGCTATCAAGACCTATGACAGATACGTTAACTGATTTGTGCTACTGAAAACTTTACGGTAATCATGAACACCAATATTATGATTTGGTAATTTCAAGATAATGATGCTAAACTTATACAAATCTATATTATGCCAAGATACAGTATATTAAAATCTCAATTGGACTCGATGCCATTTCAATACGTCATAAACAAACTACTGTACAGTACTGGTCATGACAGTTCTAGGGTATTCGTAAGTCACACATAATAGAGTCTATCGAAGAGAAGCCTGATGTGATGGCCCTTCAGGTCCCTAGATATGTTGGCCGACTCCCGAGGAAACAAGGACACGGAGAAGCGGCAAGTAAGTCGGAAAATCCAAACACCTTTCCCAATTAGTATACAAATCGCTGCAATGCATGGAACTAAGTAATGCTCTTATAATGCTATAGGCCCACCCACACTTGGATGGATATCGGTCTTTATAAACGTAACATAGATATGTGTTAATAAAATATAGATGCCACAAAGTATGTCTGTTCTAATCACCTGGGGTAACAGAATTGTACCCCTCCAAGAACAGCAATTATGCATCCCCAGTCTTGAAGTTTACTGTAAATTACAGATTACAGTAGAATAGAACAAATTGTCATTTCACTGAAGATGATTTAGAACTGACCAAAAGTATATCTTAAAGGGAGAGGGACAGCTGGTAGGTTAGTTAGTTATGTAGTTAAAATGTAAAACTTTCAAACTAAACAAACCAAAACTGGGACAAAGACAATATAAAGGAGATTAACCAGACCACTGAGCTCCATACGGAACTCTCATAGGTCTGGCGACAGCTGGTAGGGGAAGACCACCAATGGTGTGGGAAAAGAAATGTATGTAAAACTTCCAAGTAGTGGAATAAAGCGCTTATGGCACAGCCACGGAGAGCATGTCTGGACAAGGTAGCCTAGCACAGATACATTTCTGCCATAGCCATCCCATAGTGGGGGTTTCCAGGGGGAGGCAAGGCATTGACAATGATTATGATGAATGAAATCATAATTGCATAGAGACACAATACCCCAAGTGATCTTGATAAATACATTGGATTTCATATGTGAAAACAGATAATAATTTAAAGAAAACTCATACACACATAAGTTACTGATGATGTTTGCCATATGTACTGTAGGTATCAGATCCACATATTTTTATATCTTTATAACAGAGAAAATTAAATATGTCAATATTGTAAAATAAAATTACTTCAATATTATTGAAGTATATGAATATATAAATAAATTACCACAAGCATCAGAGCTATATTTCAAATCATGATCATTAGTGTACCGTAATATAAATTGTTCACAATTGTACAGTACAGTACCGTATATCATAAAGTGAGTGCATTCAATAGCAGAAGCTAACAGATTCTGCTACCATAGACAAAATATAAAGAAAGCTATGTCAAAAAAATCTTTAAAAAGCAAAGGAATGGTAAGAGAAGGCAAGTTGTTCATCACGTATCATATAAAGTGCAAATATATTTCCATGTGCTACTTTCCATCCATACAAAATATTTCTTCATTCCAGTCTTAGTGCAGTACAGTACAGGTCTCCCTCACTATCCGATGCCCAGATTTGCAATATTATTATAGGTTTTTAGGTGTTTGTGTTTTGGGTTTTGGCTGGTCCAAGAACTCATCCCTATTTACCCCATTAATCTTAGGGTTTTCTCTACGATTATTATATTTAAGATCGGGCTCTGTCTCGAGTCGACCACCCCCATAAAAAAAAAATATATATATATACAGTATAAAAAATATATATATACAGTATATATATACACATATATATATATATATATATATATATATATATATATATATATATATATATATATATATATATATATAGCCTATAAATAAAAAAAAAAAAAAAAAAAATTGGAAAACTGGGGAAGGTGCCAGAGTACATACATACATACATACATACATACATACATACATACATACATACAAGATCGGATTTTCAGGAGCGTAACCCACTCGTATATCGAGGGGGACCTGTACTTGTGTCACCCATCTATTCCACACTGTATTTGGTATTTTCCAGCCTATACAAAGGGGGTATCTTTGGCACAGGTAAGCCGGAGTCATATTAGCAATTGTTGTGGCAAATTGCAGTAAGACTAACATTATATTTAAGATTATAAGCTACCAGGAAGCAAGATTCATCGCAAGAGAAGTGACAAATATTGCATAATATATTCCAGGGCAGAAATTATTACACAAATTAATCAATCTTTAAAAAAAAAATCTACACATAGAAAACAAAATCTGATTACTTTGCATAATAATTCCTACACTGGAATCTATTATACAATATCTTTTAATTCTCCTGCGGCGGATCTTGCTTTCTGGTAGCTTATAATCTAATATAGTTGTAGTGATAGAGATTTAATTCACGTAGCTTGATATCAGCATCATTTGAAGTGGCAGATCCATGTAGTTGCATGGATACTGCATCTTAAATACTGGTAGTCAAACTAAAATATATATGACTACTGTACCATAAATCCCTCAAATTGACCAACTAACTCAGGTTGGCTAACAGACTCGGCTACAAATCCGCCACTATGACTGCCAGTGCGACAAGAGGCTTCGGAGGTCGGGGGCGAGGCAGTCTACTTGTTCTCGATGAGGGTCTGAAGCTGCAGGACCAAGTTTCTCGCAGTCTGTAGTACCTCCTTGGCATCGTGTCTCTCCGCCATCTCTGCAAAAGTGGAACCAGGTTAATTTGGTTTCAAGCTTGGAATGAAAATGATAAAATAATACTGGAAAATTTGCAGGAAGCTGTATTCTTTTAGCCATGTTATCATTTCCAAAGACATGCTAATAACTGTGACCTATAATTTTAACTTTGCATACTTTGGTGATGGGCTGGTCTATCAGAGTGAGAACTGAGCGATCTCTGCCATACCCATAGCTTACTCTGACTGTTCCTTTTACTTATATATTTTCTAGATCTCAAGTGACGGCGTCTCTTCCGTGGATTGACCTCCCAATCTACCAAGATTGGAAGCCAAAGTGTCACATTATTCCTTTGCCCCTCAACTTTCTCTTCATAATTGATGAGGGGCACAGGGCCCTGGGTGGGGCTTTGGTTTCCCGAGCGTTTCCGCACCCTCCTCAGCTCCCCGCCATGGAGTGGCTTCGGTCACCCAGGCTTTATTGTGGTCGGCAGGGAGGGTTCTGTGGGGGCGCTCGGTTATGGCCTTGGCCTTGCTCGGGGCCTTGGGGCTGTTTGGCCAGGCAGCTTGGGGAACAACAACAACAACAACAACTTTGCATACTTAATGATATTGCTTGAACAAATTTAGTTGAAAGTTTTAAGACCGATTTGGAACAACAGGTAGTCTTTTGTTTGACAGCCTACTTTAAAGCCTTTGTGACCATCAGGGGTGTTTAGAAACCTTTAGTTTAGTTACTTCAACCTCTGCAGTTGTCGTTGAGTTAGCTATGGGCAGAAAACTAATTTTGGAGAGGTAATTATAAGATTGAGAAACTCTGATTGCTAATCGGCAATCCCTGCATCCACACATGTGTGAAAGTGTTAATAAGGAAAATCTTGACAATTGTTTGACAATACTAGAGTGGTTAACAATATTTTATTTCATAAATTTTATTTTAGTAAGCGTTGTTTCCACATAGCGATTTTAATTAGTTATTTTGTCTTTAACGTGACGATAGTGCGTTGTTATATGTGCGATTAGTTTGCTTGGGAAACAGATTAACTTGCTCATGTAGTAATGTACACCCTATGTGGTGGATTGTGTTCTTTTATTTAATAATTTTCATTTTAGTAAACGTTGTTTCCACATAGCGATTTTGATAATTTAATTTGACTTTATATTGTCCTTGTCCCAATTTTGGTTTGTTTAGTTTGCAAGTTTTACATTTTAATTAATATTGTCTTTGTCCGAAATTTGGTTTGTTAGTTTGCAAGTTATACATTTTAATATACAGTAGTTTTAAAGCACCTGGTGCAAGTAATGGCATAAACAAATACCTTCCTCATGACTTATAAGAGTATCATGTTCAAATAAAGTAGCAATCATCTTCGCATCATGCAGTGACAATAATCTATTTTTATTAATTTCATTCCAACATCAAACACCTCCCAATGAAATTAATGAAAGCATGTGATTGACCGGGATTCGAACCTGGGTTACCACACACAGATTATTTTAAACACTCTAACCATTACACCATCAAGACCGTTTATATTCTCATCATCTTCCTATACTCAGGCATAAAATAAAATGTAACTGACCATTAAAGAACTTGATAATGTCTGTAAAGTCCATATTGTTGTCTAGTATGATGCCCCTGTAGCGTTCAACGAGGGCCAGAGCGATGAAGAGGACAAAGTGAGGTGAGGACACGTCCCGCGCTGCCCAGATCGCCTCCCACACCCGGAACACATCGTCATATACCAGCTCTGGAAGGTGTCAATCACGTATATTTGTGGGCAGTTTTGCTAATTAATATGACCTGCACTTACTAATACACCTGTACATACATACATACATACATATACTCTGGCAAATACCCCCCCCCCCTTTTTTTATCTAATTTTTTTTTTTTTGTATTGGGCCAACTCGAAACTGTAGCCTATATCAATTATACACACTCACCCACACATTTCCTATATCTTCATTTCAATACCTGTACATACATACATACACACATATACAATAGCTTAAAGGCCACTATATCCACAGAGAGTGATAGTTTCAGTCCTACGTCTAAAATGGCGGCATAGTATGGACTGCCTCTGGCAATAGGTTCTTTACGTTGAGATTAGACCAAAGTACCTGATCCCACGTCTTTCTTGGTCTACCCCTACGCGCAGCTCCCCCCCACGTTCACAGACCGGCGTTTCTTTAACCAATTCTGATCATCCATTCTCTCCACATGCCAAGTCTACTCATGCACATCACTTCACTGATACGTGTACTCCTAATGCCCAGACGCCGATTGAGATGGATAAAGTGTCATGATAAGGCCAGTCAATTCTATCTATGAATCCCTGAAATTCTTTGGTAAATTAAGTGAAAATGTCAACAAATGTATTCAAAATTCAAATGTATTACAAGCTATTATATTTTGTGCAATTCTCAGCTTCAACTCTGACATACAAACTGACCTCTCTTGAAGTCGAGGAGGAACCAGCGATAGCAGAAGTAGAAGTGAGTGTAGTCTCCATTCTGGTGCATCAACTCAAACATCTCAGAGTCCAGGATTTGGATTAAGGACCTGCAAACATATGATAGTGTAGTAATGATGACATGGACATGAATAATAATCATAATAATAGCAAATATTGCAAAATGGCTTAAAATGTGCAGTTCTGATCAATTAAAAACAAAAAATCTTTGTTTATGCTGATAGCAACATTTGTTTATTTGTTTTCTAAACTAATTTACCTACTTATAATTCAAGGATAAAATAGTATAGGTATATCATGACAAAGGCAACAAAACGTTGGCTATAGTCCAATCTCAATTTACTGGATGGTCTATACTGGTAAACTAATGGTAATTTTTTTAAACATGTGGAAAATGTATTGCTAATCTCACATAGAATGATACCAATGATATGCCATTGTGTCTGTCCTTTTGCATTGACAGAATTCTTGGAGTCTGCTGAGATACTAGGAAGGATTCTCTGGGGAAATAAAGTATAAAGTAAAAACACAACAAAACTAAACAATAACAACAAATAATAAACACAGGTGCAGTTTGGAGTCCCATGAGTCTCGTGCCGCAGCCCAATTAGGCCACGTGACGCTCAGGCTGCCGCCCAATTAGGCCGCGGTCGTTGCCATAAGATACAGAATGGGTTGTGGGCCCCCTCACTTCTTGTGACTTATTGAAATCAGCATCTATTATGACAGTAGAGGGCCTAGTTAGAACTTTACCCCACGATTTTGGCGCCGACGCCTTTGATAGGGAGTTTTTTAGTTTTTCGGTGAGCATGGTGCGCGGCCCAATCATACTATGGCCCGAGTGATTGTACATCCAGTTTGGTCATTAATGCTGATACATATATTTTCGAAGCTGTCTTGGGCTGAAATGAATCTATTATTTGTTACCCGATATTTGCATTTTGGAGGTTCGTTTAACAAGTTTGAGGCTTCAAAATGTATCAGAATTAATGACTGTAACTGTACATGAATAAATAAAGACCTCTTGTAGTGATAAAACTTAACGAAAAGTAGAGAAATAGGAAGGCATAGTCTACGGATTCCAAAGGACCTCTATAGGCCCCATACAGTGCATCAATGTCATCTGTAATTTTGATGTGCTAATATACTTTTAGTCACATGGTGTAAGCAGCTAGTAATTAAGCTAACTCATACGATTAAATGCCAACCCACCTCATGTTAGCAAAGTGCTGGTCCATGGCGCCACCGTTGGGGAAGTTGTGCGACATACGAGACATGAGGTGGCAGAAGCAGGAGTACGTGGCGGCCTCCTCGTCAAACACCACCAGCAGGGGAGCCACTAGGTCACACATACCCTGCATGTACCCAGTGTCCAGGTGCTCCCATACGTACCTGCGATAAGGATAAGATAATATTGTTGTGTTCAGATAAATAACGGGCAATAGTAAAAGTCTCACTAAGCGATACCAGCAAGGGTGAGTGCTATTACAATTACTATAGTGTTATTACAATCATTATTAACTAACAGGGCTGTTCGGCCAGGCAGCTTAGGGAACAACAACAACAACAACAACAATCACTATATAGCTATGAAGGTCCTCTAGTAGACAGTGACAAAGGTTCCAGCTCTGAGACAGCCAGGCTATAGCTGCGGCATCAGAAATACCTATAGGCCGACCAAACCCCTCATCCGCTTGCTCAAGAGAGACAGTAATAACGAACCCTAATGTTAATAACTAACGCTAATGTCGAAAAAAATCTCTTATGCTATGAGCTGGGTGCTATCCTGGGACCATGGAGATTATTGGGACTACAAAATGCTAGCACTACACCAGCACTGGCAAGCTGTTGGTATAGTGCTAAGAGTTAGGTCTTCCAACACATAACTACTGTACAGTACAGTAAAATAGCCACAGGAAAATACGAACTGGTCAGGTTCTTCCATACACACATGCAACAGACATTATCATCTGATGGTTGTTTCTACGCTGCATTTAACAGGTACGGTATCACTGTTGGAAGAATATATTATACAATTTGTTACTGCAGACATACAGTAGAAATAACATTATCAATTTAAGCATATTATAGGTGCATGGGTTTTGTTTTGATTGACTTTGTGCTTACAAAAAAACATGAACAAATATTAATACTGACGTGCACATAACGTTGCGCAGTTTCTCCAGGTTGTCCTGTGTGAAGTACCAGTAATTGCGGTCACAGCGCTGCACGTCCTTGTCTATCCGGTGAAGGTTTAGCCCAAACGAATCCAATAGTTCCATCTGGGGTAAACATTTTGAATTATTTAATATTCTTTCCACATACAGTAAGTATATTAAATTAAAAACCAATGAACATACAATTTAGAGTATTTCACCTGCATTGGTAAGTTCAGTTAGCTAAGTTATCTTGATATACTACCAACAAGTCATGCAAGCTTTATATTTTCTATGTCAAAGAATACAAAATGCAAGATAAGGGTTGTTAGAGTGCTTCAAATTAGAAGTGATAGACAGCTGAATTCAAGGTAAACAAAACATTTAATATTAATATGTAACTATTTCAAGCTCCTAAGGTAAACATTTTCATTTACAGTCAAATTCACAGGATTAAATTTGTGAGCTCACCGAGTAAACGCCGCCTTGTGATGATGCCGGAGATATGCAGGAAGACCGAGACTCTAGACTGTGACCGTCCCCTCCCTCTTCCACCCCCAGAGTGTCCATGTTGCGGTCATCACTCCCGTTTTCTGTGGGGTCGCCGCCCTCACTCTCACCCACCCCGTTCTCTGTTATGTGCTTCACCTCGTTGTCCGCTGACGTACCTTCAAGCAGCTCCTCCGTCCCGTTCACTAGGTGGAGGAAATATCAACAGTAAAGGTTATGGCAATAAATAAAATGAGTAAGGCTCTTTTTCAGAAAAAATGCACATGGCTTTATGCCAAACAACTTAAAGGCCATATAAATTTGAGAAAAAAAAAGTAAATTAAATAAATAAGTACAGAGATAGTAATGTATAGTCTATTAATAAACTTTATCCTTTTTGGCATGTAACAATCGTGCAATATAGTTTTATTACTAAGGAAATACACAAAACTAAATATATGAATGACGCAAACGTAAGTGACACAGAGGTGTTTAGTTGTTTTCAATAAACTACATCAACTTCATTGCTGCTCCCCCCCCCCCCCCCACCCCCAGTACAGATGGATTATGGTGACATTCCTGCAACAAAATATTGTGTAATGATTTGATAGAATTTAAGGGCTTAGGTTTTGGTGCCTTTTCAGACTTACCTCTGTTACTAAAATGATACTTTGGACACATTATGAGCTCGTGCAATATATAATTAAATCTACAATATATGTATTGATGAAGTGTAACACAAGTATATGTATTAATGAAGTGTAACACAACTTGAATGTAATAAAAATAGATATCAACTGACCCGACTGATACAATGTAGCAGCCGAAGTGACACATGGGGTTCTGAGTCTAGGAGCCTCTTTTAAAGAACTTCTTGAATTCAGACTCCTTAGAGTTTGAATTCAGTAGAAAATTAATAGAGGCATAGCTTCAATCTTGCTCAAGATACAGTTCACCTCCATCAGAAGATACTTAAATTTAGCATCTATCCAAATTTAAACCTTAACTAAAATTTCTATCTATCTATTACCATACATTGTGACTCGTAATCCCCGAGAGGGAGTGGCTGCGAAAGAATTGCCTTTCTCGGGGAGTGGCTGCGAAAGAATTGCCTTTTCAAACCATTTCAAAATTCAAACCATTTCAAAATTCTAACCTTTTCCTTTCTTGGTTTTCCTTTTCATCATTACGATAAATTTCCTCAACTTTGTCTAAACTCTCACTATTCCATTTACAGAGGGTACTGCAAGTCACAAATCTTAGCTGTAGTATCAGGTCAGTTGACGAGTCACACTTTACAACATCACATCAGGGTAGTTGACCTATAATCCGGGCGGACAGTAAAGACAAACGGCCCTGTATTTTCCCACACTGCTTGTCAAACCGAAACTGCACTTGTTATGAAGTTATAGATCACTCAGTCTTGTGTGTATGTATCCCTCATGTCCTTGTTGTTCCTTTCTCAACATGGCACAAACCCAACATAACTCAGCCAATACCTCACCCACAAAACAGCTTGTCACATATTCGCGGTTGTTACGTACCTGAAATTGCTGCGAATAATTGAATCCGTGAATAGACATTAGTCTACAGATCCCCCGATTAGCCCCACAAACCCTTCCCAAACCCATAAATCAGTTTTTTTTGGTGTTAATGCATGTAAAACATATAAATACAGTACAGTAACATAAGTACAGTAATAATATGCAGGAAAATAGTTTCATTAACCATTAAAAATATAATAGAAAGAATTTTTAATAGGGTTAATTCATTACTGTAAGTAACTGAAGCACTCACCATCCCATTTAAGCTCATCAGGTTCTAACCAAATGGTAACCGCGAATAAGTGAATCAGCGGACTTTGCATCCGAGAATATTGAGGGACTCCTGTACTTCTATTGGCTGTGTTTTCCTTTAAGACTTGCAAGATTTTGCTATTGTGTCCCTCTAAAGTTCTTATGGTTGTTTGTGACATCATCATACACTTGTATCATGGTAGTCATCGTTCAATCTTATCTAGCTTGTCTATAAGTTCTTCTTTCGGGAAAGTATTAGTGGTTTCATTTTATCTACTTTGTCACAGCGACCTACGACGGTTTTTAGGTGGGACCTCCCATAACTCGAACACACACGGCAGGTAACAAGAATAAAACAAATATTGTTATCAAGGTTAAAACGTGCACAGAAGGATGAGACGTCACAGCTTAGATGGTCACCAGCAGCATCAAATAATAAAAATCTGCACCAAAATAAAGATGCGTGATCTGGTTTTCAGGTCCATTTATCACTGCTGCAAATTTGGGTTCCGTGCACTTACAGCACTGTACAGTACATGTATATGTAATCACCCAGTGCATTGTATATAAGACACATATAAAATACAAATGATTCAATACATCCACTTTCATACTTGGTCTCTTTTATATTATTTTATTTTTTTATTCAAAACAACATTGAAAATCTTCAACATAGTATTCTTTTTAAATACTTACCAATAACAGATTTTGTGTGCAGTACAAAACATATAGGCCATACCATTATTAAATCATTTACGGACCATATGCCTGCATAAGCAGAAACAAATAAAAAGAAAATATAAAAATGCGCATCAGGCATTACATAAAATTAGATCATGGAAAGCCATTCTTAACAAGCATTTAAAACAATGCCTCTTTCTGATACATAGATTATGAATACAGTAGTTTCTTTATATAAAAACAGGTACATTAACCAATATTTTTGAAAAAAGAAGCCAATGCCAAAAATACACAGACAAAGCCAAAAAATTAGAGCATATCCGAATTTTATAATGAAATGATACAATTTAAAAAAATACAAGCTGACAAGCAGCACACAGGCCTCAGGAACGTCAGGCGTGGGAAGCGGAGACGAGCGAGAGAGTGATTAGCAACACACCTACGTCAGAATGGCTGCCACTGTCTAACGAGGCTTTGCTAATGATAACTGGGGTGTTGGTGGTGGTGAAGGAGGTGGTGGTGGTGGTGGTGGTGGAAGGGGGAGGGAGGCGACCGGCGGCACTAACACAGGAGGCTGCTGCAAGAACAAGACACTCAGGGCACCACATTAACAACGCCACCACGACACTAACGCCATTAACGCCACCACAACACCACTACCGCTTTAATAGTCCCTGGGCCAGAGGAGAAATTAGTACCATCCAAGAGGTCTCAGCCACAGGTCTACAGTATATACAGTATATCCTACCAAGACCCTGGACTGAGACTGAATTATTGAAAAGGGTAGATTAGACCAAAGACTCTCTTGACACTCAGCCGGGTCAGGGCAACAGCATAACACAACTCAGATGGGACGTAACAGACATCCACTTATATTAGCTTCTTATTTACTTTAAGGTGAACAGGGGAATTGTGTGCAATAAACACACAAATACACACAAATTTAAAGACCGAGTGCTCCACACAAAATGCGGTTCTGGTCTCACGTCCTAATGGCGGCGTTCCAGGCAGCCCTGTTAAGGGGACCGACCGGTTATTTACTAACTTCCAGGCCTTACTTCCAATGTAAATGCAATTTGGCACAGGTGTATATGACCATAAAACTAGGTAAACAAAATATTTTGTTTTTTTTGCTTTTTTCTTACAATTTAGGTAAAAAAAAGGTTGCAAACTATAGCACTACTACGAACCATTCTACTTCTACAGAAATCCCTATATCACGTGTTGTATGTGATCAAACAACTCACAATAGGTGTGTCTGTAGTTGCTATAAAGAACATTTTATATATTTTGTGTATTTTTGGATTTAGGTGATTATGAATTAAGGTGAAATTATTTTGTAGAATTTTACGACTGTGACAACATGCTGCAACCAAACAAAGTTAGCTAGAGTAAATTGGCTTTACAGGACTTGTAGTGTTTTTAACCCTTTATTGGCAGCGCTCAACTCATGTCATGCACCAATTTGCAGCAAGCTAGGAGCATTATTAAGGCTTTTAAAGGGTTAAAATCGAGTGCAAATGGCCGGGAGCGCAGCGGGCCAGACAGCCGACGCCCAGGGCTTACCGCCGCCCATTAACTCATGTTCCCTGTGTTCTCGAGAGGCCGGCAGTGTAGCCAGTAGTGAGCATAGCTGGGAAAAATATACCTCTATACGCTAAACTCCCATGTTCGTGGCACCACTGCAAGAGAACCACGAGTGCTACGTAGCTCGTTCTGGTCTCATTTTGAAGCTTTTAGCGCCTAGTTTTTTGCTGAATACATTTCTTTTCATGCAGATACTTGATTGATCATTCAGGAGGGCCTGAATATGCCCAAATGAGCCCAAAACACCCCGCTAGACAAGGGTTAATTACCTTTCCAATGGTATATACACCATTCCTATAGGCCCAATACAAATTTTAGAGTAACATCCGAAAGTGCGACAATATAGGTTCTGAGAAAAACATGTGAAAGTCTAAGGTAATTAGGTGAAATTTTTTACTTTTGTTTTTTAGATTTACAATATTTTATGCAGGAACATGGCAAAGTAGAAGATAAAGCATATGGGAGGTTGTAGAGTAGCTTACGCTCTTTCGATTTATATAGGTATGCTCCTCGTACGACCAGTAGTTACTGAGCATGTTAATTTCAAAGTTCGCTATATAACGTTTTTAGAATTACAGGAAAAGTTTGGAAAACATAAAAAAAACAATTTCCAATGGGTTTTCACTAATCAAATTTCACTGGCTTATGAAGGGATGTTGACTCTTGTTGAGTAAACACCTATTGGTATTTTCAGGATTTCGAGTTTTTTAAGCCTAAATTAACCGGTCGGTCCCCTTAAGAGTTGCCTCACTTGTCAGGTTCTTTGATTTAAGATCAGGCTGCAAAGTCCGATCCCACGTCTTTTTTGGTCAGCCCCTTGCTGCAGCTCCCTCCACATTCATGGAATTGCATCTTTTAACCCAGCTTTGTTCATCCATCCTCTCCACATGTCCAAACCATCCAAGCCTGCTAGTACGCATCGCATCACTGATACTCTTGATACCTAACCTTCTCCTTAGCTCTACACTTGATATCCTATCTTGCAGTTTGGCACCACACATCTATCTCACCATCCTCATCTCATTGCGTTCCATTCTGTTGGTATCATGCGCTTTGACAGGCCACGTTTCTGAAGCATATGTCATTGCGCTTTAACGCATGAAGCGTACACCTTTCCCTTCAAGGGGAGAGGGAGTCTTCTCATGGTGAGTAGTGGCAAAAGTTCTCTAAACTTTCCCCAGCCGCATCTTATTCTGGTGATAGTGGCGGCCTCGGCCCCACCACCGGCAGAGATGGTATCTCCCAAGTAGCAAAACTTGTCCACCATCTCCAGTGCCTCATTGCCAAAGTTAACACTCTTAAGCCGGTCATTGAATACAAGCTCACCTTTGCATACTATGCATACAAATTTCTCAATTTCGGACTTCTTCCTTGGTAGACGTCCCATTATTCTAGTGCAGCACATCTTCCCATGATGTACCCAGCTGCGGCAGGCTGCACATAAATTTTGTCCTGTCTGGGATTCGAACCCAAAATCATTTGGCTGTGAACTGACTATTAATCTCACATTGCTATTTGTGTCATTGTAAAGATAAAATTTACACTTGATAACATTTGTCAATTAATATCTATATAATTTAGCAATACTGTAGTGTATTGGAGGTTATGCTGATAATATGACTCTTGGATGGCATCGATTCGTGAACATTTGTGGTCTGGCCCATGGACCAAAGAGGCCAGGAAAATGTGGGGGTACAAGAACAAAATAAACTTCTGACAGACACAAAAGTGGTTGATGTACTAGCATATGAAGTAATGCACCTAAATAGCCAATTTATTTAAAAAAAAAAAAAAAAAATTGTAGGTTGAAAAGCCTGCCTATCCACTTCTGCTCAGAAAATATACAAACTGAATCAGTCACTAAAACATGATAAAAACTCATGATGTTCAGGTACGATGATGCATGCAGTTATTCAAATGAATTGTGAAGAATATAAAGCCTCAAATCCGCTTTGCCTCGGATTTCAGTGGCATAGTAGCATAAAAATATAGTAAGAGCTTAAACTTTTTTCAGTCATATGTCAGCAGTCCGATTAATTTCTTGAGAAACAGGTACTGTACTTTATACTGTACCATATAAATAACACTAAACTGTACTGCATAATAAGTATATTGTACACTCGGTCAAAAAAGTATCTGCACCCCTACGCTGATAATCTGGTGTATACAGCTCGATAGGTTTGGCACCTCTGCCTGCAACTATATCCATGTGTCAGAGACGATCGTCTCTGACACATTGATATAGTTGCAGGCAGAAGTGCCAACCCTACCGAGCTGTACACACCAGATGATCAACATAGGGGTGCAGATACTTCTTTGACCGAGTGTACATAATTATAAAATGTATTTGATAAACCTGTAGGCTCTTATAGTGTGTCCAGAGGATAGTGTTTTTGTCTGGGAAATGAATAGGCTCTACAAAGCTCATCTGCCAATTGCCAAACTGCACTCATGATGAACACTAAGCTCCTTGGAGTCAACAACTACAACGTTAACTCAAACTCACCACCTGATCACTGGATGTTTTCGTGCTGGTACCATATGTGAGGAAATCTAAGGAATATCAAACCCAAATTGACTTGCTCATGTAGTTGTGTACACCCTATGTGGTGGATTGTGTTCTTTTATTTCAAAATTTTATTCTATCAAGCGTTATTTCCACATAGCGATTTTGATTAGTTCTTTTGCATTTATCTTGTGTCATCCCAGTTTTGGTTTGTTTATTTTGCAAGTTTTACATAATAATAACCTTAACACAATGAAGAGACTGATTCAGTATCTATTATCTCAATAACAGGGGTATGCTGGTAAGTAGTTCTTCAACTTGCATAAGCTTACTTAAAAACATTGAAAAGCACTTGGTTATTTCTTTAGGCTTGTATTCCTCTCTCCATAGTTGGCTACCAGAAAAAAAAAAATAATAGTACATGAAAGACAACTTGAAAATGTTGTACACTTACAGTACAGTATATTCAAGGAAACTAAACACTTTGTAAACACTTAACCCGTTCAGTACCGGTCACATCTGTTTAATTATATTCTAGCAATGATTAGACGATTATATTCAGCATAGGAAAGACCTCTAGCAATAATAAGGCTTTGAACTATCTCTATCAACCCCTTTTACCTACCACAGATCCTTCCTGAGCAGCACAATATCGTCTAAATATAGCTACAATAACATATAACACACGTCGCTGGTACTCAAATTGTAAATTGGACTGTAAAAGTTATGTACAAAAAGACAACAGTTACAGTAAAACGTATGGATTAAAACAATACTGCAAACCATAGAACACCGTATGACCTTTATAAAATGAATGCATAGAATACACCCACCTACACCGAACAAACAAAACAAAAACAATAGTGTCTCAATGCTATAGATACTTGTGTCCATGAGAGATCCCTTTTTCATTAGTTTAACCAGACCACAAGAGCTCCATTCTAGAACTTAAATAGGATTGGCCTGGAGGATTAGGTAAGTATATACTCAAGCACATACCCCATAGCTGAGAGTGGGCGACTTGAGACAGAGGGTCCGGGACCACTTTCGCGTTCCCTCGCCCCTTTCTCTGTCTCGTCTAGTAGGTGAATTTTACAAGGGCAGGAGGATTCCTAGCCCCCTGCCCCCAGAAGAAAAAGTAGGCCAGTAAAAGAGACAGACAGAGACGGCTAAGGTTGGGTAGAGGATGCCAAACCTCACTCTGGATAGGACCAGCCCTCACAACAGATTAAATAAACGAAGATCCCCTTCAGATAAATTTGTACATTTTTTGGTAGAAAAATGTCCTTCCGAAGGCTGGTTCGTCTTAAAGTACAGGCTCGCTATCGCTTGCCAGGAAAATGTTGACACCTAAATAGCACAAAAGGTCCTAATATTGATAAAAAAAAATGGGTGAAAAGTCTTAAAATCTCCAACTAATTGGGCAGAATTTGGTTTCCCATGTCTAGTCCTGGATAACCATATTAAGCACCACCTTGTACAATAAGAGTGAGTGTGGTGAGAGCATTTGTGGCGGAGTGTAAAGTTTCTACAGATCTCCCTCACTATATGAGGCCCCAGTTTTCAATATCATTATAGATTTTTAGGTGTTTGTGCTTGGGTTTTGCCTGGTCCGAGAATGCATCCGCCATTTACCCCATTAATTTTAGGGTTCGCTACACGATTTTTCTATTTAAGATCGGGTTTTTAGGAACGTAACCCAATCGTAAATCGAGGGAGGCCTGTATCCAGTCTACTGTGACCTGGTGGAATGGCTATTGGCGCATCTTGATACGTCATCCAGAATTATCTGTTCGTTTTATGTTTGGTAAACAAAACAAAACAAAAGCAAACAGCCCCTTGAAATTGTATGGTCGGACCGAACAAAAAGCTGAGTTCGCTCCTGGGTGACGTATCAAAAAGCGCTACTTGCTAACATTAATCTACCTGGGGTCGTCACTCATGCACTACAACAATGGAGACACCACTACACTAACTAAAATACAAGGGGATCGCAGAATGACTCAACTTACTCATATTTACTCATCACTTACATTATGAGTGAATCAAATTTCCTTTTGCCAAAAGTTGGGCAAGTCGAAATATAACTGATAATTTTATAAGGTTTATAACCATACTATAATCTAACCCAGCATAGTTATGTTGACTGATATCTAGAATCATAAACAAATATCTTATGAGGCATACCATACTAGCTATGTAGCTTCTTAAGGTATTTTACAAATCTTATAACTTTTTTCTTTTTCTCAAAACTTTAAAAAGCCTAAGGAGTCTTACATATGAATTTACTTTCTTTTTTATCAGTCAAGACAACCCCACCATTTTGCTTTTTTGCCTTGGGTAGTGGCATGGTCGGTAGCGCGTCTGGCTGCTGATCACAGGGCCGGCAGTTCAATCTCAGGCCGTGCCATTGGTAGATGTCAAGAGTTTGGACAGCTCGATTTAGAGGTTCGTTGCAAATGTCCAGTTAAGTCTCTGTAACAAGGGCACGCCATAGCCCTGTTAATCAAGGGAGTGTACGGCATTAAAAACTGGATCAAACAATAGAAAGCAAAATTACAGTCTTAAGCCGGTATCACACGAGAGCTTTTATAGTCAACATTCGATGATAAAAACAATTCTGGCAACATTTCTGGAATATTTTGCTCTGGTATCGGACACTAGACTGATGGTAGATGAAAATGGGTAACGAAATATCTTAAATGTTGATCTTATAAGTTGCCAGACCGATGTTGATGATAAATGTTGAGGGAAAAAGCGCTCGTGTGATACCGGCTTTAGGCCTTAATTTCCCCACATAATTCATCAGTCAAGAAAACTAGTGTGTGCCGGGGCTAGAGGGAGATGCTGACAGAGGACTTACTTGTGTTGTGGTCGAGGGAACAGTGGTGGTGATGAGACTCCTCCTTCTCTTCTTCTTCGTCTTCTTCGTCCTCCTCCTCCTCCTCCTCCTCCTCCTCCTCCTCTTCCTCCTGTCCTGCCTCCACGCCTTCATCTGGGGTTATCACACAGGTCTGGTTGAGAGAGCAGGGGATTTAGCAGGCTAATGTATAAATATTCAACATAAAATTATTCGCTATTATGTTTATACTGTATTTATAAAAGATATTTTCACATCACCCGCGTTTATCTCTCCCCCATGCCCTGCCAACCCTTTTCTGCAATGGCAGATTGAGATGATTACACTGGTTACAGACAACACTAACAACCACAGCCAGTCCAACAGTACAATAATAATTAACATGCAGGTCATACACTATATAGTACAAAAAACAAGCAATTTAGAGCTGGAGTTATAAGTTAAATAAGCTTCTTCCAGGGATTTTCTGTAAGAATCTGTTACCTCTGATCATTAGCTTGCCTTTATTGATCTACTGTAGAATTGGCCTATCCTCGAGGGAATGATGAGGTGACCTATTACGACTTGGTGATACTGTTTATAGTGATGAGTGCTTGTGGAATACAGTACAGTATTATTGTTTTGTTGGAATGGCTAGGGTTATGTGTGCAGTCGGGTTATGTGATTATCCAGAGTACTGTAATCAGACATGCACGCTTGCTGATCGGGGACTACCACTAATGCGCTTTTAGTCAACATCCCCTTAATGTCCGCCCCTTAGCATCAATGAGGCGTCCAAGAATTGAACAGGCCACCTGAGACAGCCCCCATACATATTGAGCTATGGGGAGGGGGGGCGGGGGTCTTTGATACTTATTCACATTATGTTGCATTGCGAATATAAGACCCATATCTATGCTACTATGTCTGGGTCTTAACTACCCATTAATACTCACTGGACTGGCCACTTCAGCTGTGTCGCTCTCTTTGCTCTCCTGCCGCATCAGCTCTTTACTGTACAGCTCCGGGTTGTCACTTTCACTCTCCTTGCTCTCCTGTCGCATACTTTCCTTACTGAATATTTCCGTTTCTTCGCCCTCATACAGTTCGCAGGTGTCTTGGGGCGGTATTTCATTGTCTATATTATCTATTGCTTCATCATTATTGTAATTTTCCTCTTGACAGTCTTCTAAATCGTCAAGGTTGTCGTTTCCTTCGTCCTCTTCTTGTACTGTTCCGGGATTGTCCACGGACCCCATGCTTAAAGTGTCGGGTTCAAACACCTGACAAAGAGAAGGTTGCAGTGAAAATTTAGAAAGTCATACAGTCAGGTCTCGATATACACGCGTTTTTAATACACGGATTCGTTTGGACACGGTAACCCCAAAAGTTCCAAAGTCGGCCACAACACGGAAAAGTCTGGATCATACACGGGTGGCGGCCCAAGCCTAGGTATATATAAATTATAAAAAAAATAATTTATGCATCAAAGGTGGCGGTTGGACTAGCAACCCTCGCCCGTCAACAGGAACAAGAAATTGCCTCAGAATATGGAAGTATATGGAGGCGATTCATTCATGGCCACCTCCTCGGGGGTCAAGGCGTCTGGCAAAAATTCTAAACTGTAGATACCGTAGATAGCTAAAAAGAAAGATAGATACAGTATATGAAGATGAAGAATTAGTAGTCTACAGTATTTCTAAATAAGCAATGTTAGGAGGAGGTTGTAGACACCATCCATTCAGGGTAGTAGCCTACTGCTGAAGAGACTTTAGGTGAAGTTATGGGGATTTCTAGATGTTCTGTTTCACCACCTGGCCTCCTTTGCTGATTTTTTCTCTTCGCGTTTCACCTACACAAAAATTCTAGTTCTAGTTTGTTATAAAGATAAACATACTCTTGCTTTCTTCCAAAACGCCACATGTGCTATACTGTACACTTCACACTAATTTAACTACTTTCCATTTTCTTTTTCTCTGAAGACTGGGGTTGGAATTTTCTATCTATCTATCTATTCTATCTATTGCCTGACGCCGTGATCCCCGAAGGATGGCCACAAACGAACCGTCCCCATGCACCTCTGTCCCCAGTCAGTCGACGCCCCTCCTCCCAACCAGCACCGCCTTCATCCATATACTTACTGACTCCATCCTTCCACCTCTCTTTCGGTTTACCTCTCCCTCTCTGTCCTTCCACCTCGCTCTCGTACACCTTCTTAGTCATTCTCTCGCTTCCCATACCTTCAGTATTTTTCCATGAACAAACACAAGTTTTTTTGGAGCCTGCATGGAGGGTAAGGGTAGCGTGCTAAACTTCTACACAGGAGGGACGAGATTGAGTCTTCACTGGATGAGTTTTTTGTTGTTACCGTGGTACTTTATATTGTAATTATTTATTTGCTGTATTTTTTTTTTTTTCCAATTTTAGTTTTGTTTTTGCCAGACGCCATAATTCCCGAGGAGGGGCGGCCATGAACATTAGGCGTTTATCACGAATCGCTAGGTCAAGTTGCCCGGGCTTGACATCTACCATTTTGACAGTGCGGGCTCGATCCGCCGACCCTTAGATCAGCAGCCGACGCTCTATTGACTATGCCACGGATATATTGTACAGTATTATATTGTGCGGTTACTTTTTTTGGTTTGTTTGTTTTGCAAGTTTTATATTTTAGCTCCTCCTCATAATCTCCAACCCCTTTCTGGAATGGTGTACATCCTTGGTGCAGCAAACCAGTGTCACATTTCCATTGTGTATGCTTGCACCTGATCAGCATGAAGGAGTTGATTACACTGATCACAGATAACACTCACAAGTCACAACCACAACCATTATAACAGTAAAGTACCAATCAACATGCACTTACATACATAAACAAAATTTAAGACTGAGTATAGTCTGTTTATATTTTAGCTGACAATAATATTGCCATATTCCCATCTTGATTATTTCAAACTGTAGGTTGTTAATGAATAAAACTTGGCATTCATATGGTGAAGACACATAGCAGTCTTATACTTTTCCATTAACCCCTTGAGGATCGATGATGATCTTCTTTTCTGTTTTCTGACTTCCCAAACTTGACTACTTCCTTTAACGTGACGATAGTGCGTTGTTATATGTGCGATTGGTTTGCTTGGGAAACAGATTAACTTGCTCATGTAGTGATGTACACCCTATGTGGTGGATTGTGTTCTTTTATTTAATAATTTTCATTTTAGTAAACGTTGTTTCCACATAGCGATTTTGATAATTTAATTTGACTTTATATTGTCCTTGTCCCAATTTTGGTTTGTTTAGTTTGCAAGTTTTACATTTTAATTAGACGATTTCATTCACATTAGGATTAGAAACAGCTAAGAGACATTAAAAATACAAAGAGTCATGAAAAATACAAAGAGACAATGAAAAATACAAAGATACTAAACATACAACAAGTTAACCACCTGGGGAGGAAGGGGTGGGGGGGGGGGTATTGGTCGAGTTTAAATAGATCACCCTCGGATTAGAAACACGTAAGAGACATGAAAAATACAGAGATTATACACACAACAAGCGCCATCTGGAGGAGGAAAGGGGGGGGGGGGGGTAGGGTATTGGTCGAGTTTAAATACACCACCCTCGGATTATAAACACCTAAAAGACATAATAAATACGGAGACTATAAACACAAAAAGCTAGCGATCTGGGGGAGGAAGGGGAGGGGTATTGGTCGAGTTTAAATAGATCACCCTCAGATTAGAAACACGTAAGAGACATGAAAAATACAGAGATTATACACACAACAAGTGCCATCTGGAGGAGGAAGGGGCGGGATAGGGTATTGGTCGAGTTTAAATACACCACCCTCGGATTAGAAACACCTAAAAGACATGACAAATACAGGGAGACTACAGCACGATGATGTCTTTTAACCCTGGTGATGGGCTGGTCTATCAGAATGAGAGTTGAGCGTTCTCTGCCATACCCATAGCTTACTCTGACTGTTCCTTTTACTTATATATTTTCTAGATCTCAAGTGACGGTGTCTTTTCCGTGGATTGACCTCCCTACTGCCAACCCTGGCAGATTGGGAGCCAAAGCGTCACATTTTTCCTTTGCCCCTCAACTTTCCCTTTATAATTGCTGAGGGGCACAGGGCCTTGGGTGGGGCTTTTGTTTCCCGGGCATTTCCGCACCCTCCTCAGCTCCCCGCCTTTGAGTGGCTTCGGTCACCTGGGCATTATTAGTGGTAAGCTGGGAGGGTTCTGTGGGGTCGCTCGGTTATGGCCTTGGCCTTGCTCGGGACCTTGGGGCTGCTCGGCCAGACAGCCTGAGGAACAGCAACAACAACAACCCTGGAATCTGGCTAACATTAGACGCCTTTATGCAGTTTAAGAAGAACCTATGCTCTTCGGTGGGTTTATTGAGAAAATGTTTACCCCTTTGAGTCGTAGAGGTACTGTAGATTATAAAGAAAAGAAAATTGTCTAATGGTAACCAGAATGAGGGAAATTACGTCATCATGCTGAAGTGGTTAAATAGACCACCCTTAGCTTAGATACAGCTAAGAGACATAAAATATACAGGATCCTAGTGATTTTGATAAGTTCTTTTTGTCTTTATATTGTGCTATTCCCATTTTGGTTAATTTGTTTTGAAAGTTATATTTTGCTAAAGCGTTATTTCCACATAGCGATTTTGATTAGTTCCTTTGCTTTTATATTATCTTGTCCTCGTTTTGGTTCGTTTGTTTTGCAAGTTTTATATAAAAAAAAAAAAAGGGAAAAGTGGGGAATGGGCCTGAGTAAATACATGCATACATACAAATACATATTTTATTTACCTCGTTGCTGAGAGACCTATCGCGGCCCCCCTCCAATGGGATCTCTCCGTTCTGTGACTCGGAGGACAGCTTGGCCATGTTGAGGGCCATCACCTCCTTGTCCCGCTGCCTTACAATGGCCTCCACTGCCAGCCACTCCGACATGGTCGTCTCGTACGATTTCCGCATCTAACAACACACAAAAATTATAGTTTAAGGGGAGGTTTTTTACTTTGCTCCCTAGATCTATGTATGCAGCATTTACCACCATATATTTTTTTTTGAATGCATGTATGTATATTAATAGACTGCTTACACCACTGTCGCTAGAATTAGATGTGGCTGGGGGAAGTTCAGAGAACTGCTGCCAATCCTGACCATGAAAAGAATGCCTCTCCCCCTGAAGGGAAAGGTGTATGCCTCATGTGTTAGAAGTGCAATGACGTATGCCTCAGAAACATGGGCCGTTAAAAGTAGAGGATGTCAACAGAATGGAACGTAATGAGATGAGAATGGTGAGATGGATGTGTGGGGCCAGGCTGCAGGATAGAATAACAAATGTTGAGCTGAGGAGACGTTTAGGTATAAAGAGTATTAGCGAAGTGATGCGTACAAGTATACTGGGATGGCATGGACATGTGGAGAGAATGGATGAACAAAATTGGGTGAAAAAAGGCAGGTCTGTGATTGTGGAGGGAGCTGCACCAAGGGGTGGACCGAGGAAGACCTGGGATTGGACTATATGTGCCGATCTCAAATCTTGACAAGTGAAGCAGCCCTTAACAGGGTTGCCTGGAATGCCGCCATTAGGACAAGAGACTGAAACTGCAAGTATGTGTGGAACACTCAGTCTTAAAATGTTATGTATGTATGTATGTCACTACAACAAAACATTGGGATCTTCCTCTTGGACACCCACCTTCTTGTCATGATCGTCTCTCTCTTGTCTGGTGCTGCCAAACTGGTAGTGGTTCAGCAGGTACGGCCACACCTGCACACAAAGGTAATTAAAAATTACATTAATATTGGTAATAATTAAAACAGAAAAAACTACGATAGATAAACTATTTTACTACAGGTCTCCCTCGATTTACAATTACACTGTAGGTTACGTTCCTGAAAACCCGATCATAAAAGGAAAAACCATATTGTAAACCCTAAAATTAATGAGGTAAATAGGGATGCGTTCTTGGACTGGCCAAAACACAAACACCTAAAAACCTATAATACTATCCTAAATTGGGGCATTGGCTAGTGAGGGAGACCTGTATTGCGTGTTATATAAGGTGACTATAGGGGAGGAAGGCAAAAGTTTGAACCACAATGATCATTCAATACAGTAAAGTCTGGCTAAGGAACTGTCTTGTTGCAGCACAATTGAGGTTGGAGTGGTGTAG
Organism: Paralithodes platypus; assembly: GCA_032716605.1. NCBI lineage: Eukaryota > Metazoa > Arthropoda > Malacostraca > Decapoda > Lithodidae > Paralithodes > Paralithodes platypus. The sequence continues at coordinate 1,981,297 of CM064489.1, forward strand.
ATAGGTGCTGCAGGGGGACATTGCTAAGTCTTGCTGAAAGCACTGTTAGCACTATGCCAGTATCAGCTAAAGTGGGACAGTGTTATGGCAGGTATTTATTGTATTATAGTCCAACTGTTGTAAAGCAACACAGTCTGAGCCATTACAATCTAATGAAAAAAAGACGCACAAGTCAATGTATGAACAGTCGCGCTAATAAGTCATGTCCCAGCTGTCGTTACATTTGGCTTGTTCTGTACTGTATTAATATCTGTCGGATGTTGAATAGGGTGGGTAAGTGTAGGAACATGTTTGTATATTTCACTCGATATGAAGAAACGAAGCTTAGATATTGCTGATACCAATTATTTATAAAAAACATACTTGGTGCCGAGACATCACTTATTAGCGCGATTGTACGTACAGTAAAACCCATCCTTTTCGGACTACTCACATCCGGAATACCTGCACTTCCGGAATGAGTTTTGGGTTTGGAGTCAAATCCCTCTCTTTCGTTTTTAGTCCGAAAGAGAGAGAATACAATCTGGAAGATCTGGATCGCTTTCCCTCTCTTTCATTTTTAGTACAAAACAGAGAGAATACATTCTGGAAAATCCAGATTGAATTTTCTCTCTTTCAGACTACAATACGAAAGAGAAGGAATACGCTCCAGACCTTCCGGATTGAATTATCTCTCTTTCGTATTGTAGTCCGAAAGACCAAGAACAGTCCGGATTCTCAAGCTTCCGGAATTTTGCTCTTTCAAACTGCTAGTTCCCCCCAATTAGTCCAAAAGAGAGGGGTTTTACTGAATTCATGTACATCACTGTACCTGTTTCCTAATTTGGTGTGCCACTCCCCCGAGGTAGACTCTGGCCAGTAGTTGTGTGTGTTGACTGACCTGACCCTCACAGTGCAGGGACGCCCACACTTCCTCCGTCACTCCCTCACTCCACTCTGTTAAGAAAGGGTTAGCAATCCATTCAATCTATCAAGTATCATACTGTTAAGGTCAATTGAATATCATAAAACAGAAGACACTGACATTCACATTGCCACAAACTTGTAATTTCCTCCATCACTTTCCCAATTCTTTATCTACCCTCTATAGGCAATATAATTCATAATCAAGCTACCAAACCAAGCATGAGGCCCTTACCCGGCAGTGTGGTGGGTGTGGTGTTGGAGGGCAGTACGAGGCCGGCCAGGTGTGTGCGGACGGTGCGCAGGTGACGGCAGTGGGCCAGCCACCCGTAGAACGCCCGCGAGATTATCTGGTGCTTCATCGTCGCGCACACTAGCTCGATTGGTTCGCTGTCAAGGAGATACGAACTACTCAACTGTTTATAATGTTCATAAAGGAAAAGCTTTCAATATTACACATGAATATATAAGCAATTATAGTGGTATAATTATTTTTAACAAAAGCAACTATTCAATCACAGGAATTATAATGTAAAACTTGCAAAATAAACAGACTAAAACTGGGACGACACAAGATCAACGCAAAAAAAAAAAAAAAAATCGCTATGTGGAAATAACGCTTAATAAAATAAAGTTTTGAAAGAAAAGAACACAAAAGAAAACAGATTGCTCAACCATTTGTATTATTTTACACTGGTAGGCTACCTGCAATTAGACAGTACAGTACTGCAGGTAGAATAATATATAATATCAGTGTCAGAAATATTACAAAGCTTTAATTCTCAAATTACCAGGATATATTATAAAAATTATTACCGGTAAAAGGTAATGTGTTTGTCTCCCTGTATTCTTTAATTTCTACTTCTACAATGCACATCTTACAAGCATAACAGACTCGGTGGGCAAAAGCACATTTATAAATTATTATTATTATTAACAAATATTTGCCAACAGCTTATTGGATAAAAGCCCATATAAAAATAGATGGCTTTTTTGTATATCGTATATACTCAGGCACATACCCCATAGCTGGGGTTGGCCGACTCGAGAAAGAGCCCGAACATAAACAACAGTTAAAGTTCCAATTCTTAGGGTTCGGAACCACTCTCGCATTCCCTCGCCCCTTTCTCTGTTTCATCTAGTAGGTGAATTTTACAAGGGGAGGAGGATTTCTAGCCTACCACTCCCGAAGTAGGGAAATTAGTAGAGGAAAAGAGACAGAAAGAAATGGCTAAGGTTAGGTAGAGGATGCCAAACCTCACTCTAGACAGGACCAGCCCTTTTTTAGATCATACAAATTAAGAGGCTCACCTGTTTTTGTCGATGGGTGGCGTGGATTCACTGGGGTTATCGACGGAGGGCTGTGACGGGGGTAATGGGATGTCCAGGCTGGGGTTCGGGGTAGGCGGCGGAGGCAGTACGTCGCTCATGGAGTCTCCCAGGCTGAGGGACTTGGAGGAGGAGGTGGAGGAGGACTTGGAGGACAGCCTGGGCATGCGAGGGAGCCAACTGGTGCTCTCGCGTAACAGCGGAGACATCAGATCCAGGTGGGCTGAAATTTAGGTTTAAGTAGTAGCCATGGATGTAGAAATCTCTTAATCTTAATAATAATCAGGCACTTACCAATTGTAAGTTAAATTTAAAGAGCTTATACTAGGCTGCATGTTGCTGTAGCTAACTTCTCCATGTCTCAACCTTTGTAGCATGTAAGAGGTAAGTTAACCAGCCTAGTACACAGGGGACACTGCATACATCACTTGTAGGTAAATAGAGATAATAATAAGAATAGAAAGCTTTGTCAACAGCCTACTGGGCAAAAGCTCTTATATGGCTGGAGAAGGTTAAATGGGTAAAGGGGTTAAAAGATTCTAAATATAAGGGGTAAAATTAATGTAGCATGGCCACCGTAAAAACAAAAATTAATATGAAATCAATTTTAAGAGAGACGATAAAAGATGACCAGCAGAAAGGTTATAATAATAATAATAATAATAGTTCTTAAAGCTAGCGCATGCTAAGCTAGTTAAGGATAGCTCAATAAGGCCGATTAGGCGTATTTCCATTGGGGTCCTGTACCCCATCCCTCATACTCAGTGCTTGTGAAAAATCTTTAATGCGCCAAGCGTGGGCGCGAACCCGGGCCTTCTGGGTAGAAGTCCGAGACGCTAGTCACTACACCAAGTGAGCCGCCAGTTAATAGAGGCGAGGAGACTACTCATCTGTCTCTCCCTATTTGAGAATTGAATCTGTCAACTTTTGGTTGTTAGCTAAAAGCATTAACCATTGCACCACAGGGGCTATCATGTATGTGAACAAGTCCCCTCTAAGTCACCCACATTTAGGTTGCCATCTATATCATTATGGTTATTACTAGCCATCTCTCACTCACGAAGCCAGACACAAACACACAATCTCTCTCTCTCTTCCTCATATTACATAAAGTACTCTAATCTGTCTGGCTTGTCTGAATTCTCTCTCTCTCACAAATATCTTACATATTCTGTCTGGTTTGTGCGCAGTGATGATCCTGAAGACATAATCAGTAGCTTCATCGTCCTCTCCTTCAGTAGGCGGGGGATTTGGTCGACCAGCCAACTGCCTTGCCCGCCGCCTAAGTCGAGGGAACACTTTACCTGCGGAGTAAAAATCTTATAGAGCAACTACTGTAATTTCTTCAGGCATATACAGCACGGCACTGATGAATAAATGTTGTGTTTGGAAATACGGGGGGATAGTTAGGGCCATGGTAAAGAGACTAATATTCCCTTAAACATCATAAAAGCTTTCCCTACGACCTTTCCCGACCCAGATTGACCCTTATACAGATAAACGATATGGGTCAATCTGGGTCAGGAAAGGTCGTAGGGAAAGCTATTACGATGTGTAAAGGAACGGCTCTTAGTTAATAGCCAATCCTATTACCCTTAAAAATTAGGAAAGTGATGAAGAGAGTCGGCTTTCTGCAGACTCCCATTTTCTTATGTATTTATGTTCTTATGATAAAGAAGAGCGAAAAAATAAGAAAACAGCATAATAATGAGGCCTATCAAAAGCAGGCATCACTTCAATCAATCACCAATCATCCAACAGGATTGTTGTTGTTGTTGTCGTTTCCTAGGCTGCCTGGTCGAACAGCCCCGAGTCCAAAAGGGTCCGATCGGGCTTTCCCACAGGGCTTTCAAGCATTGTAGATTATGTTGTTGGTGTGTAAGTTATTGTGTAGAATGCAGTCTTCTATGATGCGTTTAATAGTATGGGGTGCTGTGTTACATCCTGGGCAGATGTCGGCGACGGAGATATCCAACAGGGTTTATAATGCCTCTATATTTCGCAGACCTTACCCCAACAACAAAAACAACACCAATCATCCAACCTAAGGACTAACCTTTGCCGCGCTGTGACCATAGCGGTGGATCAAGGTGGCCGTGTGGGAGGAGGCCGTTCTCCAGACACGAGAGGAAGGCTAAGAGATGGCCGCCCCTCGGGAAGTGGATGGGTGGGTACTGGGTTCCATCCTGGCCCACCAACACTATGGTCCCACCAGAGTCACCTGCAACATAAATTCACAGGTAGGCTACAGGTCTCCCTCGATTTACGATTGGGTTACGTTCCTGAAAACCCGATCTTAAATAGAAAAATCGTACAGCGAACCCTAAAATTAATAGGGTCAATGGGGATGCGTTCTCGGATCAGCTAAAACCCAAACACAAACACCTAAAGACTTATAATAATATCATAAATTGGGGCATCGGATAGTGAGGGAGACCTGTATTGGTTAATGAGAAATTATTACTCAGCTAAGTAGAGATTATGTGATGTTTCAAGCTGATATAACTAAGGAGTAATTTTAATAGTGATCAAAAGAATACTAACACTGATTATAAAAGCAATAATATAAAACATAAATAAGACTGACCTTGTTGATGGCAGTGGACGTAAACAATTTCCTCGACCCGAACATTGAGGGCGTACTCCCAGTAGATGCTGTCAAAGGGAAAGGCAGGTTAGGCCGTGGAGGGGATGGAAGGTGGAGAACAGTTGGCTATAGGTTATCTACTCTCAATTGGGGTTTACAATTTAAATCATGCTACCGCCAGCCAATTTTACTAGCATATGTAGGTTGTATAGGAAACAAACAATAAATTAGCTTCTGAAGGGTCTCTAAACAGGATTAATAACACTCTCCAACTATTACTTTCAAGACAAAGGTACTTTCTAAGTTAAATAAAATTGTATGGAGGTACATATCATATTTCTAAAAAGTCTAATTGATTAAAAGGGACAAATGTATAGCCTATATAAGTGGAAAGGTCCTTCTCAAGTTAAATAAAATTGTCTGGAGGTAGATATGATATTTCTAAAAAGTCTAATTAATTAAAAGGGTCAAAGGTATAGCCTATATAAGTGGAAAGAAGAGAGACAGGTGTTTTATTTTCCTATACTGTATGTAAGAAAGGTAGGCACATGAAGCATACACCACAAGAAGGAGGAAGGGTATGCATTTGGGGAAAAATAGCTGTAATAGAAGAATAGGAGCAGTGGTTTTATAACAAATTAAAAGATAAACAAGTAAAAAGAAATTACAGGTATATAATGTTAATGCAGTTAAATCTTGAGTCTTACATGTATGTAAAGCTTTAGCGATGTAAAAATAAAATACAGGCTCTCCCACGATTTACGATTGGGTTATGTCCCTGAAAACCCGATCTTAAATAGAAATATCGTATAGCAAACCCTAAAATTAATGAGGTAAATGGGGATGCGTACTGGGACCAGCCAAAACCCAAACCCAAGTACCTAAAAATATATAATAAAATCCTAAATCAGGGCCTCGGATAGTGAGGGAGACTTGTATAGGAACATGATAGCTATGAATGATAATCTGTAATACAGTATCCTACACGTACAGTATAACGATTATCTTCTTATATATACAGGTAGTGTAGGACTCGATCACTTCAGTAATCCAATCAGATTATCTATAATCATAACAAAATAAACATATTAAAAAAAGTATATACCTCCACCAAGCCCCCATTTCAACCCATTACCATTCAAGCTTTTAACACAAACAACATTGAATTTGCCACTGCATTAATATAAGGTCTCAAACTGTGTTGGTGGTATAATGGTTTAGATGCTTATGTTCTGGGTGTGGTGTCCTGAGTTCGAATCCCGGAAGGATCATATGCTTTCACTAATTTATGCAAGTGCATTGAAGTTTGTAATGGAGGATTAATGTTAAGAATGGGGTGTTCCTCAATCACCCAGTGTACCTTTACAGGCTACTAGTCAGGTATTTTCTATTAAGTATCAATTTTATACTATCGTTTGGATGGTAAAATAAGTCATGATGCTTTACATTGTGATTTAGTGGCAATTTAAATGTTGTTCAAGTTTATTAACCCAACACCAATGATGAATAAATACCTAATAAGTGTACTCATCATCAAAACTCAAGCAAATACCACTCCCCATCATATCAAAAGTTCCCCTACAGACTGCAAGGAATAATGGAGTACCTCAAGAGAATATAAAATCAGACCAACTCAAATATCGCGCAAGTCACCACATCAAGCATAATGATAAAGAACAAACAAAGCATCCCCAAAAAGAATAAGCCACCATACCAAGCATAAAAATAAAAGGAATGTAGGCCTACACCTGACACAAAATCAAACTGGCCCAGCACTTCTTTTAGTTATGCTATTTATACAACATAAAGTAGAACAACAGGAAACAAAATATTCAGACTTAATATATACTGTACATTGGTTTGTTCATATGTTTTTTTTATAATTTTTAATTTCTATATGGTAATTATTAATAAGTAAAATATCATAAATAAAAGTAGCCCTGAGCCACCTGCAAATGTTGCCGACTTTACCACCCCAAATATAACTGGAAACCATATTAAGCATGACACCACCTGTTGCACCCGACCTAATTTACACCACATCACACTTCACTACAATTAACAGAGACTCGACACTTGACAATATTTTCCATTTGACAATTTGGGTAGTTAGAAATACAATGTGAACTATGGTACAGTAAGCTGTAGGGAATATTATCAAGCTATTGGGAATGCACAGTCCCCTTAATTAATGCTATCCGATGTGGGAATGATTTTCTAACAGATTAAAACTTTTAGCTTTACTACAGACAGTTGCACTCATTTCAACATAATTCGCATGATTCTTTGAGGCAATTAATGTATTTTAGCAAATGTAAAAGATTAATGATAAATAATTTACAGGAATATCAATTCCACTTCCATAGTCACTGTGTGGCTGAATCCCTTTAATTGTATTTTAGACAGTTGTATAATCTCTGTATAACAAAGGAACTCCACACCAGACCAGACCCGACCCACTCACGGCAGCGGAGGCTCAGAGTAACGTCTAAGGAAGGAGGGAGGTGGTGGACTAAGGCGCAGGTAGGACAGGCAGGGAGGCAGGCTGTGACGCCGGTCGGGCAGTCTATATACAACATGAGTACCGGTAACTTATTGTAAAACAAGTGTAATGCATGTTTATCCCTTGAAAGTCATAACGTAATATAATGCGGTCTAAATACAACATAATGCAGTCTTGGGTAACATATTATAAAGCAGGTGTAACTTATTGGAACCCTTTGTAAGTCTAATCATAACATAAGAACATTTCAGTAAAATGTCATTCACTAAATAATAATAATAAAAACTATTTGTCTACAGCCTACTGGGCAAAAGCCCTCATAAGGCTGAGGTAATTCACTAAAGCCGATATCATAGCCTGCAAGTGTTTTTTTCCTCAACATTTATCGTCAACACCGGTTTGATAGCTTAATGGGTAAACATTTAAAAATAAGTCTGTTACCTAATTTACTTGGTCTTCAGTCTACAGTAGTAAAGTATCTGATAACAGCACAAACTATCATCAAAATGTTGCCAGAAAACTGTTGACCATTGAAAGTTGACGATAAGCGCTCCTGTGTGATACGACCTTGACATAATGAAGGTGGTTCCATGTCAGTTGAACCAGTGCCACTTTAACCAGTGCTAACTCAACCAGTGGCCACTTCAACCAGTGACCATTTCAACCAGTGACCATTTTAACCAGCAACCTAACCTAACCTAACCTAACCTAACCTACTGGTTAAAATGGTCACTGGTTAAAATGGTCACTGGTTGAAGTGGCCACTGGTTGAGTTAGCACTGGTTAAAGTGGCACTGGTTGAAGTGGCACTGATTCAACTGACCTGTCACCAATGAAGGTCATGCCGTAACAATGCCGTCTCAAGTTATAGAACGCAGGCATAAACATACTGAACCCCTTGAAGGTCGCAACATAATCTAATCAGTCTCCAGTAACATATCATAACACAGACATAAATAATTTGAACCCTGTAAAAGTCGTCACATGTGCAGTCTCAAATAATAAATCATAATACATATCAAAGTCTTTAATGAAGTAATTTCTCCGTTTCATCGTTCATAAAAGCCTGAATAAACCAATGCATCAAGGAAATACCCCGTTACAATAAACTCGCAGAATAGAAAGTGTCCAACCACACTCAGAATCTACCAGGGACCAAATCACCAATCAAGATAGAGCTGTAATGTATGGTATGTAACTAACTCCTACCATAGCAAAATGCAATGCTATTTAACCCGGGAACGGCGGAAAAGCTCATAAGAAGTTTTACTGGGCGAGGGCGGCAAAGCTCTTAAGAGGGAGGCCTAAAAAAAACATTTAAACGGCCCCAGTAGCACTAAACAATTTTGTTTGTTTTCCTTATACCTCAAATCACTCCTCCACATCCCCTCCTTCCCTCTTTTCCCCTCCCCCTTCAATTATCACCTATTTTCCCTGTTATTCCCTAATTCATTGGTATATTTTTGTGCTAACATTAGCAAAATGTGTGGAGGATGTGCTTACGTGCCTAGCGAGTGTGTTATACAACCGAGTGTGTGAATGAGTAGGCTCAGTGTGGCTGGAGGCCTCGTGGAGGGAGGGGTTGCCTCAATTTTCTCCATAATTAATGAATGGGCTGGTCCATCTATATTCGCAATTTTGACCAGAAAAATTATATTTTCACTTGTTTTATTGTTGTTACAGGTTACTATCTTCATAGTGAAGGTAAAATAGGCTCATATGAATAAGTAATAACGATATTTATCGTAAAATGACGATTATAGGCCTGAATGGAGCCAATATGCTCGCCCATGGGCAGCTAGTTCAATACCCCCCCTTGCCGTTGCCGGGTTAATATCAATCATTAATATAAAACCTCATTCATCTCTGAGAAGAGTCAGTGTAGATCTCAAAATTATGATAATACAAATCAAAGAAATAAGAAAACAAAGATAAACAAAATGTGAGCACATTCAAAGGACTAGAGTAGAAAGAGCTTAAATGTGAACACTGACCCTAATGAAACTTAACATGAAAAAATAGGGTGTGATAATAGCACTATGAAAAGAGCATAGGAGAGCAGAAAATAAAAATTCAGGAAAGATGGTACTGAGGAAATAGGTCATAGTATTTTCAAAAATGGTATTCTGCATCACACTGGCAAGACCTAGAAAATTAATTGTTTCTCATTTGAATTTAATCTATCTATTGATAAGTTAAAGAAATGCACAAGGATAAAAATGATTACAGAACTATCCGTTATTTTACAATACTAAATTATCTGGGAAGGGGCTCAGGTATGATCTATATTTAATAAAAACTAATGGGGCTAAACATGAGGGAGAAGGGGGTCTAAACAAATTACCGATCTCCCCTTAATCAACAAATACAGGCATAGTAACTTACTTTTAACTCACATAAAATATATTATTTGGTATGCTTAATTGCTATTTAAAAGCTATAAAACTACAGGATGACTATATTACTAAAAAAATATGATCAGGGATCAACACTATCTAATCAAAACAAAAAATAGCTATTATGACTAATGTCTCATAATGTATCCAAGTTCATCAACTCCTTCAAATCAATCAATGTATATACTGTATGTTCACCCAATCTCCACAACATTCAATGATTGTCTGTAATAGTAATGTTCAGGAAACTACTTCAAAGTTGTCACATCAATAATTTCCAAAAATGAAAAAAATAATTAGTATACCCTCATACAAGACGGGTAAATTCAATCTGGGTTTATGTTTCTTGTATTATTAGAGAGATAGTATTGGCTATAAGACATATGTTGACAGATGGCAACCCATTTAATATTTTTGTGACATAACACAGCCAGGGTTCAAACCCAGGCCAGTAGTGCAACACTCCAACACCTTAACCACTAGACCACTGACAGATCTCCAGTACTTTGAATGACATAGTCGTGCACTGAGGGCTGTAAGTTGCCACAAGACATGAATATGAAGTTTAACCCCTTCAGGATGATCAAGTCTTTATACTTTATATTCTGGCTAAAGTTAGATGATTTTATGCAATTTTAGATGGACCTGTGTTATTCAGAGGGTTCATTGAAATCGTATTTACCCCTCTAAGTCCTAGAAGTAGATTATAAGCTAAAGAAAATCGTCTAAAAGTAACCAGAATAAGATGAAGATTACGTCATCGTGCTGAAGGGGTTAACACGGCTGGATGCGAAACTGCACGAGGAGAATTTTAATTGTTCTGGGTTTTGCCTGCCAAGACTTAGCGAATCCCAGCTCATTACACTTGCCTCATTTGACATGCATGGGCCTTGTTAGCGTAATGCTTAGTGTGCGGAATTTCGGTGTGAGTATCCTAGGTTCGAGTCCTTGGAGTAACACATGTAGGCCTATTCATTACTTTCATTGATTTCATTAGTTAGGTTTATTTGTAAATTTATTGGTGGGTTTGTGAAAACCAATATGAATTTCTCTAGATTATGGACTCATGGACTTGGAGGAATTTGGGCTCTTGAACAGTAAACCCTTTCAATCAGGTGAAAACTTCATTAATTTATTCCAAATTCCCATACAATTTTACTCAGCTTAAAAAGGATCTTGTAGTCAGAGGGTATGTATGTATGTATTGTATATACACTCTGGCACTTACCCCTTTTATTTTTTTATTTTGTATTTGTTTATTTTTAACTGTAGGTGCCCGAATCGAGACAGGGGGGTAGTGGCAACAGATGTTTTCCCTTACCCATTTGACTACAGGAGGTGCTTTCTACACTGAATAAAATCACTTGCTGATAGCCAGAATAAATAACAAATTTCTCGTCTGAATAAAGAGGTAAAAACGCGACATTTTAGCTTACAAAAAAAACACAAAAAGTGTGGTGCAAGCTAGGCAAAAAAGGGGGTCAGGACTACAGACAGTGCTGCTACCAGAGTTGTCATACTACCATTCTGACCTTTTCTGAAAGCACACATCCATATAGAAAGGTCTGCAAAGAAGTCAAAATGGTTAGAAAATTGGGGTGAGCCATAAAAGGGGGAGTAAAGGAGAAAATAGGACACACAAACGCAATACATGGCTGTGGAATTTAACTATACTGTATATACAGTACATGAAGATCTTAACCCCTTTTGTACTGGCCACGTCTTTTCAATTATATTCTTGCTATATTTAGAAGATTTTGTGCAGTTTAAGAAGGATCTGTGGTAGTAAAAATGGTTAGAAAATTGGGGTGTGCCGTAAAGAGGGGAGGAAGAGGAGGAAGAGGAAAAATAGGACACACACACACACACACACACAATACATGGCTGCAGAATTTAGCTATAGATACATAAAGATCTTAATAGAGAAAAATTAATATACCGGCGACGTCTTTTTGTATTTATTTCACCTGCATTTAGACGATTTTATGAAGATTAGGAAGGGTACTGTATATGTTAGCTAAAAGGATTAATCGAGCTAGTCTGTAATCTTTAACCCTTAACTCGCGGTGCCTGTCATATGATGGGAGAGAGAATATTGGCCACCCCTGCGGCGCCCGTCATATGACGGGTGCCATTTTGAGGCCATTATGAGATATGAGAGAGAAACCGAGTGTTGGCGGGATGATAGGCAGCCTCGGACCGCATGCCACCGTTATGTGGCCGTCACTGAGACATACTGTATCTCATCACCACCTCCCTACTGCTCTCAACAAGGATAAAATCGGGAAAAATACCTCATTTTGGGGTATTTTCACCTCCGGTTGCACGATCGTTGCAAGAGAACCCGTGGTCGTTAAGATGATTCAGGTGTCATTGGAAAGCTCTATTATCGCCCTTTCATGGATATATAATTGTATTACGCTCTGGCTCTTGCTTATGCATGACAAAGAGCATGAAATGAAGCTCATTATCTGTAAATATACCCGCCAGGCGCTACAGTGATGTAAACAAGCATGCCCGCTCGTTGGGAGTTAAATGGGTAGACATCCCTCCTAAGCTGAAAAAAACGTCTAATAGTGGCCAGAATAAAGTAAAAAAGGACGGCTCCGGTACAGAATGGGTAAATAGAGAAAACTTAATATACAGATACAATACTTTGCAGATTTATAACACTATGGTAATGGAGGTTAAGGGGCGATGGGTCATTTTTCTGTACCCTTTTCTCCCTCGTGTTTAGACCCATTAGTTTTGAGATTACAGTATAAGACGTTTGGCCCATTAGTTTGGCAATTTTAAGACCTTTCGCCCAATTTCGTTGTCAATTTTAAGACCTTTCGTGCCATTTAGGGGTCGATATTTTCCCGGAGAGCGATAGCAAGCCTGTAATTTTAAGATAAATCGGATTTCGGGCGGGAAATTTTTCTACCGAAAAATGCACAAATTTATCATGAATAATAGTAACAACAATAATAATACATTTTAAGAATGTTAAGAATATTATCAAGAAAATTTTAAATCTTATGTGTGGGCATCATGGATCCTTGTGTATCATTCATGACATCAATCACATAGTTAGCAAAGAATGTCCACTATACCCTGTTCATTACAGGTAAATCAAAAATTGTGACCTCTATCCTCTGTAACACAAAATGGGCTAGAACAAATGGGCTGTAAATTTCTGCACCTATTCCCTATCTGGCTCTTCCCAATTGATAGAAAAATGAACTTGATTAGGCCTACTCTAGTCCTTTTTGAGTTACAGAGATTTAGCCACATTTTCTGACCGGTCCCATTGCGGTTGGGCTGCATCCCGATCGGGCCGCCGCCCATGTAGTATTTACATTAGGCCTACTTGTAAGCTGGCAATCAAGTTCTCGTCTATTTTGACTGCCATGGGATACAGTAATGGGTTGAGGGGGGGCTTTCCCCATTACTTATTATCATCATCATATATATTGCCAGCAGGGGGGCAAATATTAACAAGTACGCCGCGGCCCAATCATACCGCGGCCCGACCGACTGTACAACTTCTGACCTACCTATAATAAAGTACTGTACTCTAATACTAAAACTATCACTACAGTTTAACTAATATTAATTTACAGTAATCTATTTGTTTTTTTTTTGTTTTTTGCCAGACGCTGTAATCCCCGGTCATGAATATTAGGCGTTTGTCACTAATTTCTAGGTCAAGTTGCCCGGGCTTGACATCTCCTAATAACATTTTGACAGTGAGGATTCGATCCGCCGACCCTTCGATCAGCAGCCGAGGCTCTACTGACTATGCCTATTAAATCTAGATTTTGTCTAAATTTCTGCTGTGCTCCACCTCAAATTGGAAATTGGGAGAACTAATGAATATACAGTATAAGGCTAACTTTCCAATTTTGCTCAATATGCCATCAAAATTAATCATATATATTCCTGAAGAAGTACATATGTGGGGGAAAGGACTGTGCTATCAACTCAGATAAGCTCAATTAAAGGATGAAAAAACTTTGTCACCGAAATCCTGTCGCAGCTATGAAACGGTATAGAACCTGAAGTCTATCCCTGATCGGTTCTGCTTGTGAGATCAAAAGATTATAGGTGGAATGGGTCACTCATATTCTTCCGCATTCTATTTTGTGTTTTATAACATGACGCATCTTCTTATGACATTTTTTACGAGGAATGGCACAGACTAATATGAAGAATTGTAACATTCACAAATTCTACAGGGCTTTAAGGGGAGGGGGTGTTATATGCTCAATAAGCTATATAATTCATAATTCATATATCTTTCTGTATATTTACAATATAAAATAGTACTTATCAAAATAACTATTTAACCTTAACAGTAATGTTTAGATGGAATAAAGTTATGTTTTTACCAGATAAAAAATATGTCTGGAAAAAGTTTTCGATAACTCTGCCTTTAGTTAATTAACAATATGAGAATCTAAACCTAAATTCATGCTGGAATTAGAAGACATAATGTACAAAGATAACTGAACGGCTCAACAATAACTAAAGGAATACAGAACATGACAAGGATGAAAACTATTGTACTTCAGAATAAGAGTTATTTAACAATTCAAACAACTAGGGCAAATTTACCGTATTTATATTCTACCTGTATTGACACAAACTGTTAATTAAATGAGACAGTTAATATTATATGGAAATTTAATATAATAAGAAAACTTTCAAAATTTCACATACAGCTGCTAATAAGTTGGAGAAATCTTGTAGGCAAACACGAACAGTTAGTTTGCAGATTAAAACAGGAAACAATTAGAAAAACTGTAAAGTAAAAAACATTAAAGTTAGCTAATCAATGAAGCGGATAGTTATACAAATAAAAATAGCAGCAATAAAGCTCTTAGTCAATATGTTAGCGAGGAAAATAGCATAACAGTAAGAAATAACTAAATAAACAAAGACATTTTTGTTACCTAACCTTTCATAACACAAATCACTAATTAAATACAGTAGATAGATAAATAACATATAAATATTAATAGATAAATAACCTTTCATACAAAAAATAAACAAATGAAATAGATAGATAAATAACAGATCAATAATAATATATAAATAACCTTTTATAAAACAAATAAACTTTCTAAACAACAAAAATAAACAAATACACAATGGACACTAAATCCAAGTCATCATTATTCCAACCTTTTATCCTCGGTGGTGTCGGGGCAGCAGCCGTTCATGAGGTGGTTGGGCGTCCACTTAATAACCAGTCCCTCAGTGGTCTGGTGTAGGGACATGTACCCGGGCATGGCGTCAAGCTGCTCCTTCTGTTGGTGGACGGGAAGCTGGGTTAATCATTTTCCAGCTGTTCATTTAACATATATTTTTCTTATTTACTTATATACTATTTTTATTTTCCTCCCAAAACCTCCATCAAGCTTTAGAAAATAACCCCAAGACCCCCTTTCGAGTTAAATTTGTAAATTTTTCGGTAGAAAAAGGTCCCGGCCAAAGGCCGATTCCTTTTAAAATACAGGCTCTCTATCGCACGCCAGGAAAAAATCGACACCTAATGGTCACAAAAGATCTTAAAATTCGGCTGTTCATGCAACATATTTTTCAACCACACTGGAGTCACTGCTGCTCTAAAGATAGTTTTACATGAGGACATGTATCCAGTACTATACCCTGTTTGTTTTCAGCTGAGGGTAAATTGATATGAGTCTCCCATCCACCTGTCACTGTTAGTTGCCTCTTATGACATGCAGGAATTACATGGGAAGTATATTCTTCCTTTGTAATAGATAGTTCCGATAGCTGTTAACTTGCAGAAACAGACAGAGAAAGTTGTAGGAGATTCACTAACCGGTTGGACGTGGACATTGTTCTTGCCATAGAGCAGCGTGGCCTTGTTGTTCTGATGTAGACTCTCCACGTAGTCCCGGGCGTTGAGTGGGGTTGGTCGCTGGCCACCCGCCCCCGGTCCTCCACCCCCGCCCGGCCCTGCATCCTCGCTGCTGCAACTGACGGGCTTCCGGTACTGCCACGGATAGAGGGGATTGATTAGAGGATAGATTGAAGGGTGCAATATGATAGAGAAGAGGGAATATAATAGAGGTGAGAGACAAGGAAAATTACTGGTAAGCTATGAAGGATGTAGACATTGTAGAGATTAGGCAAAAGTAGTATAAGATAAATATAGAGGAGGAGAAGTTTAAATGACAAGAAGTGATATTTAATTCAAAGGGGTGGGGGGGGGGGGGGGGGGTGAGGCAAGTAAAAGGGAAACATAAATGGATAGTGGTAAGGGAAACAAAAAAGAGGCTAAAGGCATAAAATAGACAGGGGGGGGGGGTTGACTTTAAATGGAAAGACAAAACTGATGTGGAGGAAATCAGCTTTGCAATATAAATGAGTAAGAAGAGCAGACAAAGGTAATCATAAATGATGGAGTTTTTACCACCATGCACTCCCTGCTCAATAGCTGGATTAAGATGGGTGTAATAATGATAAGGGTCTTCAGTAAACAGTTGCCACAGATTGCTATACCGCACCATCCACCACAGCACTGGCGTCTGCCAAGTAGCACACTGGCTGACCCGAGACTCTAACCCTCGACCTCACGGTTTGCAGGAAAGTGCTCTACCAATCACGCTACGGCCTGTGGCCATATAAGGATATGATAAAAAAAAAAAAAAAAAAAAAACATGGGGCAAACAAACTTATAAAATAAAAGAGTTGGTAAAAGAGAAGAAGCCAGCAAGGAATAATGACCATCCTCAAGGTCACTGGCTCTAGACGGTTGCATAGGCCACCGCCAGCACCTTCACCCAAGGGTTAGCGATGCCATAGAAATAAGGCATAACAAGTCTGCTTTGGTAAGTTAGGGAAAGTGCAATGGAAAATAGATTTTAAAACAATTTACTTATGAAATACTCCTAAGAGTTAGGGTACGATAATATTAGAATATTTGAACTTGCTAAAAATTGGGGAAAAATCAGGAATGAAAAAAAGAGAGGGGGCTAAAACACCAATGAAGCAGTATGATACAAGTTTTAAGGTTACATGAAAGAAGCAAGGGTGACAATGAAACAAAGAATGAAGTCATGCCTTAGAAATAAGGCATCAAAAGTATGTTTTGAGAATCTAAACATACATGGAAAGTGTGGTAAAACACAAGTTCCCAAAACATTTTCCTTAGGAAATATTCCTGGAAGTTCTGGTACAAAGATGTTACTTATATATAAACTAATTTCTGCAACAACAATTCAGCATAAGGATTCATTAACTGCACATAAAACATGCTGATAGCCTAATAGTAATCATGTACACAGCACCAAGATTAAGTAATTGGTTTACACATACTGTACAACATAATATTATACACTATAAACTTAAAAGAGCAACCTATATATACATTCACCAGCGACATAATATGAAATTCTTCACAATGAAACCACTGGATACGGCAGATCTTTCTAAAGCTATGTACTCAAAACGTATAAATAATTTTTTAAATGGAAATTGAATGACTAAACTTTGCCAATTGAGTACACATGTATGCACATAAGCTAATATGGAGAACTTATGCTAACAGAAAGCACCAGCCTTTATTTATGGAGAGCTTAATGAACATGCACAAGCTTCCACCCAAAAGCCACAATGTGCGAGGCAAGTGAGGGGCTCGGCAGTGAATCGGACAGTCCCATATAACGTGTCCACTTCTATTATAATTAAGTTTATAATGTCTAAACAAGAATCCATAAAACTAAGAATATATGAAATTACTTGAAGTTTTCATATGTTAACTGGGGATAGTGTATTAAGCTCTAAAAGTATATCCTATCAAAGAGGAAAGGGGGTATCTACAAAATTTCTCATTACATAAATAATATTACAAACTCTAAAAACTTTTAAACTTTCATAATCAGGAAGTTTTCTATATTGTAAGAAGGGACAACTTAGAACGGACTCAAAGAGAACCTTAAAGCGAGTACGTAGTTATAAACGAGCAATGGTCCTAATATTAAAGGGTATTACACAAACTATTAAAACAAAATGTACATAAACTAAAGATTATGTGGCGAATAGTATAAACAGTGAAGTGGTATATCAAGCTCTGTTTGTCTAACTACGTCACATGATATAAATGCCACAGCCATTAATTTCATTTAGGTGAACTAAGCATCTGAACAAAATGTGCTCCACCACGAATATTTAATGAATAAAAATTGCAAAGTTGTTAAAAACATGGACAAAATGAAGTTTATAATAATTTTGTAGGCAATAGCTTAACTATAACACATACTGTACATATTTAGTTTAATCAACCTTAGACAGCAAGGATAATATTTATATAGTATTTTTTAAACAAGTGATTGTCAGTTATCAATTGGTGGCTTCCTTCACAGAATTTCCTAGCAATCAACTTTGACAAAGTATCTCAAAGAATGAGATCTACAGTACTACTGAAAAGAGAGAGAAGGAGAGAAGGGAAAGATAAACACCATTATGTGGTGTCACAGAAACTATTACAAAAAAGTATCTCTATCTTATACGTATTTACACATGGCTTTAAAATAACCAGCCAAACTGGTCCGGTCAAATCTAGAGAATTTTTGCTACTATCAAGCCAGAATAAATATGGATTAAAAACATAAAAAAGTCAGGTCAAATCTAGAGAAGTTTCCGCTACGTGTCTGAATGACGGAGGTCTACATTCATGATTGATAAAGCGATTCGGACTTACTTTGGACTTCCCTCCTTGTGTCGCATCCTTTCAGCAGGCAAAAGGAAAACAAATGACACAGTTACTGGGTACACTTACACAGAAGGAAAACGGATAATAAAGAACGAAGAACTAAGAGCGTATAAGAGCCTGGGAGAAATACAGACGGGAGACTGCCAAAGAAAAATAGAGGGAGTTCAGAGAGGAATTTTAGGGGAAAACTGTACATATATTTACAATAATAAATAAAAAAAACAATTTACAGGTTAATTAAAATTAATACTGGAGCTCTTAATTATGGTACTAATATATAAACTTTCAAAATTATTATTCAGTGTTTCAAGAGCTGTGTTGAAGACTTGAGTAAACTGCTATCTGAACTTTTAATTTATCTTAAAATTTACAATAATCAGATATAATTACACTGAATTAATTTAGATTACATTAATTACATGCTGGTGGTTCAACTTTCATCGGAATTTTGTCTTTGAATTGTTACCGTTTAGCTTGCATAAAATAAAAGAGGTCAAATAAATAAAGTGGTCAGGTGTCAAATTCTTCCTTGCACAACCTCAAACGATGTATTTAATACACTGCATGCTCAAATAAAGCACATGAGTGCAGCAACTGAAAAATATGTTACATTTTGAGTTAGTGCACATTGATAACAACTCATATAACTAGATTATCAAGCACATTACTGCATTCACTCAGAGGACAGGAAATAACATAAAATACAAAAATATAGTAATCATCTAGATAACTTTTCAATCATCACTCAAATATGTTCACCCAAGCCCCGACTCTCTCCCAAGACAGTACTAATATTCACTTCATCACCAGCTACTACTTCCTGTTCTCATTCTTGCTATTAGTTTACAATACAAAATTTAGCTATATTGTTGGTTTCTCTTTTCAGTATGCTTATGTAGCCTGTTTGTATATTTTCAACACAAATACATGTATGGCATATTTTTTTTTACAAAGCCCCTCTTCAAGGATTTAAAATTACACTTTTCCACAATACGACAGGATAATCCCAGATCAAAATCATGGTACTGCCACCGACTGCTGATGGTACGGTGCTCTAGACCTGGGAATATATTGTTGTATGCCAAGAAAGTGTATGTTTGAATCCTTGAGGAGGGGCTTATTTAAAGTATATATCTTTCTATCTATTGCCAGACCAAAAGGGTGGACATGAATCAATTGCCTCTATGCAGCTCTGTCCTCTGTCAACCAACGTCCCTCCTCCCACCCAACACCACTCTCACTCCTGTACCTCTCAACTCCATTCTTCCACCTCACTCTCGGTCTGACTCTTTCTCTCTGCCCTTCCATCTCACTCTTGTACAGTCTCTCAGTCATTCTCTCACTCACCATACGCTTCACATGACCTCACCAGCACATCCACATCCACACTACATTGCTCTCGTACTTCCTCCTTTGTCTTGTCTAATTCTTCGTGTAACTCCACACACACACTTCTCGAGTAACTCATTTCAACCCCTCTCACTCTGAATGTAGGTCTCTCCGACAACGTCCATGCTTCAGTCCCGTACGTCAATGTTGGGATTACTACACTATCATGCAATGACTTCTTTACTTCCATGCTCACCACCCTATTCCTTGTCACTGCTTTCTACAACCCTCTTCCCCTGTTGTACCTGATCTGAAATAAACAGCAATTTACTTTACAAAACAGCTAAATACAACATAAACGTATCGTCACAACTCTCACATGTAATTCTGTTCTGAAGGATTAGTTTAGATTCCTTTCTGATAAAAAACAATAACTTAATTTTCACAACAGCTGAATACAAGACTAATAACATAAATCTCACATGTAAGCCTGGTCTCCTTGGTATTGGCGGAGTGGCGGGGCCAGCAGGGTGCGGTGAGGAGATGCGGTGGCGCTGAACCAACTCATCCGCTGGGGGGTCTGTCCACAGGTGGTCCACGGTCTTCATTCGACTGAAGTCTAGCGCACATGGACCAACTGAAAGAAATAATGATGATAATGATTGATGTCAATTTCTGTCTGATAAAATGATAGTCCCACGTTTTGCATGGGTATACTTTGGTTACCAGATGTCAGGGCTCAGATTTGCAACTAATAGGAACTACGTTATGAACAAAAGTGGAGATAAGGAAAGATTAACACCATAGCAGATAAGTCATAAGTACCTATGGTAAATTTTGTTTGTATTGCTTAGTAATTCAGCTGCATGATCCTCTGTAGCGTTCCTGTTAAGTCCCTTGAAATCTTTGAAATCCTAGGTCATCTTCGGTTAACCTACTACCGTCCTACCTCCATTTTCACACTCGTAATAAGTTTCATTCATGTCTCCACACGGCCTAACCACCGCATCTCGCCACTATGCATTCCCTCACCGATGCACTCTATGCCTAATCACTCTCTCAACTCAACTGTCACTGGTCCCTCTCTCACTGGGCCATTACATATCTGTCATACTATACACATTTCAAAATGCTCTAGTCTATGGTATCTTCCTTTTTAACTGTTGTTTCATTACCATAAATAATATGAACATATTATTTTGATAAGGGATCAGTAAATATAAAAACAAACAAATCTCAATTAATCCTTTAATTCTAAGCAATTTTGTAACTTATTTTAACCACTTAAATATCCTTCAAGTTACAGGCAGTTATTACTCATCTTCTCATTGCTATTCAGCTTATGAAGGTCCTATTCAATTGAAATATGAAGGCAACTTAATTTAGTTCGCCGTGGGGAAGTGTGGGACCCACAGAACGCCGCCTATGGCTAACGTAATGTGCGGGGGTGTGGGGGAAAGATGAACAAAGGATAAGACCTTATAGCTAACCTAGGGTACTTTAGTCCATTCATTATAGGTAAGCCAGAAATCGTGACCCCTAACCTCTATGATTGAAAAATGACTAGAGTTATCGAGCTAGTATTTCAACCATTAAGGAAGGGTAAGCAAGGGAATAGGTGTGGAATTGTACAGCCCAATTGCTCTAGCCCCTTTTGAGTTACAGAGGTTAGGGGGTCACGATTTATGGCCAAACCTATAATGAATGGACTATAGGAAGGCTGAATTCAACTTACCTAGCAGTGATCTAAGTATTGTGCCAGCTATGGAGCAGCCAGAAAGGAAATTGGGAAGGGTCAGCCAGGGAATAGGTGTAGAAATGTACAGCCTTTTTGAGTTACAGAGGTTAGGGGTGAGGATTTCTGGCCTACCTATACTGAACAGGGTATATATAAAGGGTGAACTTACCTAGCAGTGAACTAAGTATTGTGCCATAGTCTGGATCGGCTACCAGGGAGTCTTTCTCGTAGTACTTGCTGAAAAGATAACAAAAAAAACATTATATTGGACATGCTGTAAATGAAAAACCTTTAAGGGTTTTCCTGGCAAGCGATAGCGAGCCTGCAATTATAGGAGGAACCGGTCCAAACTGCTCTATTGAATGTTCCAGGTAAAAATAAGACAATAGTGCAAGGGAACGAGAGATATTTAGGGGAGATGGGTCGTTTTGCTGGTCCCCCTTCTTCCTCATGTTTATCCCCATTAGTTTTCAGATTTTAAGACACTCGGCCTATTAGTTTGGCGATTTTATGACCTTTCGCCTCATTTCGTGCTATTTAGGTGTCGATTTTTTTCCTGCGAACGATAGTGAGCCTGTAATTTTGGAAGAATCTGCCTTTGGCCGGGAAATTTTTCTACCGAAAAATGTACAAATTAATCTAGAAGGGGGATCGAATGGATGTTTATTCAAGTTTAATATAGGTCTAGGGAGGAAACTAAACAAAATAATAAATATATGAAATAATCGACCAAAAAACAAACCCACCTCCCCTTAACAAACATACAGTAGGTTGAAATACTAATAGAGGCGGATAAAAGGGGTACTGATGCCAATGTTGTTTGTAAATTATTGTAACTAAATTATTAACTACATTTCAATATGTATGTTTGCCTGTGCTTTGAATCTCTCCGAAGCCAATACTCCCAGCGAATTGGAAATTTGCAAGGAATTTCAGCCTCAAGATCGGACAAAAGCTCTGGCTAATTAGATGTTCACAGGGAATGGTATAGCTTTGTTAGAGCAATGAACCCTAGCTCTCGCTTTTTTCTCCTTTCGGTTCTCGGATCATAATTAAAATGATTTTGAAAACCATCTATTTCCTAAAACTATTAACCCCTTCTGTACCGGCGACGTCTTCTGTATTTTATTTCAGCTACATTTAGACGATTTTATGAAGCTTGGGAAGGATATATGGTAGCTAAAAGGATTACTTGAGATAGTCTGTAACCTTTTAATTAATGGGTAGACGTCCTCTTTAAGCTGAATAAAATTGTCTAATAGTTACCAAACATAATGAAAAGGACGTCGCCGGTACAGAAGGGGTTAAAATATGCAAATCAAATGTAGATGCACTATACAACAGACCACTTGCGAGTTTTGAGCTATAAGATGTTGTAGCTATAAACCTCAATTATTAGCAGAATTACCAGCTAAAATATGGTTGTAGTGGATATAGAAACACATAAAATCATAATTCAGCAAACATTCTCTCCATCACAAACTCACACAATGTTTGTATTTCTACTAAATATCGATGTTTACGGCTCCCAATTTATTGTAGCCTGAAATTCTCAAGTTATTATCTCCTAAATTATAACCCCTTTAGCACAATGACGCGTTTTTGCCTCATATGCTGGCTAAAATTAGACTATTTTATGCAGTTTAAGAAGGACCTATATGCTATTCGAAAGGTTTATAGAGATCAAATTTACCCCTTTGATTCCTAGAGGTAGACTATAAGCTAAAGAAAATCGCTTAATGGTAACCAGAATATGATGCAAATGACGTGATCGTGCTGAAGGGGTTAAGGGGAGATGGGTCGTTTTTATGGACCACTTTCTCTCTCGTGTTTAGCCCCATTAGTTTGAGATTTTAAGACGTTGGGCCCATTAGTTTGGCGATTTTAACACCTTTCGCCCCATTTAATTGTAAATTTTAAGACCTTTCGTACCATTTACCTGTCGATTTTTATCCTGGCGAGCGATAGCTAGCCTATAATATTAGGAGAAAACGGCCTTTGGCCGGGATTTTTTTTACCAAAAAATTTACAAATTTATCTTGAAGGGGGTCTAGCTAGGGGGTGCTTTTTTTAAGCTGGATGGAGGTCTAGTGAGGAAACTAAAAAAAATATATGAATAACTGAATAAATAGACCAAAAAAACAGCCAATATCCCCTTAATTAAAATCCCTGTACACGGCAAAGGCTTTCAGTACCAATAATTATTCCTTGTAATATCTTGTAACTCACTCTCTCTCTCTCTTTTCTCTCTCTCTCTCTCCTTCTCTCTCTCTCTCTCTCTGTCTCTCTCCCTCCCTCCCCCCCCCCCACCTCTCTCTCTGTAACCTTTTAGCCACAAATTAAGAGACAAATCTGGGTATCAGTGTACAGATCCTTGGTTGTGTACGTTTCGCTCTCTCTCTCTCTCTCTCTCTCTCTCTCTCTCTCTCTCTCTCCCTCCCTCCCCCCCCCCCCCCACCTCTCTCTCTGTAACCTTTTAGCCACAAATTAAGAGACAAATCTGGGTATCAGTGTACAGATCCTTGGTTGTGTACGTTTCGCTCTCTCTCTCTCTCTCTCTCTCTCTCTCTCTCTCTCTCTCCCTCCCCCTCCCCCCACACCTCTCTCTCTGTAACCTTTTAGCCACAAATTAAGAGAAAAATCTGGGTATCAGTGTACAGATCCTTGGTTGTGTACGTTTCGCTCTCTCTCTCTCTCTCTCTCTCTCTCTCTCTCTCTCTCTCTCTCTCCCTCCCCCTCCCCCCACACCTCTCTCTCTGTAACCTTTTAGCCACAAATTAAGAGAAAAATCTGGGTATCAGTGTACAGATCCTTGGTTGTGTACGTTTCGCTCGCTCGCTCTCTCTCTCTCTCTCTCTCTCTCTCTCTCTCTCTCTCTCTCTCTCGTTCTCTCTATATCTCTCTCTCTCTCAATCTCTCTATTAGTATTAAAGTAGTAGTAAGTCCGCACCACCTAGTTGGAATCGCAAGGTCTGTGTGGTCGAGTATGTGTAACTATGTGTAACTCTATGTAACTCTGTATAACTCTCTGTCGCCCAGTCCAAGGAGTCAAAGGGCCACTATGGCACGAAAGGTTTTAATATTGACAAAAGAAGGGGGGGAAAGGTCTTAGAATCGCCAAACTAATGGACCGAACGTCCTAAAATCTGAAAACTAAAGGGGCTAACCATGAGGGAGAAGGGTGTCCAGAAAAACCGACCACCTCCCCTTTCAAAAAACACGCAAACAGTAATACAATGTTCTGCTGACCTGCTGTTCTGCACGAGGTAGTCAATGATCTTGGCGAGGAGTTTCTGGAAGAGTGCCACCCTGATCCATAGGTAACGTGGGGGGGGCCACGATCCCACCTGGGACCCAGAGTTCTTCTTCACCAGGGGGGGCTTGGACAGGCGGGAGGCGGAGTCACCGCTGCCGCTGCTACGTCTGGGGGAAGATGAGAACAATATATTTAGTCCTGCAGAAAATATTGTTGGCCATTTATACTCTAAAACAAAACAAACAGAAGTTAGTTTTGTTTAACACTTACGGTGCGGGCATATTTCCGCTATATTAGGGATCATTCAGGCACTCCTGAATGATTAATTAAGTGTCTGAAATAAATTTAATTTATTCAGCCAAGAACTAGAAGAAAATAGGTTCAAAATGACACTAGCACGAGCTTCGTAACACACAGGGTTCATCCGTAGCGCTACCATAGACATCGGCAAATATTCGCTAACAATGAGCAATGTCGCTCTACATTTGCTTTTGGCAGCGCTTTCTCAGCGAGAGACAGGGCCGAGATCCCTCAGTGCCCCGTCGCCTGGCTGGAGAGCGGACGGGGGGCCTGCCGGGATCCCGCTCACTCACACTCGTCTCCACAGGCTTTAAGAGCCTGTAAATTGCTATAAATTGCCATGGCGTTCCAGAACGTTCCCCGCAACCAATGGGTTAAAGTCATAAAACACAATCTGATACCACAATAATTAAATATTGATGCAACATATAGCCTACATATGCAGATACATAGTTAAATGTATAACAAGAATGTGAACATGGCTAAGAATGTGTGTACCCCAGACCAAATCTCTAGGGGCCAGACTCACATTTTCTGAAAATCAGTCAACACAAAGAGAACTTATAGTTGCCACGAGGAACCAAACTTAGCGCCTACCTGCACACGAACTGTATGAGGGAAAAAAAAAAAAATAAATAAAAAAAAAAAAAAAAATATATATATATATATATATATATATACCGGTATATAATAAATATATACAGGTATATATATAAACTTTTTAATCATAATTTTCATTCCCTTAGAGTTAGACAGTATGCCTGCCATTGCTAACGAGCAGGTCTACACGCTCATTTGATCTTACAAATAATATTGCAAAAACATTCCAGTTTCTTAGTAAAGTCGGTTTCTTTTTCAGTCATACAAATAATCTGAAAACTACATACATTTTATTGCAGATTATGCTTTAAAATATATTGAAATATGGTCTACTTTAATATTAGTAAAATATTTACTACTCCGAAAGCCTACTGTTTGAAATACAAGAACCTATCTGGCATTGGGATAGGCTTCGTAATTGTGACCAGGAATAAGGACACACACATACACACACACACACACACACACACACACATTACCCACAGATATAGGCTACATATACAGTATATATATATATATATATATATATATATATATATATATATATATATATATATATATATATATATATATATTATATATATGCGAATATGCTTCCACACTAAAGGTGTGTAGAAAAGGGTAGGTTCACTGCATAAAGTTTAAAAAAAAATTGTGCTAAAATTAAATTGCATCTAAAATATATTGCATGCACAAAATAAGGGTTTAAAAAGTATGTCCGAGTATCTTATTAGAAGGCTCGGACTGTTGTGTACATATTAAAATAATGTTTATGTAAAAGTGTTAAAATGCATTTCTCTACTTTCGTAGATCTTCAGTTATTATACAAATTTGCAAGAGTGGCTGGCTCCAGAGTCAGGTATTTGTTCTGTACTCTTCTGTGGATTTCCAGAGTGACTGAAAATCCACAGAAGAGTACAGAACAAATACCTGACTCTGGAGCCAGCCACTCTTGCAAATTTGTATAATAACTGAAGATCTACGAAATTAGAGAAATGCATTTTAACACTTTTACATAAACATTATTTTAATATGTACACAACAGTCCGAGCCTTCTAATAAGATACTCGGACATACTTTTTAAACCCTTATTTTGTGCATGCAATATATTTTAGATGCAATTTAATTTTAGCACAACATATATATATATATATATATATATATATATATATATATATATATATATATATATATATATATATATATATATATATATATATATATATATATATATATATATATAATCACAAACATACATTACCCACATACAAAGGCTACATACAGTATATAGACAGACACACGCAGTCACTCATATATAACACACACACACACATAAACACATATACCTGTACACGTGCTAGCACTCCCCCCCCCTCCCCCCCAAATACAGGCATATGCATACACATATTTACATACACACACACACGTACAGAGTACAAACACACATACATAATGCATATTTACACACACACACACATACTGTATATACCCACACATACAAACACACATACACATATTGGGGTGCGAGCACAAAGAAACAAATAAAAAACAACACATACGTACACTTCTGAAAGAAATACAAAAACACACACACACACATACTGTATATTGGCGCACGAGGAAGAAAAAAAAAAGAAAAAAAAAAAAAAAAAAAATCACTCACGTTTGGCAGAACTGGTGTAGTAATTATTCTGTGTTCACAGTCATTCTCTGGGCCCCGGAAACCGAATACACGCTCTCTCATTTGCTATCCACTTTTTTGCCCACCATTTTTGCCGACTGGAAAATGCTCTCAGTATTTTCGTATAGACGCGACCTGTCTTGATTGCTAATGAGCCTAATTTGTAAAGCTTAATAAGGGGTGTGTGTTTGTTTGTGTGTGTGGGGGTGGGGGATGGGGAGGGGGGGGGGGGGAGAGGGCTTACGCTATACTACATTTGACCGTGGGGCCAAGGGTCTATGCGTGGGGGCTCATCTCCAGCCAAGCTCGAACCACCGACAGTCAGGACGATTATCCATACTTTAACCAACTCTACCACGGCGTGATAAAGGATACTTAACCTTTTCCTATTTATATTTGTGAGATATACTTAATATTTATGACTCTCTTGCTTGGTTGGGTTGAAATTTAATTAAATCTATTTCAGCCCGAGTTGCGAGGGGGTACTTGTAAAAATCCCTCTATGGTATCCTGGAATGTGGATCCTACGACTTGTGTATGAATTGCAATACATTCTCAGAGTTGGATTTCCCTTCTCCTTAATATAAACAGGAAAAGGTTAAGTATCCTTTATCTCGCCATGATAGAGTTGGTTAAAACATGGACTATCGTCCTGATTGTAGGTGGTTCGAGCCCGGCTGAGAGTATATACACACTTAGTAGCTCATGTGTATTTATGAGATATATACTCTCTCTCTCTCTCTCTCTCTCTCTCTATAAATATATATATATATATATATATATATATATATATATTATATATAGATATATATATATATATATATATATATATATATATATATATATATATTATTATATATAGTATAATATATATATATACATATACTGTATATATAATTTTATTATATATATATATATATATATATATATATATATATATATATATATATATATATATATATATATATATATATATTATATATAGTATATACCGGTATATAAAGTATATCTCACGAATACACGTGAGCTACTAAATGTTTATTCTCTCAGCCATGACTCGAACCATCGACAGTTAACAAATAAATACTTAATATAGGAAACAATATAACACAAACTATCATAAACTAATATAAAACAGAATAGAACATTATTAGAACGAACAGAAAGAAATATTGAGTGAAATTGTAATAACTAATGGATACTTTCCAACATATTTTCAACAGAGAACATCCAAAAAGTTTACCAATAATAAAATTAATACAACAATAAAAATAGGCAAATACTACAACACAACATAAGCTCAAACCAAAAACTAAATATGATTATAAGAGATTTTCAGCGCATCAAAAATCAAGTGAGGATCAAGAAAAAGGAAAATATATGAACAAAACAAAACAGTAAAATGGAAAATAACGAAAGCAAATTAGCGTGCCAGACTAAAACTATAAGCGGGGATCAAGAACAGCAAAACTGTACAAGACAAAATAATATATCACGAAACACAAGGAAAACAACATCATAAAATAAGAACAAAAAACTAATAACAAATAATCACAGAACACAAGGAAAATAACATCACATAATAGAACAAACAGACTGACTATTTAACTAATAACAAAAATCACAGAACACATGGAGAATAACATCATAAAATAATAACAAACAGACTAACTAATATCAAATAATCACAGAACACAAGGAAAATAACATCACAAAATAAGAACAAACAAACTAATAACAAATAATTCCCGAACACATGGAAAATAACATCACATAATAGAACAGACAGACTAACATATAACAGAAAAATATTTAGAGAGTATAATCAAAACTTTGAGGAGTAGATGGAATATAGGAAAACAATTTATTTTTATTTATTTTTTTGGTTACAGGGGTTTTGTTTGAAGTCCTGATTTCTAGCCTGATTACACTATAGTGAATACAAATGTTAAAAAGGCAACAGCTAAATAGGAGGCTGGCTTAAATTATTATTTTAGGTAGTATTTCAACCTTATTCACAAACTATGGCTCAAACTTTTGTAATACACTTACTGTATAGTCTAATACTGCAATTTTATATTGGTGTGGAACTTGGTATAATTATTTTTACTAAGGCAATTTTTTTAATTTTATGACATTAGACTAACCAAAATGTTATCAAGTTCTGTATGTACCACCCAAGGAAGCAATAAGTGCCAGGTTATTATTAGGTTCGGGTGTAAGGTTGGTCTAATACTGCACATATGAACAATAGGTCAAAATATAATAATGGGTCCGTCTACTAATATTAGGCATACACAGTACATAGTATTATACAGTATTATGAAAGTTTGAGCCAAAATGTTTGAGATATAAGGGTGCAAAATTCACCTAAAATAAGTCTAGCCAAGGCTAGGCTGCCAGATCAGCAATAAGAAATATAGTTCTCTCACTCTTATAATTACCTCTCCAAAATTAGTTTTCTGCCCACAGCTAACTCAAAGACAACTGCAGAGGTTGAAGTAACTAAACTAAAGGTTTCTAAATACCCCTGATGGTAACAAAGGCTTTAAAGTATCCCCAACAGGCTCAAAATCGCGTCATATGTCGGAGAGGGTTAAAAGAAAATGGAAGAAAAGTATATGCCATTTTAGGGTTAAAAAAAAGTAATAAAGATATAACGCAAAGTAAGATAATTCCGGCCGAAGAACTACTACAGGTCACACCACTTAGCCGATCATCAATTTATTTTTCACCCATTGAATTTCGCCAGCCAACCGAGCCTTTTGCACGTCGTACCCCATTTTAATCTGCTTCACTTCGCCCTTCATCCGTTGCCAAGCCCTGTTCAACTCTCGCTGCTTCTCCTCCTGTAGAGCCATGCGCTGCTGCCGTGGAACGACGTACATACAATCAATAGCGTCGACGGCTTCCTGGACCTTCGACTCTGGACCCCGGACCCGTACCAACTCCCAAGGCTCCCTAGACACCTTGATCTGTACCCCGTAGTACAACTGTAGCGCCTTGATCCGTACTCCAGCGGTCCCGATCAGGTGCCCGCGATCTTCAGGAGCCACGTTGACGAGCAGAGTGGTGTAGCTATCCTTAGGGGCCTCGCTATATCCCTTTGCCTTCACTCTCTGCGAGTCATTTTTCCCTTTGAATGCGGAACTGATCTGGGTCGCATTCAATTTTACGTTTTCTAGTTTGGGGGAGACTGAGGATACGCCCCACGATTCCTTCACTGATTGCGCCCAATATTTCATTATGATTTAGATATATTGAGTAGTTATTAAGTGCTAAAAATCACAATACACTCGTTAATAGCACAAATCAATACAAATTTAAGACGCCAAACACGTAAATACAATATAAATCACAAGAGCAAATGAAACTCAACTGCTCTGACTCAAGCGAAGAAGTTTAATGAGATTGGGTGGCTCCTAAGCTTCAAACTTTTGTTGGTCAATCAGTGATGCCAATTCTATTAAACTAAAATTTGTCTCTTGAATACTCGGAAAAATAAAAAAAAAACACATTAATAAACAATAATAAAAACGAATATCGCTATAAATATGAAACTACCTATAAATGATACCGTATACGTGTTCAAATTCACATAATTTATTGTTAATAGCTCATAGATGTACTATATTAAATGTCGTTAATTTGACAACATTTTAAGGTCGCAGCAACGGTAATAGATCGCAGAAAGTTTATAGAATGTCGCTAGAAGGATTACAATGAGTAAAGTTCATTCACTATTAAACGTTAAAAATACAGTAAAATTTACAAACTTCAGTATTTGTGTATGTGATATATATTATAGCCTAGGATATATTTACAACACCATATTTTATATAGTTACCCAAACAAATTATCGTTTTCTGTGATTTAGTAATTAAAGAAAGCGAACATATATGGGTAACTAAAATATATTATTTAGGACCCTTGCACTTATTTACAGAATGCGCTCAGACATGATCACGCACATACACACACAACCATTCAACTACATCGTTCTCCAGAGTGTTGGGGCTTGTACTGAAGGCAGAATAGATAAAAAAAAAAAAAACGAGTTATAATAATAATAGTAAAAGTAGTACTAGCCTATAACAGGTATATAATATTATTAAGGTAGCCCACCTCTCTTTTTTTCTTTCTCTCCCTCTCTCTCTTTGGCTTGTATCCATTCGGCCCCATTCAGCCTACAGTTTTAAGACGTTTACCCCCATCCAGGTGTCAATATTTTCCTGGCGAGCGGTAGCGAGCCAGCATATATATTTTTGTTTTGACAGCAAGCTAAATGTGTACATTTTTCGATAGAAAAATGTCTCCGGCGAAACCGGATTTCTCCATACAATGCTGGCTCGCTATCACTCGCGAGGACGATATCGACACCTGGATGGGGATAAACGTCTTAAAACAGTTGGCTGAATGGGGCCGAATGGATACAAGCCAAGGGAAGTGAGAAAAGGAAAGAGAGATAAAAAAAAAATCGGTGACCCCCCTTAACCCTTTCTGTACCAGTGACATCCGTTTAATTATATTCTGGCAACGATTACACGATTATATTCAGTTTGGGAAGGATGTCTATCAATTAAGAGGCTGCAGACGGTCTCAAGTCATTATTTTAGCTGCCATATAGCTTAAGGGGAGGCTGGCCGTTTGTTTGGTCTATTAATTAATTTATTCATTTATTTTTTAGTTTCCTCGCTAGACCTCCATCAAGCTTAGAAAAACACCCCCTAGACCCCCCTTCAAGATAAATTTGTACATTTTTCGGTAGAAAAATGTCCCGGCCGAAGGCCGATTCCTCTCAAAATTGCAGGCTCGCAATCGCTCGCCAGGAAATAATCGACACCTAGATGGCACGAAAGGTCTTAAAATTGACAACGGAATGGGGCGAAAGGTGTTAAAATCGCCAAACTAATGGGCCGAACGTCTTATAATCTCAAAACTAGTGGGGCTAAACATTAGGGAAAAGGGGGTTCCAAACTAAAATTATACGTAGCTAAAATATCTATTGAATAAGTGAGTAAAGGTGTACATTTTTTCCTGGCGAGCGATAGCGAGCTTGTAACTTCAGAAGGAATCGGTCTTTGGCCGGGAAATCTTTCTACCGAAAAATGTACACATTTATCTTGAAAGGGGTTCAAGGGGGTGTTTTTAAAAGCTTGATGGAATTAATAAATTAATACATATATAGAAGGGCAGCGATAACACCCCACATGCGTTAGAGGTGGTGCACAATTGGGCTACAACATGGCCGCCAACACTACTACACTAACAGACTAACATTTAACAGAAAAATATTTAGAGCGTATAATCAAAACTTTTAGGAGCAGATGTAATATAGGAAAACAAAACACAATTTTTTTTTACAGAGGTTTTGTTTGAAGTCCTGATTTCAAGCCTGATTACACTATAGTGAATACAAATGCTATAAAGGCAACAGGAAAATAGGAGGCTGGCTTATATTTTAGGTAGTATTTCAACCTTATTCACAAACTATGGCTCAAACTTTTGAAATACACTTATAGTCTAATACTGCATTTTTATATTGGTGTGGAACTTGGTATAATTATTTTTACTAAGGCAATTTATTTTTATTTTATGACATTAGACTAACCAATATGTTATCAAGTTCTGTATGTACCACCCAAGGAAGCAATAAGTGCCAGGTTATTACTAGGTTTGGGTGTAAGGTTGGTCTAATACTGCACATATGAACAATAGGTCAAAATATAATAATGGGTCCGTCTACTAATATTAGGCATACACAGTACATAGTATTGATGATATTATGCAGAGATTATACAGTATTATGAAAGCTTGAGCCAAAATGTTTGAGATATAAGGGTGCAAAATTCACCTAAAATAAGCCTAGCCAAGAATATATACAATAAATCAAAGTTCACAAACAAAAAATAAAGGCTATTAAAAGAAAATGGAAGAAAAGTATATGCCATTTTAGGGTTAAAAAAAAGTAATAATGAAAGAAAGCAAAGTAAGATCATTCCGGCCGAAGTACTGCTACAGGTCACACCACTTAGCCGATCATCAATTTATTTTTCATCCATTGAATTTCGCCAGCCAACCGAGCCTTTTGCACGTCGTACCCCATTTTAATCTGCTTCACTTCGCCCTTCATCCGTTGCCAAGCCCTGTTCAACTCTCGCTGCTTCTCCTCCTGTAGAGCCATGCACTGTTGCCGTGGAACGACGTACATACTATCAATAGCGTCGACGGCTTCCTGGACCTTCGACTCTGGACCCCGGACCCGTACCAACTCCCAAGGCTCCCTAGACACCTTGATCTGTACCCCGTAGTACAACTGTAGCGCCTTGATCCGTACTCCAGCAGTCCCGATCAGGTGCCCGCGATCTTCAGGAGCCACGTTGACGAGCAGAGTGGTGTAGCTATCCTTAGGGGCCTCGCTATATCCCTTTGCCTTCACTCTCTGCGAGTCATTTTGCCCTTTGAATGCGGAACTGATCTGCGTCGCATTCAATTTTACATTTTCTAGTTTGGGGGAGACTGGGGATACGCCCCACGATTCCTTCACTGATTGCGCCCAATATTTCATTATGATTTAGATATATTGAGTAGTTATTAAGTGCTAAAATTCACAATACACTCGTTAATAGCACAACTCGATGCAAATTTAAGACGCCAAACACGTAAATACAATGTAAATCACAAGAGCAAATGAAACTCAACTGCTTTGACTCAAGCGAAGAAATTGAATGAGACTGGGTGGCTCCTAAGCTTCAAACTTTTGTTGCTCAATCAGTGTTGCCAATTCTATTAAACTAAAATTTGTCTCTTGATTACTCGGATAAAACAAAAAAATATTAGTAGACAATAAGAAAAACGAATATCGCTATGCATATGAAACTACCTGTAAATCATACCGTATACGTGCTCAAATTCCCATAATTTATTGTTAATAGCTCATAGATGTACTGTATTAAATGTCGTTAACTTGGCAACACTTTAAGGTCGCAGCAACGGTAATAGATCGCAGAAAGTCTATAGAATGTCGCTAGAAAGATTACAATGAGTAAAGTTCATTCACTATTCAACGTTGAAAATACAGTATAATTTACAAACTTCAGTATTTGTGTATGTATGATATATATTATAGCCTAGGATATATTTACACCATATTTTATATAGTTCCTCCTAACAAATTACCGTTTTTGTAATCAAGTCATTAAAGAAAGCGAATATACATGGGTAACTAAAATATATTATTAAAGTCCCTTGCAATAACATCCAGTATATGCTTAGACATGATCACGCACATACACGCACAAGCATTCAACTACATCTTTCCCCAGAGTGTTGGGGCTTGTACTGGAGGCAGAATAGATACAAAAAAAAAATAGTTATAATAATAATAGAAAAAGTAATACTAGGCTATAACAGGTATATAATATTATTAAGGGAGCCCACCTCGCTTTTTTTCTTTCTCTCCCTCTCTCTTTGGCTTGTATCCATTCGGCCCCATTTAGCCTACTGTTTAAGACGTTTACCCCCATCCAGGTGTCAATATTTTCCCGGCGAGCGGTAGCGAGCCAGCATATATATATTTTTGTTTTGCCAGCAAGCTAAATTTGTAAATTTTTCGATAGAAAAATGTCTCCGGCGAAGCCGGATTTCTCCATACAATGCTGGCTCGCTATCGCTCGCCAGGAAGATATCTACACCTGGATGGGGATAAACGTCTTGAAACAGTTGGCTGAATGGGATCGAATGGATACAAGCCAAGGGAAGTGGGAAAAGGAAAGAATGATAAAACAAAAGCTGGTGACCCCCCTTAACCCTTTCTGTACCAGTGACATCCGTTTAATTATATTCTGGCAACGATTACACGATTATATTCAGTTTGGGAAGGATGTCTATCAATTAAGAGGCTGCAGACTGTCTCAAGTCATTATTTTACCTACCATATATCCTTCTTAAGCTTCATAAAATCGTCTATATGTAGCTTGAATAAAAGGGGCTAATAATATTGATGCTATTTAAGGGGGAGGTAGTTGTTTTTTCTGGTCCCCCTCCTCCCTCATGGATCCTTGCCAAATGTCTCTGCAGGCCTAATATATTGTGTTTTATTCATCATATATACTTTATATATTGGTCAATGCACTGAATAGAATTTGAGAGTAATATGTCTGTAACATTAATGAATATAGAAATAAGTGATAGTTTGATGACTTCGATTGAAACATTTCGACTCACTGGATGGAACTGATTACTAGTGGGTGTAAGTGAAAGAGCAGCAGACGACGTGTTCCTGTCCCCCATTATTGCAATACTACGCCACCTCTACGGGGCTACGTAAAACACATAATAAAAACAAAATACAACAAATAAGAAATACAAAATATATAAATATAAATAGATTTAAGAGTTTATAATCAAAACTTCTAGTGGGGATCAAGAGATGGTTTAACAACTACAGGCTTCGAAAGGGATGATTCCAATTATGTTTGTATGGTCGCCATTTTGCATACAGTCGGATATATTATATTTATCTCACGGTAAATTGAATCCTTTATCAAATGATTTATCGATAATTATATAAAATTATAAATTGCTATGTCTCTGCATCATAATATTGGGAAATTCTCATAACCAACCCTAAGAAACTACAATGACGAGGCAGTATCAAGACGATCAAGGGCTCACGGCTAGTATCTATCTATCTATTAATATATGTATCTATCTATCTATCTATCTATCTATTAATATATGTATCTATCTATCTATCTATCTATCTATCTATTAAGCTATCTATCTATCGACCTATCTATTAATCTATGTATCGACCTATCTATCTATCTATAAATCTATATATATCTATCTATCTATCTATATGAACATGTAAAAGCGATTCATTAGTGTCCACCCTCTCGGGGATAAAATAATCTGGCATTACTGTAGTTAGACAGGCATACTTTATAACATAGGGGTGGCGATAACACCCCACAAGTGTTAGAGGTGGCACACAACTGGTCTACAACATGGCAGCCACTATCACCCTACAACCCCCCCCCCCCCCTCCTCCCTGGAAACCCCTTGTCCTGGTTAATTACCCGGTTGCAGGGGATTTGTTCACGGATAATTGGCTTGGTTTTTGGTATATGTATGTGTTAATATATTTATTTTTTAGTTGCCTCCCTAGACCTCCATCAAGCTTTAAAAAAAAAATGCCCAAGACCCTCCTTCAAGATAAATTTGTACATTTTTCGGTAGAAAAATGTACTGGCCGAGGGCAGGTTCCTCTTAGATTACAGGCTCGCTATCGCTCGCCAGGAAAAAATCGACACTTAAATGACACGAAGTCTTAATATTGACAAAGAAATGGGGCGAAAGGTCTTAAAATCGCCAAACTAACGGGGCATACGTCTTAAAATCTGAAAACAAATGTTGCTTAACACGAGGGAGAAAGGGGACTAGAAAAACGACCCACTCCCTCTAAGTGTAGAAGGCGGCCACCCCAACTGTTTTATCGCAACTCACTTAGGGGTCTGTTCTAAGGTCACAATCATTACTTAAATTTTGGAAATGAACGTAGACTAAGGGGGGAGGGTTTGTTTATTGGTCGATATATTTATATATTTATTTAGTTTCCTCCTATAAACATTTTAGACCTCCATCAAGCTTAAATTAAACCCCCCCCAAGACCCCCCTTCGAGATAAATAATGCCACAATCTCTAGAATATCGCTCTAAAACGGCTCAAATCTCCAGAATATCACTATAATTCATGCTGCTAGATGTTACAATTATTTACCTCTAGATCGCAGTAAATAGCTCTAAATCTAGCGGAAAGTAGCTAAATTGGCAACACTAGCCCTGGTAAGGTTTCCTGAACTCAACAGGTGGTGGTGGTGTGGGGTGGGTCTCTTTGTTTGTGTTCTATTGACTGGGTTCGACAGGTGGTTATTGTTGACCCATATGGTACACTAAGAGGGGGATTTATTTTTTTAATTTTTTTTGTAACCCCTTCTCCTTCATGTTTAGCCCCATTAGTTTTGAGATTTTATGACGTTTGCCCAATTGGCTTGGCGATTTAAAGACCTTTTGCCGTTTCTGACTTTACCTTCTAGCCTGGAGTGTGTGTGTGTGTGGGTGGAGAGCACGTATTAATTTATTAGTAGTGGTATATATTTTTAATCCGATAGAAATGAGGCAGTTCGAATATATGATAGATTAATGCATCTATTTATACGCGAGATTAGTTGGCTTCCATGCTATTTCATTTAGACTGGCCGATATATTTACTTTGATGCCGCTGTTATATATTTTTTTGTGTATAACTTATGTTGGGAATAGAGAGGCTATTTATATGTGAGGTTGGTATGGATTGAATGATTTGACGCTTTACTATGTGTTTAAATAGGTGGTGGAGAAATATAATAACTAATTGATGACAGGCTGGCTATTCATTACGAGATTATTATTAAGTTGGATAAAATGGTTTAGGTTTAACATATCCAATGAGGTTTACATAGTATTGAGATAAACTTTGATCTCAAATTCAATTTCAATAAAAATAGGCTTATTAGCCTATAAACAGCACAGTACATGACATACTATTTACGAAGGCTGGGCCCTATAAATTATACTGCTACACATACCTACTGATTAATTCATATTAATCCAATATATATATATATATATATATATATATATATATATATATATATATATATATATACTGTATATATATATATATATATATATATATATATATATATATATATATATATATATATAGATATATAATATACTGTATATATATATATATATATATATATATATATATATATATACTTATATATATATATATATATATATATATATATATATATATATATATATATATATATATATATATATATACATATACAGTATATATATATATATATATATAGAGAGAGAGAGGGGGGGGGGGGTCGGACAGACAGACAGTGAGAAGAAGAAGGATATATACAGAGAGAGAGAGAGAGAGAGAGAGAGAGAGAGAGAGAGAGAGAGAGAGAGAGAGAGAGAGCATTTTGGAGCACGGGTCAAACTAGTTATCGCTTAGCCTTAGGGCCTTAGGTCATCAATCGGTGTGTAATCCATTAAACAGGACCACTAACGAACATAGTGTGGGGGGGGGGGTATCAATCAGCTTAGGGTTGGTTATTGCAACCAGTGATGCAGGATTGTTAACAACAACAATATTACTCAATAAATTCATTCTACCAAACTAATATTCGAGCATGTTTTGTTTTAAATGCCACCTAGACCTCCTTAAAGCTACTAAAACACCTCCCCAGACACCCCCCTCTCACCTCCCCAGACACCCCCCCCCCCCTCTCACCTCTCCAGACCCCCCCCCCCCTCCCCAGACACCCCTACCCCTCTTCAAGCTAAAATAATGTCCCACTAAACCCCTCTGCAAGCTAAATATGTACATTTTTCGGTAGAAAAATTTCCCGCCCGTAGGCCGAACTGTTTTGAATTGCTGGCTCGCTATCGCTCGCTAAGAAAACATTGAAACCTGAAGGGGATGAAACGTTTTATTATCGGCAAACTAATGGGACAAAACGTCTTAATATCGCCAAACGAATGGGAAAAAACATAGCGAATTCCCCCCCCCCCCCCTCACAAAAAATAAATAAATAAATTTAAAAAATATATATACTGAATAACGCCTGTAATCCATTAAACAGGACCACTAACGAACACAGTGGGGGGTTATTAATTAGCTTAAGGTTGGCTATTACGACCAGTGTGGCAGGATATACGACAACAATATTAGTCTATAAACTCACTCACTCTCACTCTCTCTCTGCGTCAGACCCCAGTAACCTTTTATATAAATCACGTCAAGATAATAATAATATTATGTCCAAATTCTCACCACTTCTTTTTTGTTTAGTTCCTTCTATTTCTGTTCTTTCTGTTATTATCTACTTATGCTATTTACATTATCTTTATTTCTCTAAGTACACTCCCCTTTCTTTCTCTCTCTCTCTCTCTCTCTCTCTCTCTCTCTCTCTCTCTCTCTCTCTCTCTCTAGGTCAGCTCATTGATGTTTATGAAATACTTAATGGGTTTGACAATGTGGATTATAGCAAAATGCTTAGCATACATATGAATACAACACGCAACCATGGTTGGACATTAGAATTGAAAAGGTTCAGCACTAGTATTTGTAGACACTTTTTCACCTATAAGATCTGTTCTACCTGGAGCAAACTTCCCTCAGAAGTTGTAAACAGTTTTTCAGCAGAGCGGTTCAAGCAGAGAGTAGATAGTATCTTGCACACTCTGCAATGAGTGTAGTGCACTAAACAGTCTCTCTCCTTCCACTTCGAATATATCACCATATTGGACTACAAGGTCTCCGAGATACTAAATATTCCTTGTAACTCATTGTAACTTTCCAGAGTACACAAATTACCTGCTCCCCCCCCCCCCCAATAAGTGTCTGTCTCTCTCTTTCCACCCACGCTCATATCACCTGTCTTCCTCGCTCGCTCGCTCTCTCTCTCTCTCTCTCTCTCTCTCTCTCTCTCTCTCTCTCTCTCTCTCTCTCTCTCTCTATTATTACTGACAAGAGAACCTGGCAGAAATGAAAACTGTTTTCAGCTGAAGAGAGCAGAACATAGGTGAAGGTATGCCTGCCATCACCTTTCCATTTTTAACTATTCAATAAATTCCTTCAGTCGATTTCCAAGACCTATAAGGTTATTCACTTCTAACATTTAATGTACGGCAAATTGCCGGAGGGAGTGGAGGGTGGGGAGGGAGCCTTCGTCTTTGATATCCTTTCCTTCCACTTTCTCTTAGAATTGCTGTCGCAGGGATCATAAGATCTGTGTTCCCAAATGTTTGTTTATTCAACAGCTAAGCTCTGGAACTCTCTCCATGAATCCATCTTCTCATCCTGACTTAAATTGCTTCAAACTCCGTGTGTCTAAGCATTATGGCTCTAACATTCCTTAATTTTGGCCCTGTCACTCTTTCAACTCTGGGGGAGGCACTCGTCACAGGCAGTTCTGCCTTTTGTCTCCCTCATCCACATAGCGACAAAAATATATATGTAAATCTATGTATATCCCGCTCTCCCTCCTCATTGTCTGTCTGCTAGTGTATCTATGTAAGTAAGTTTCTCTCTCTCTCTCTCTCTCTCTCTCTCTCTCTCTCTCTCTCTCTCTCTCTCTCTCTCTCTCTGTCTGTCTGTTTCCTCCCACCCTAGTACCGCTTGTCTTGCCCCATCTTTACTTTTTGGATTTTTTTATTGTTTTTATTTTCCTTGCATGTGTCTGTCTATCTTTTTGTCTCTTTATATAACTATCTGACTGCTCGTGCATAATGTGTGTGTGTGTGTGTGTGTGTGTGTGTGTGTGTGTGTGTGTGTGTGTGTGTGTGTGTGTGTGTGTGTGTGTGTGTGTGTGTGTGTGTGTGTGTGTGTGTGTGTGTGTGTGTGTGTGTGTGTGTACTGTGTGTGTGTGTGTGTGTGTGTGTGTGTGTGTGTGTACTAAAGACTTCTAACCCACCTTTTCAAGACTAGGTGAACCCCCGCATCCTTCCCTTCCACACAAACACACCCTTTCTCTTTCTCTCTACACACACACACACACGTACAGTACATACACTACATGCACATACCTACACAGCCACACATACACAGCCACACACACACACACATCCCCTTTCTGCACAGCCACACTCACAATCACCCCCCCCCCCCCCACACACACACACAACATAAACATACACTACATTCTCCAAGACCTTACGACTCCCTTATACAACACAAAAATCTACGGTGGAAGAACCAACAAAACCAGTCGGGAACACGGACATTCTGGGAAAACGATTGAGAACGAGATAAAATATGACAAGTTCCCGGAAAAGTTACGATGAAAGGAGAGATGGGTCGTTTTTCTGGTCCCCCTTCTTCCTCGTGTTTAGCCCCATTAGTTTTCAGATTTTATGACGTTCGGCCCATTAGTTTGGCGATTTTAAGACCTTTTACCCCATTTCTTTGTCAATATTAAGACCCTTCGTAATATTTAGGTGTCGATTTATTTTCGTGGCAAACGATAGTGAGCCTGTAATTTTTGAAGAACCGGCCATCAGCCGGGAAATTTTTCTACCGAAAAATGTACAAATTAATCTAGAAGGGGGATCTAATGGATTTTTTTAAAAAGTTTGATGGAGGTCTAGGGAGGAAACTAAACAAATAATATATACATGAAAGAATCGACCAATAAAAAAATACCCTTCCCTCTTGAGCAGGAGATGAGATACGACAAGTTCCCGGAAAGGTTACGATGAAAGGAGGCACCCAGTAAGTCGAATAGAGTACCTCATCTGCGAGTTGTTAGAGAGAAAATTGTACCCTCATCTCTCTGTAAGGCAAGGGAGTAGTTCATCTGGGAGTTGTTGAAGAGTGAATTGAACCCCTATATCTCTGTAAGGCAAGGGAGTAGCTCATCTGCGAGTTGTTGAAGAGTAAACTGTACCCTTATCTCTATGTCTGTTATGCATCACGTACTGTATAATTATGTGGTTGTACAGACAGTTGCTTGTCTGTCTGTGTATCGGTCTGTTTGGCGTCAAAAAGTCGGTATGTTCTGTTTATCTATATTTATATCGCTTGTCTGTAAGTCTGTCTGTCTGTTTATCTGTCTGTCTTTCTGTGTATTTGTCTGTGTGCCAGTCTGCCTTAGAATGTCCCTGTCTATATTCCATGCACGTCTGGCGGTGCTTTTATGCCTTCATGCCCACCAGTGTTTGTTTATTTATGCCACCTGTGTGTGTGTGTGTGTGTGTGTGTGTGTGTGTGTGTGTGTGTGTGTGTGTGTGTGTGTGTGTGTGTGTGTGTGGTGTGTGTGTGTGTTGTGTGTGTGTGTGTGTGTGTGTGTGTGTGTGTGTGTGTGTGTGTGTGTGTGTGTGTGTGTGTGTGTGTGTGTGTGTGTGTGTGTGTGTGTGTGTGTGTGTGTGTGTGTGTGTGACTTTCTATTCGTCTGTATCTAGGTTCTCTTTTTCGGCTTGTTTGTTTGTTGGATGTTACAATTACAGTATATATTATATATATATATATATATATATATATATATATATATATATATATATATATACATATATATATCCTGTCTCTGTCTTCCTCTGACAGTGAAACTTTTTTTATAATGCAGAACGTGACATTCAACTTGTTTTATTTCATGATATATTCAGTATCCTAGTCTCTCTCTCTCTCTCTCTCTCAGTTATGCTATCGTTTGATTTTTTACTTTTATATATATTTCAATCTCATGTCTAGTTTCCAATATTGTCTGACTCACTCACTCTCTCTCTCTCTCTCACACACACACACACACACACACAAACACACACTCCTTCTCTCTCCCCTTACACAGCAAATTATTCCCAGGATCTCAGGAACGTGCCTTTCCCCCGCCAGACCCCCCCCCCCCCCCCCCCACCCCCCCCCCCCCCCCCCCCTCCTCCAGCACCACTCACCTGCGCCACCCTTATAGCCTAAAGACAGTTCATGGGTGGTCACTTTACATCCTACTGGTTTATTATTGGTGTGTGTGTGTGTGTGTGTGTATGTGTGTGTGTGTGTGTGTGTGTGTGTGTGTGTGTGTGTGTGTGTGTGTGTGTGTTTGTTTTACCTCCTTCCTCCTCCCTCATGTTCAGTCTCTTTAATTTTGTTTTCATTCAAGGGGAGATGGGTCGTTTTTCTAGACCACCTTCTCCCTCATATTTAGCCCTATTAGTTTAAGATTTTAAGACCTTTCGCCCAATTTCTTTGTCAATATTAAGACCATTCAAGCTATTTTTTTTTCCTGGCGAACGATAGTGAGCCTGTAATTTTGGAAGAACCGGACTTTGGCCGGGACATTTTTCTACCGAAAAATGTACAAGTTTATTTATAAGGGGGATCTAATGGATTGTGTTTTAAAGTTTGATGGAGGTCTAGGGAGGAAACTAAAAATAAAAAAATAATCTATGATATAATCGACCAAAAAATACACCCTTCCCCTCTAAGGAGACGAAATGTCTTTAGAATTGTGACGCAGTATAGGAAATAGAATTGTGACGCAGTATAGGAAATAGGATTGTGACGCAGTATAGGAAATAGGATTGTGACGCAGTATAGGAAATAGGATTGTGACGCAGTATAGGAAATAGGATTGTGACGCAGTATAGGAAATAGGATTGTAACGCAGTATAGGAAATAGAATTCTGACGCAGTATAGGAAATAGGATTGTGACGCAGTATAGGAAATAGAATTGTGACGCACTATAGGAAATAGGATTGTAACGCAGTATAGGAAATAGGATTGTGACGCAGTATAGGAAATAGAATTGTGACGCAGTATAGGAAATAGAATTGTGATGCACTATAGGAAATAGGATTGTAACGCAGTATAGGAAATAGGATTGTGACGCAGTATAGGAAATATAATTGTGACGCAGTATAGGAAATAGGATTGTGACGCAGTATAGGAAATAGAATTGTGACGCAGTATAGGAAATAGAATTGTGACGCAGTATAGGAAATAGAATTGTGACGCAGTATAGGAAATAGAATTGTGACGCACTATAGGAAATAGGATTGTGACGCAGTATAGGAAATAGGATTGTGACACAGTATAGGAAATATAATTGTGATGCAGTATAGGAAATAGGATTGTGACGCAGTATAGGAAATAGGATTGTGACGCACTATAGGAAATAGGATTGTGACGCAGTATAGGAAATAGGATTGTGACGCAGTATAGGAAATAGAATTGTGACGCAGTATAGGAAATAGAATTGTGACACAGTATAGGAAATATAATTGTGATGCACTATAGGAAATATAATTGTGACGCACTATAGGAAATAGAATTGTGACGCAGTATAGGAAATAGAATTGTGACGCAGTATAGGAAATAGAATTGTGACGCAGTATAGGAAATAGAATTGTGACGCACTATAGGAAATAGGATTGTGACGCAGTATAGGAAATAGAATTGTGACGCAGTATAGGAAATAGAATTGTGACGCACTATAGGAAATAGGATTGTGACGCAGTATAGGAAATAGGATTGTGACGCAGTATA
Source organism: Paralithodes platypus (assembly GCA_032716605.1). Lineage (NCBI taxonomy): Eukaryota > Metazoa > Arthropoda > Malacostraca > Decapoda > Lithodidae > Paralithodes > Paralithodes platypus. Next base: position 2,025,757 of record CM064489.1, read on the forward strand.
GGAAATAGAATTGTGATGCAGTATAGGAAATAGGATTGTGACGCAGTATAGGAAATAGGATTGTGACGCACTATAGGAAATAGGATTGTGATGCAGTATAGGAAATAGGATTGTGACGCAGTATAGGAAATAGAATTGTGACGCAGTATAGGAAATCCCCCTCTTTTGGAATCTGTCTTGCCCTCTGTGTTTAGTGATGCACCCTTCTCTCTTACGAATGCACCCTTTATCTAGGATGTGCCCAATTTTAACTCCTTCACCACCATTACTTAATTTGTGTCATATTCTGGTTACCATTAGACGATTTTCTTTAGTGAATAATCTACCTCTATGACTCAAAGGGGTAAATACGATCTCAATAAACCCTCTTAGTAACATAGGTCCTTTTTAAACTGCCTAAAATCATCAAATTTTAGCCAGAATCAAAGGTAAAAAGGCGTACTGTTGTAACCTTATATATGCTGAGAACTGTACCGTTTGTTAAGGTAATTTTATAATAATACAAATATATACGGTAATAAAATATAAAAAGTACTGCGTGTTGCCAGTGTGGTGTAAAGCTGTTGTAGAGTGGCCCGAATGACCCAACTAAGCTCCCCATACTCTCATAATCCCTTGCCCCAATTTTCTGGAATATCCGACGAGGGGGAAACTAGCTAGAATAACGTTCCCCTAAATTCTCAAAACAGTTTTATACAGGAAAAGTTTGATTATATTATTTTATCCACAGTGTGTATGCATGTGTGTATCCTTCTAGCCCGTTAACCCCTGAGACTATGGAGTTGTGACGTAGCATAGTACTCAGGGGGTCTCAGAAAAGCTTTAAATCGAAAATGCTTTGAACAAATTAAAACTAAAAATTAAACAGATGAGTGAGTCCTCAGGAATGCCCAGGCCCCGGACTTACAGCACCAACGGATCAACGAGCAAGACACCGAGGACCAGGAACCCCCCCCCCCCAAGGATACAGTCGATGATTCACATCCCTCCACAACTAGAAAGTCAACGAGGTGCTGACAAGGTACCTACGGGAGAACGACCACTCTGCTCCCGCCCCAACACCAATACCTATCATCCCGCCCATTCTAGTACTGAGATTGGAAGCCCTAACCTTCCTCAGCATCAATCTAGGGAAAGCCCGGATCAAAGATCAAAGGAGTCACGACCCCTGATTGGCCAGCCAAAGCAGCTGACACAGACTCCCAACCTTCACCAGCATCAGGCCGAGGAAAACCCGGATTCAAGATCAAAGGCGCCGAGAGGGATTAGTTCTCGACGCATGATTGACCCAGCCCAGTACCACCAAAATACTCTCCAATCCCGGGCTAGTCCTTATAAACCCTGGATGCACCACCAGAAACTCATATTCACCTAGACTAGCCACAAGTGTTCTCCTCCACCCTCTCCATTTGGGACTTGCACTAGCCCCTCTCCCCTCTCTAAGTAGTAGCACTCGAGCATGGTGGACGGAACTTGCCACTTGATGGATTTACTGAGAAAGAACGTTGGACATAGGGCGGACAACCCTTCTTGTGAAAAAAGGTAATAAGACTATCTCTTGCATGCCGCAGCCACCCCTAGATGCCGCACAGCCAAAGGAGTGCCTGGAGCTAAGCGCACTACAATCACTGATCTCACCTGATGAACCTTATGACTACTTTCAACAACTTATCAGAGAGTGGAAAGTGCCCCGAACTCGTTAAGCCTGACGAGAGGGTACACCAGTGATGGGCGTCAAATCTTAGCCCGAGCTCTGGTAGTGGCTGGCCCTGTTCCTGAAGTTGCAGTAAATCCTGCAGTAGTAGCCAAAGCCAATAGTTGCAACAACCTCGACCATTGTCGCTCCCCCTTGTTTCCTACCCCCCAACAATTGTTCCTGAAGTAGCAGTAACCCCTGCAGTAGTAGCCAAAGACGAAAATAGTCACAACCTCGACCACTGCCCTTGTCCCTGTGTTCCCTGACACACAGCGCAACAGTGCAACATACCCTCTCCCTACCTGCACCCCTCCTCCTTCCCCCAATGCACTACCAGCCTGGCGCCGAATTCCCCAAGGGACCATTACCGATAACTGGACTCGCCATGAGACCCCTCCAGCCAGCTGCCAAATCAAGACACTGTTGTATATGTCCTTGTATCTTTATTATGTGTATTGTGATTGTAACTGTTCATTTATGGTGTATGTTCTCGATTGCATAAATAAACCATTTTGTGTATAATCGCTTGTGTTCCTACTTCCTAGTTAAGTTTTCCCACTGAGTGTTTTAATGATAATGGCACTTCAAGAACATATTTTTGAACAACATTTAATCTCATTGGCGCTACGTGGATGTCTGATCCCCATAGATTTATTATCATAGTGCTGCCCTCTCGGGATTTCGGGACTATTTTTTTAAACCCTCGGCATTTTTAAATATATCTCTACCAAATTCTTAAAGGTCAGGCCATCCCCATGTTGACACAGTATGGTGGTGGGAGGTGATGGATGAGGAATATAACCAAAGTAAAAGCGTTATCGTTTTCGTGGCCTCAGAACCGGCCCACCTCTCTGCCTGTTACCTGTTATCACTCTCTCGGCCTACTTACATTTTCACACGCTTTTTCCGTCCATTAACCCTTTCAGAATACCAGGAGGGGTTTCTTAATTATATTCCGACTAACATTCATCGATTTTATTCAGATTAGGAAGGGATTGTGGGAGCCAGAAGGTTCATGAAGATACTTTTTGACCCCCTCACCTTTCCAAAACTGAACAGAACAGTCTAACATTAGCCAGAATGAAGAGAGAGAGAGAGAGAGAGAGAGAGAGAGAGAGAGAGAGAGAGAGAGAGAGAGAGAGAGAGAGAGAGAGAGAGAGAGAGAGAGATAGAGATAGAGAGAGAGATTAACATAAAATAAAATGGAAAACAAGTAAAAGCGTCATCTTTTTAGTGTCCCGGATGCCTGCCCACCTATCTGCCAGTTAGCTGTCAGTCTCTCTGCCGACGGAGCTTGAACACACTTTCTCCGTCTATAAAGGATTTTTTTTGTGGCCCCCTTCTCCCTCATGCTTAGCCCCAGTAGTTTTGAGATATAAAGACGCTAGCCCCATTAGTTTGTCGATTTTCAGACCTTTCACCCCATTTCTTTTGTCAATTTAAGACCATTCGTGTCAACTAGGTGTCGATATTTTCCTGGCGAGCGATAGCGAGCCTGCAACATAGGAGGAACCGGCCATTGGCCGGGGCATTTTTCTACCGAAAAATGCACAAATATATATCGAAGGGTGGTTCTGGGGGTATTATTTTAAACTTGGAGGTCTGTCTGCCAGTCAGCTGTCGGTCTCTCTACCAACGTATCTTTCACACACTTTTTCGGTCTGTCAACAATTACCCAACGTCTGCTTCTATATTTTCGGTCTGTCAACAATTACCCAACGTCTGCTTCTATATTTTCGGTCTGTCAACAATTACCCAACGTCTGCTTCTATATTTTCCCGCTAATCTATTTGTCTAGCCCTTTTTCTGTTTGTCAGTTTATTTACCTGTATCTATCCGTTAGCCAGCCTTCCCGTTTTATCAGGGGCCTTTTCGTATCGACGGACTTCGTGTTAGGGTTTATGATGATTACTTCCACCGCCCTTCAACTCAACAACATAAACATGTATCCTCCACGCTCTCTGTCTGTCTGCCTACGTATCTCGGTCCATTTCTCGGGATGTTAACTTGTGTATCTGTCCATATGTATCTATGACCGCCTGCTTGCCTGTCCATCTGTCAACTGTCCGCTAAGTTGTATGCCTGTCCATCCATCTGTCTGTTACGCTTCCTGTCTGTCTAAGTATCTTATTGACCCTGTTTATCGTCTATTACCTTTTGTATCTGTCAAACTGTTTCTGAGACTACCTGCTTGTACAGTACTTTCCACCTGTCAACTGTCAACTAAACTGTATGCCTGTCTACCTATTTGTCTGTCTGAGTATCTATTGACCCATGTTTTGATCTATTACCTTTTGTATCTGTCCTTCTGTATAACTATATGACCACCTGTTACTGTAGTCTGTCAACTGTCTGCTAAACCGTATGCCTGTACATCCATCTGTCTGTTAAGCTGCCTGTCTGTCCGAGTATCTTATTGACCCACTTTTTTATCTATTGCCTTTTGTATCTGTCCAACTGTTTCTGTGACCATCTGTATATCTCTCCATCTGTCAATTATCTGCCCAGTAAAGTGTATGTCCATTCATCTATCTGTCCACTAACTTGCCCTTGATTACTAGAGGGCCTTCCGAATATGAATAACATCATCTGATATTAGTCATACTAGATTGGCTCAAAGAGATAACATATAAGGATTAAATATCTACCAATAATTATCTCCCCCCCAACACACACACACACACACACACACACACACACACACACACACACACACACACACACAATACTGACTATGGGCGACACTTAAAGGCGATACTCTCCCAATAATTGAGAACAAAAACCACAACCCTATCTTCTTTCTACCCATCGTCCAATTCTTATTTTGTATCTTGTTTATGACCTGTTTATTCCCACTAGCCTATTATTCCAACTGTTTATATGAGTGCATGTCTGTTTTCACGTCTGTCAGTCAATAAGTCTGTCTGGAAAGCTGTCAATCTGTCTGTGTATATGTCTGTCTGTCTGGCCGGAATACAGACAGTGACGTGCCAGAACTGGAATCCTAGAACTATTCTGGAGTGTCTGTACAGTTGATACTGTGGGGGCCCTTCTGTCCCTCCCACACCATTCTCTAAATACCTTCACCTCCACCACCACCACCATCATCTCCCACACACCCTATTTCTCTCTCTGTCTGTCTGTCTGTCTGTCTGTCTGTCTGTCTCTTTCTCTCTCTCTCTCTCTCTCTCTCTCTCCAATACCCTATGTTTCATTCATACTCCCCTTTTGTCTCTAACTCTCGCTCGCTCTCACTCTCACATACACACACTCTCTCTCTCTCTCTCTCTCTCACTCACTCACTCATTTACTCACTCACTCTCACTCTCTCTCTGTATCACACACATAATTCTCTAAATACCACCACCACCCCACGCTTCATTCATACCCCCTTTTCTCTCTTTAACTCTCACTCTCACATTCTCTCTCTCTCTCTCTCTCTCTCTCTCTTTTATAAATACCACGGCCACCACCCTATGTCATATTTCATTCATACCCTCTCTATCTCTCACCTTTCTCTAAATACCACCCCCATCACCACCTCACGTCATGTCATTCATCTCTCTCTCTCACTCTCTCTCTCTCTCTCTATCTGTCTTTCTTTCTCTCTCTCTCTCTCTCTCTCTCTTTCTCTCTCTCTCTCTCTCTCCTCTCCCTCCCTCTCTCTCTCTCGCATCTCCTTCTCTCCTCTCGTTCCCGCTCCTCCTTTTTCCAGCTCTCTCTCCTCCCTCTCCTCTACCTCCCTTCTTTCGTTTTCCTTCCTCCCCTTCCCCCCTCTCTGAATCTCTCTCTCTCTCTCTCTCTCACTCACCCACTCACTCACTCACTCTCTCCCCCCTCCTTTCCTGGCATCACCCCGCTCTTCCTTGTAACACAAACACACTATATTTAACCGATTGTCTATTTTTTGCC
>CM064489.1:2033964-2061464 GCA_032716605.1 Paralithodes platypus
GGAGGTCATATAGGGTCACTTGGAGGTCATATAGTCACTTGGAGGTCATATAGTCACTTGGAGGTCATATAGGGTCACTTGGAGGTCATATAGGGTCACTTGGAGGTCATATAGGTTCACTTGGAGGTCATATTGGGTCACTTGGAGGTCATATAGGGTCACTTGGAGGTCATATAGGCCCAGGGTCACTTGGAGGCCATACTGGGTCACTTGGAGGTCATATAGGGTCACTTGGAGGTCATATAATCACTTGGAGGTCATATTGGGTCACTTGGAGGTCATATAGGGTCACTTGGAGGTCATATAGTCACTTGGAGGTCATATAGTCACTTGGAGGTCATATAGGTTCACTTGGAGGTCATATTGGGTCACTTGGAGGTCATATAGGCCCAGGGTCACTTGGAGGCCATACTGGGTCACTTGGAGGTCATATAGTCACTTGGAGGTCATATAGTAACTTGGAGGTCATATTGGGTCACTTGGAGGTCATATAGGGTCACTTGGAGGTCATATAGTCACTTGGAGGTCATATAGTCACTTGGTGGTCATATAGGGTCACTTGGAGGTCACATAGGTTCACTTGGAGGTCATATTGGGTCACTTGGAGGTCATATAGGGTCACTTGGTGGTCATATAGGCCCAGGGTCACTTGGAGGTCATATTGGGTCACTTGAAGGTCATATTGGGTCACTTGGAGGTCATATTGGGTCACTTGAAGGTCATATTGGGTCACTTGGAGGTCATATTGGGTCACTTGGAGGTCATATAGGGTCACTTGGAGGTCATATGGGGTAACTTGAAGGTCATATTGGGTCACTTGGAGGTCATATAGGGTCACTTGGAGGTCATATTGGGTCACTTGGAGGTCATATTGGGTCACTTGGAGGTCATAATTGGGTCACTTGGAGGTCATATTGGGTCACTTGGAGGTCATATAGGGTAACTTGAAGGTCATATTGGGTCACTTGGAGGTCATATAGGGTCACTTGGAGGTCATATGGGGTCACTTGAAGGTCATATTGGGTCACTTGGAAGTCATACAGGGTCACTTGGAGGTCATATTGGGTCACATGGAGGTCATATTGGGTGACTCGGAGGTCATACGGTTACTTGGAGACAGTAGACAGCCAATATTTCATGCAATACTCACTCACTCTCACACTCTCTAGCTAGCTATCTATATATCTATCTATCTATCCAAATTTCGAACTTTGTCCTTTTCCTCTCGCTCATGCAACTTTGTAGGCAATCATTATTTCCTCCATTACTCACTCACTCTTTCTGTTTCTGTCTATCTACATCTATCTATATATCTATCTATCTATCTATATATCTATCCCAATCTCTAACTTTGTCTTTTTCATCCAGCTTATCCAAATGTCTACGTAGCCATTATTTCATCTATCAGTCGCTCACAATTACATACTATCTATCTATCTATATATACTGTATATTAATCTGTCTATCTATATATTTATCTATCTATCTGTCCATATGTTTATGTATCTATCTATCTATCTATCTCCATAACTGTGTCCTTTTCCTTCCGCTCAAGCAACTTTCAAGCCAACCATTATTTCCCCCAATAATACTGAAGGGCTCTCCATTCGTCAGTGCAACTCTTTACCTAACTTTATAATTCGCTACTTTATTACGCAATTTGTGTCTCTGTTGATTGCGCGCTCTCTCTCTCTCTCTCTCTCTCTCTCTCTCTCTCTCTCTCTCTCTCTCTCTCTCTCTCTCTTTTCTCTCTCTCGCTCTCTCACACACACACGGACACACACATACTCACTTTGATATTACACAGACTCACTTTCCTCCTCGTCTCTCTCTCTCTCTCTCTCTCTCTCTCTCTCTCTCTCTCTCTCTCTCTCTCTCTCTCTCTCTCTCTCTCTCATAAACCGTGGCGTACGAATAAACCGAGCCCTTCCTGTTTATGAAGAAGAGGCAAGAGGGAAAATATATGATAATGAATGCAAGAGGAGTAAGGAAGTAGAATAAGAAATAAGGAAATAGGGAAAGAGAATATTAAAGGATAGAACAGAAACAACGAAAAGAGGGAACGAATATGGAATAGAACAGAAAACGAAAAGAGGGAATGAATAAAGAATAGAACAGAAAACGAAAAGAGGGGACGAATATAGAATAGAACAGAAAACGAAAAGAGGGAACGAATATAGAATAGAACAGAAATCGAAAAGAGGGGAGGAATATAGAATAGAACAGAAAACGAAAAGAGTGGACGAATATAGAATAGAACAGAAAACGAAAAGAGGGAACGAATATAGAATAGAACAGAAAACGAAAAGAGGGAACTAATATAGAATAGAACAGAAAACGGAAAGAGGGAACGAATATAGCATAGCACAGAAAACGGAAAGAGGGGACGAATATAGAATAGAACAGAAAATGAAAAGAGGGAACGAATATAGAATAGAACAGAAAACGAAAAGAGGGAACGAATATAGAATAGAACAGAAAACGAAAAGAGGGGACGAATATAGAATAGAACAGAAAACGAAAAGAGGGAACGAATATAGAATAGAACAGAAAACGAAAAGAGGGAACTAATATAGAATAGAACAGAAAACGGAAAGAGGGAACGAATATAGCATAGCGCAGAAAACGGAAAGAGGGGACGAATATAGAATAGAACAGAAAACGAAAAGAGGGAACGAATATAGAATAGAACAGAAAACGAAAAGAGGGGACGAATATAGAATAGAACAGAAAACGAAAAGAGGGAACGAATATAGAATAGAACAGAACACGGAAAGATGGAACGAATATAGCATAGCACAGAAAACGGAAAGAGGGGACGAATAAAGAATGGAACAGTAATAAGGAGAGAAAAAAAGAGGGCAAGAATAAAGAGCAAAACAAAATTAAGGAAAGATGGTAATATTAAAGAATAAAACATAAAACAGAAAGAGGGGAATGGTAAAGAATATTACAAACAAACGAAAAGAGGAAATGAATACAGAAGACGTCACCGGTGCAGAAAGGGTAAAAAAAAAAAAAAAATAAGGAATTAATAAAAAGGAGAAGGTGGCTTACGCATTACGTACGTCATATGAGATAAATTGTGCATTCCACTTCTTAAGCCTTGGGGGTCAGAGAGAGAGAGAGAGAGAGAGAGAGAGAGAGAGAGAGAGAGAGAGAGAGACCCTGAGTCAAATAAAGGCAACGAAAGAATGCGAAGAATGGAATAAATAATGAATGAGGGAGAGGAGGGGAGGGTGATAAAGGACGCATTACAGAGAGAAGGAGGAATTACTGGGGGAGGGTTACACACACACACACACACACACACACACATATACACGCAAACACACACACACACACACACAGATGCAACTCCTTAAAAACGTTTGAAATCGTCCTCCAAATAATATGTCTGCGTATTTTTAGATACATTAAATTATGTTGAAGCATATGATAATTCTATGGACAGTTAAAGGTAATCTGAAATAATGAAAGGACGGGAGAAAAAAAGGGAAGAATCTTAGCAAGAGTCATGAAAATATGAATTACAGGAAATAAGATTATATATACATATATAATTGAGGGAAAGAAATATGGCACGCTGGAAAGAACGAATTATGAAACGAGGGTGAAATTAATCCGGAAAGAAAACGTCTTCCCTTCGCAAAGTGAGAGAGAGAGAGAGAGAGAGAGAGAGAGAGAGAGAGAGAGAGAGAGAGAGAGAGAGAGAGAGAGAGAGAGATTTGTTAACAACCATTCCACTAGCTTGAACAAATTAATGTATAGCGTCTTTTCAACCATAGTAAAACCTGCCAATACACGAATACATAGAGAGAGAGAGAGAGAGAGAGCGAGAGCGAGAGAGAGATTTGTTAACAACCATTCCACTAGCTTGAACAAATTAATGTATAGCGTCTTTTCAACCATAGTAAAACCTGCCAATACACGAATACATAGAGAGAGAGAGAGAGAGAGAGAGAGAGAGAGAGAGAGAGAGAGAGAGAGAGATAAAGAGAGATATGTGGGGCGGCTGCTATAAATAAAAAATTGATCGTATACCAAAGATGAACCTGTACAGTATATATGACTGCTAACATCTGGCTTAGGGCGGCGTGTGTGTGTGTGTGTCTGTAGGCCTATATGAATCAGTGTGTGTACCATTGTCTGTGTTTTTTGTCAGCACATACACACACACACACACACACACATATACTGACAGGTGTATGTATGTCAGGGGCCCAGCAGCTGACAAATATACCAGGGCTGTTAGGTAAATCGATATTATCTATGTGTATACCTACCGGTATCTATTTAGCTGACATTGCATCTATCCTTTCATATCTATTTATCTATATATCTGTCTATCTAGGTTTATCTATATATCTATCTATCTACATATCTATTTATCTATCTGTTTATTTATTGATCTGACAATTCATATATCTATATCTATCTTTTTATCTATCTTGATATCGTCGTAGAATGATGTACATTATATAAATATATGTAGTGTGTGTGTGTGTGTGTGTGTGTGTGTGTGTGTGTGTGCATGTGTGTATTGCATGTGTGTGTATATAAATAGATGTAGTGTGTGTGTGTGTGTGTGTGTGTGTGTGTGTGTGTGTGTGTGTGCAGTATATGTATGTGTGTATTGCATGTGTGTGTATATCTTGCCCTGTATCCCTAACTGCCTCTGTAATTACAATATAAACAAACTCTATTCCATCGGTTTATACATTGAGTTACCGTTGTTATTGTTATGCTATGTTCCAGTGAGATGCAACATTGATAGTACGTGAATACAGTTACATATTATGGAGTGTAAATTTCAGTATCAAAGGTATCTCCATCAGCCTTTTGCCACAACTAATCTACTGGTGTTGCTAATTTGATATATGAACGGGAAATTTTTGTATCAAAAATGTATAGGCTACATTTAGTGTTTTTTTTTTTTTGTTTTTTTTTTTTAAAGATATGTTCACATAAAATAAAACTATACATCAGCATTTAACCAGGCAGAGACAAAAGTGACATATTCCCATTGCCAGAACAAATGTATTGAAAAACACATTTAGGCACAAAGTAGTTTTAATCTGGAATAATATAATGGATAAGATCAATTTAGATTGTACAGTAGTGTCAACATATTCAAACGAAAAAATAAAGAATATTTAATGAATAGTGAAATTAATTATCTTTAAATTGGTATGGAGTGTGAACAGGTTGTTATTATAAACGGAACTTATTGTAATTGTAATAAAGTTTTTAGTTTTTTTGTTTTTTAGCATTGTTTTGATGACTGACTTGTATTAGTGTAACATATTTAAAGGGGACAGTTCCCTGTTGTCATAGGTTATATCGTGTTTTTGTATGATATGATTGTAATATTGATGTACTTTATGAAAATACATGTGTTTTTAATATAATCTAAATCTAATCTAATGTGTGCGTATCAAAGAGAGAGAGAGAGAGAGAGAGTGTGTGTGTGTGTGTGTGTCAAGTGTATGTATGTATGTGTGAGTGTGTATGTAAGTGCATGTACGTATGTGTAACCCCTGACCTACACACACACACACACACACACACACACACACACACACACACAGCCCGTAGCCTAGTAGGTAGAGCTCTCGTCTCACACACGAGGGGTCGGGGGTTCAATTCCCGGCCGGGCGGAGACAAATTGGGCTTGTCTCCTTTCATGTGTTAGCCTCAGTTCACCTAGCTGTAAATAGGTACCTGGAATAAGTGGACGACGTTGTGACGTCCCATCTGGGGTTGGCAAAAATGGTACAAGGCGAGATGGGTATCATATGGTTCACCTAAGCTGATGGCTACCTAAGCCTTCGGGCGAGACGGTACCGTCTATAGTGAGAATGGTACCATACAGATCCACCCTAAGCCTTCGTTTCCGATGTCGCCAATTGGCTAAAATTCAGACTACACACACATCCACAGCCATTCCAACAGTACATAAAACACTTAACATGCATTTCACGCAATACATTCCCAGTTAAGGAGGCGCGATAATAATGATCTTAGCTCGCATTGCGTGGATTCCCCTTGACGAACAAGTAACTGAGTAACACACACACACACACACACACACACACACACACACACACACACACACCATAGGCCTAATGTTCTTATATCTGGTTCGCCTCACTCACATAATTATCTCCCCTCTTATTCCCTAGTGGTTAAGGCCCCATTAATTGCTCTTTCCATTCACATATGCATAGCCTACGTGAGTTGCAGTTGGGATGTGTGTACATGCTTAGATTGATATGCAGGATTCGAAGTTGCATAATAAATCGTAGGCAGTGTCCACCATCCTTTAACTGTCTTCGTGGTGCGATGCATAAGGTGTTGATTTTCGGTGTGAGCGTCCTGGGTTCGAATCCACGGGCTGCCACATGTGTTTGTAAATTTCATTAATTGATTTTAGGAGTATAGTTGGTTGTTGGAAGGAACATAATAATATGTACAGTTGTCTACATATGTTTGTGACCATTCCTCTAGTTTATGTATCAACGTATTATAGTTTGAATTATATACAAAAACAATGTTGTAAACCAATTAATTAATGATTTGAATTAACTACTGCATAGGAAAGTACACTAATAATTCAATAATTGTTTTCCATATTTAAAATAACGGAGTGGAAACAAAATTACAAGGGCAAGTGTGGAGTATGACATTATAAATGATCTCTGGCGTAATATCAATAATATTTAATTTATAGAGTATTGACTCTAACGTATTGGTGGTCATTTTGTGTAACAGGTTCTGTATTCATTATTTTTGTTTAGATGTTCTTATTTCATATTTTGTATTGTATATCTATATTTATTTATCATTAGTGACATTCAAATATAATTAATTGTCTGCCTCCATTGGTACTTGCTTTACATCAGTCTTCAACGTTATGTAAAATTGGGAGTATATATAATTAATTGTATATTAAATTTAGCAGTTATTTATATTGTTGCTCTCTCTCTCTCTCTCTCTCTCTCTCTCTCTCTCTCTCTCATATATATATTTACACCATTCTCTCCCCTCTTATAATCTCCTTCCTTCACTCTCCCTTCTCCCCCCCCCCTTTCTCTCTCTCTCTCTCTCTCTCTCTCTCTCTCTCTCTCTCTCTCTCTCTCTCTCCCCTTTCTCTTATCCATAACTTCATTAATCGCTCTCCCACACCTTGCATCTGTGTATCTGAGTATGTGTGTGTGTGTCGGTGTGTGTGTGTGTGTGTGTGTGTGTGTGTGGAGAGAGAGAGAGAGAGAGAGAGAGAGAGAGAGAAAATGAGAATGTGAATTAATGCATGTTTGTGATTGTGTGTGAGAGAATGTGACTTTGTGTGTGTGCATATGCGTGCGTGTCTGTCTGTCTGTCTGTCTGTGTGTATGTGTGTGTGTGTGTATGTATAGGTGTGTATGTATGTGTGTGTGTGTAACAATTATAATCTATCGTACCCAATTACAGCCACTAATCCCACTATTGATTATCCACCAATCTTCACTCACCACCGTTCCTTTACCTGTTTCTACCACACAGACAAATTTAATTTATTACAAAATCTCTATCATTATATATTATTGACTTTCCAATTTTGCTAAGTGACACCTCCCATACTCTTTGCTTTACTAATTATCATTGAACTGAATTAATCTGTGAATTATACAATCTCCCCTTAACCCCTTCAGTACCATGACGTAATATTTACTCCTTGAGGGTTTAACACGCATTTATCCATTGTATTTTGGTTATCAGTAGACGATTTTATGCATGTTAGGAAGGATATCTAGGAATTAAAGGGGATAATACTATCTCAATTAACTCTTTAGTTCCTACAAGTTCACCCTAAGCTGTATAAAATCGTTTAATGATAGCCAGAATGAACTGTCAAAATGCGTCATGATCCTCACAGGTTTAATCATATGCTGGTTACCATTAGACGATTGATTTTCTTGACCTTAGAATGAACCTCTAAGAATCGAAGGGGACACTACTACTGGTACGGTACCCCAATATAGCTTCTGAATAACATAGCTCCTTCTTAAACTGCATACCATCGTCTAATTTCAGCCAGAAGCAAAGGTAATAATACGTCATCGTACTGAAGGGGTTAATATTTTACTGAAATTTGTTATGTTACCGATAATAATCAGTCAAGTGAATAGTAAATGGTGTTATTCCATATATAGTCGCTAGTTCTTCTGTTGATAACTATATTATGCATTGATAATTCTACAGAAATATTAGGATTGGTTTTAGTTGATGTCATGAAGCTACTCCATAGACCCAATGTAGTAGGCCTCTTGCTTACATAGTTGGCATATGTAAAAAAGAGCGAGAGAGAGAGAGAGAGAGAGAGAGAGAGTGAGAGAGTAAAAGTGAGTTAGGAATGTAAGAAGGAATGAAGAGACGGAGCGTAACAGATATAAATATAATACGACAAAGAGAGAGAGAGAGAGAGAGAGAGCTAGTAAAAGTGAGTGAGAAGGAGTGAAGGAAAGGGAGAGTAACATAAATAAATATAATAGAGAGAGAGAGAGAGAGAGAGAGAGAGAGAGAGAGAGAGAGAGAGAGAGAGAGAGAGAGCGAGAGAGAGAGAGAGAGAGAGAGAGAGAGAGAGAGAGAGAGAGAGAGAGAGATGCCAGTGAGGTTATCTTTAAATATATCTCTAACATGTGTGGGGCGGTTGGAATGAGAGTAGAATGCCGTCAGGTGGAACACGACATTAAATGCTGTATTTTTATGTTTGATAACATTATTTGTTATTTATTGTATATATTTATTTGTCTATGAATTTGTATTATTGTATTTTTATGTTTATTTCTATTATTATATATTACATATCTTATTTGTTAATCTCTCTCTCTCTCTCTCTCTCTTTATATATATATACAGTATATATATATATATATATATATATATATATATATATATATATATATATATATATATATATATATATATACGTACGTTCCATATACTGGTCATGCCATATTTTACTCCCTTCAGTATGCAGTGGCGTCATGCTATTTTGATTCTGGCGAACATTAGACGATTTTAATCAGCATATGAAGGACTTGCGTGAAGCAGATGGAAACCAACTACCTTCATTAACCCTCTATGACTCCCATAGATCTTTCCTACGCTGAATAGAATCGGCTTTTAAGGGGTGATGGTTCACTTTTTGGTCGATATTTTCATTTATTATTTTTCTTTCTAGCTTCCTCCCTAGACCTCCATCAAAGTTATAAACAAAAAATATCCATATAGATCCCCCTTGTGGATTAATTTGAATATTTTTTGGTATAAATATGTCCCGGCCGTAGGTCGGTTCTTCCAAAATTACAGGCTCACTATCGTTCGCCAGGAAAAATATCGACACCTTAATAGTAGGAAAGGTCGTAATATTGATAACAAAATAAAAATAAAAATGGGTCGAAAGTTCTTAAAATTGGCAAGCTAATGGGACAAATCTCTTAAAATCTGAAAACTAACGGGACTAAAGATCAGGGAGAAAGGGGTCTAGAAAAATCAGCCCGTCCCCCCTTAATAGTGGAAAGGCAGTACAGAAACGTGTATTTGTGTAATGAAAAGGTAAATGTTTTAATTTGGCCTTTAATTACAAGCTCCAACACTTTAAAGGAACGCGGTGTGTGTGTGTGTGTGTGTGTGTGTGTGTGTGTGTGTGTGTGTGTGTGTGTGTGTGTGTACTTTGGTAATTTTAGCTCTTGGGTGTAAGGTTTCATACATAGGCCTATTTCTTCGTTTCTTGTTTTCCTTTACTTTCCTTGCAATTATTTATTTGACAATACATACTGTTGTTATGGTTGCTCTCTACTTAATCATCTATTCTTAATTATGGACGTGAATATCTGGAAACCAATTAATATATATGATTGTCTATACAGCAACATAAAAACAAAATATCTATATATATTATTTATTGAAAAACAAGTGCCTTCCAAAAATCAATCCAGATAGTTATAATTCCATAATAGAAAAACATACTGTAGAGGGTCCACGAATTTGTATAAGTGATATCTATATATAGATAATATAATAGATTTTTAAGTCCTGATATATGGATTAACCCCTTTAGCATCAGGACGTAATTTGCATCTTATTCTGGGTACCATTAGACGATTTTCTTTAGCTTATAGTTTACATCTAGGACTGAAAGGAGATAATAAATACGATCTCATTACGCCATCTGGATATCATAGGTCCTTCTTAAGGGGAGATCTCCACTCGAGGGAGTTTTTTCTTGACCCCTTTCTCTCTCATGTTTAGCCCCATTGCTTTTGATATTATAAAATGTTTGCCCCATTAGTTTAGCGATTTTAAGAAGTTTCACCCCATATTAAGACCTTTCGTGCAATTCAGGTGTCTATTTTATCCTGGCGAGCGATAGCGAGCCTGTAATTTAAGAGGAACCGGCCTTCGGCCGGGACATTTTTCTACCGAAAAATGTACAAATTTATCTTGAAAGGGACTCGAGGGGGTGTAATTTTAAGGTTGATGGAGGTGTAGGGAACAAACTAAATACCTCCCCTTAACTGCATACACTCTTCTAACTTTAGCCCCATTCAAAGGAAGGGATTAACTTAGCGATTATGACTTCAGTTGTTAGTATTTGCATAATATAACAAGATTCCATTGATGTTACTTGCATGTCTGGGTTTGAGGTTTTGACCCTAGTTTCGGTTATTTTATTTCAGCTACATGTTGACGATTTTATGAAGCTTACGAAGGACATATGGTAGCTAAAGGGATTAATTGACATAGCCTTTCATGGGGTAGACGTCCTTCCTCAGCTGAATACAATCGTCTAATCATTGCCAGAATATAATATAATGGATGTCACCGCTACTAAATGGCTCAAGCACGCCAATTCACGTGTGGACCATAATATAGTAATGCCACCTGCAGCCTCAGCGCGGGAATCAAAATGTTAATCCAGCATCCAATCTAATTATCGACCATTAATCTGAGAGAAACATGCTAGTAATTATGAATCCCCCTTCCACATAGCTTCCACATAGCTTCCACATAGCTTCCACATAGCTTCCACATAGCTTCGCCGAGGGGGTAGTGGTTACTTTGTGGCCTGTTTATTTATATATTTATCTATTTCATAATAACCTCTCTAGACCTCCATTATAAGCTTAAGAAAACACCCCCTAGACCCCACTTCAAGATAATTTTGTAAATTTTTCGGTAACAAAATTCTCGGCCGAAGGCCGATTCTTCCTAAGATTACAGGGTCGCTATCGCTCACCAGGAAAAAATCGGCACCTAAATGGCACGAAATATCTTTATATTGACAAATATATGGGGTGAAAGGTCTTAACACCGCCAAACTAATGGAACGAACATCGTAAACTATCAAAACTAATGAGACTCAACATTTTGGATAAAAAGCGACTACCTCCCCCTTAATCTACGTACGTGAGTGTTAAATCCCTTACCTTAATGACGTAATAATCCCTTCTGGTTCCGTCCACGCACTAGGTACTCACGAGGGATACGGACGGACTCGTAGCTTTGGCGAGGGATTAAAGAAAAGGGGGATAAAAAACGAGGGTAGGCTATTGTAAAAGGTCTTCCCCGGCACACACACTACTCTCTGATTAACAACAACACCATCATCACCACCACGCGCGCGCCCTGTCACCCCCACCCCTGCAAGATTGCGACTGGTTTGGTGTCGGTTGGTTTCCCCTCGCATTCCCTCTCTCTCTCACTCTCTGTACCTCCTCCCCCCTCCCCTCGTCTCTCTCTCTCTCCCCTCATCCCTACTATACTCCTCCCCATCTCTCCCCTAATCCCCCCTTCTCTCTCACCCCCCTCCCTGCTACTCCTCCCCCCCCCCCCCTCTCTCTCTCTCTCTCTCTCTCTAGCTCCCCTCTTCCCTCCCTACTCCTCTCCCTTCTGTCTCTCTCTCAGCCTCCGACGCCGGGAGAGAGAGAGAGAGAGGGGAGGAAGGGAGGGAAACCTGATGATCCAAAAATAGCCATATATTCCAAATTCACTCCCAGGCTAACTTTTGCTCGGTTATTTTTCCTATTTATTTTTTGGCGATTTATGAGTAGGTTTATTTCGTGTTTAAGGCTTTGTATGTCAGTTAAAATAGAATTGTATGTGATAGAGGAGGAAAACGAATCATACGTCAGGCAACCCAATGCATCTCCCGCCTTCTCTCCTTTCCCACTCTCTCTTGCTCTCGCTCTGTCTCTCTCTCTCTCTCTCTCTCTCTCTTTCTAGTTGCCGCGGTGAGATGCCAGCGAAAGTTGTTTTTAACGTATATACAAGTACGCATGACTCACTGTGCTTTTTGCGCCACCGGGACCGGATTTAAGCCCGCGAAATATGGACTAACGTCGGTAAATAGGCTAGTACAAATTGGCGACCAAGAAACTAGTGCCTTTATCCAAATCCCCTTACTTGATATTCCTCCGCGCGCGCGTCGCTTGTAAACAGACGATGGAAGGTGTGTAATTTTCCTCTTCATCCCCCTCTCTCCTTATTCCTCTTTACTCTTAGTTTTAGTGTCTGGTTTCTTCCCTATCTTTTCCTCCACTTCCTCCCTTGCTCGCTTCTTCTCTCTCCGTATCTCCTGCATTTTCTAGACTCCTTTAGCATCCTCTATCTTCTCTCTTCCATCTCCTTCTTTATTCCTCTTTAGGCTACTCTTCTCTTTAGTGTCTGGTTTCTTCCTTATCTGTCTCTCCACTTCCCCTCTTTCCCTCTGCTTCTCTCCGTTTCTCTCTCGGTAGCTCCTGCATTTGCTAGACTCCTTAAGCATCCTCTATTTACTATCTTCCATATCGCTCTCTCTCTTTATTCGTCTTGTGTTTTAGCTTTAATGTATTTTTGTTATCTTTCCCTCCACTTCCCCTCTTCCTCTTCGCTTATCTCTCCGTATCTTCCGCTTTTACTAGACCCCTGCAGCATCCCCCCCCCCTCTCTCTCTCTCTCTCTCTCTTCCATTTCCTTCTCTCCACATTCCTTTATTTTTCCAACACTCGTGTATATATGTTCTGTCTTCCTCCCCCCCTCCTTACTTTTCGTCTACTACTCCCCCCCCCCCCCCCCCCCTCTCCTCTCTCTCATTTCTCTCTCCGCTTATCCTGGTCCTTCTGAAGCATCCCTCCGTCTCTCTCTCTCTCTCTCTTATCTTTATTCTTAACTGTAGTGCATATTTTCTTCTTTAGTTTCCTCTCTACATCCCCTCTTTCTCTGCTTCTCTCTCTCTCTTCTTCCTCCTCATAACTTTTTCTACATACCCGAAACTTCCCCCTCCTCTCTCTTTTCTCTTTTTTCTATCTCCCTCTTTTCTCTATTCTTCTTTACTTTCTATCCTTCATGTGTATATTTTCCGTTTTTCTTCCGTTTCTTTCACCTCATTTTTCTTGGTTTATGTGTCCTCTTTCCGTATCTCTCGCTTATCCTGGACCCTCTCAAGCATCCCAGTCTCTCTCTGTCACACACACACACACACACACACACACACACACACACACACACACACACACACACACACACACACACACACACTACCGGGTTAATATATATGGTTACAACTAATCGATATCTTTACCACCCCCCACCCCCCTCGGTGCGGCCTCGGCATCCCCCCGACATTTATCAATAATTTTAGGCGACATTTCAACGCGAAAGATCAAAGCCAACAGTACTAAATCCTTTGCGTTCAACCGTATGTAGGTTCGAGCCTAACTATGATACCTGGAATAATTCGTCTCGTGACAGACCGTGCGTGGAATCTGATCCGTGTGTAATCCGTCGCCTTGCCTATGTCGTCTCTGCGTAGTATTGTGGGTGATTAGCCCAATTGGCGACGTCTGGCAACTCTTTTTGTTTTGGTGGAGTGTTGCCGTCTCGGGATTTTTATTTTGCCCTTCTCTCGCTTCTCCGTCTTTCTATACCGATTTTGTTTTTCTTTCTTTACTATTGATGTTTGTCGTTGATGGGGAGGAAATAATGATCTTAGATGAGGTGAAAGGGAGATTTAATGTTTAAGGAAGGGGTGTGGAAAGAGGGGAGAAGGACAAGTGAAATTAATTAGGGCGATAAAAGGGGACTAAGAATAATAGACAATAATATTTACTATTTGTACATATTTATATTTGTTTATCTATCTATATTTACATCAATCTATGCATTTTTACATTGCATATATACTTATTTATGCATGTATACATGTGCATTTGCATGTATTTATATATGTATGTATTAATGTGTATAAGTGTTAGTAACTTTGTATAATGTGTGTATGTGTTTGTAACTATCATGAAGGTGAGAGAGAGAGAGAGAGAGAGAGAGAGAGAGAGAGAGAGAGAGAGAGAGCTGATAGTGAGGAGGGAAGGACATCAACAATACTATAAGAGAGAGATAACACGGTACTTCTGACAACCCCGTAGTAAAGAAAGGGTATCTCCGGCTACTATCAGTGGGAGTGGTGATTCATTCTTCCAGATTCATTCACCAATATTGCAACTATAGTGTTCAGTATTGTGCTTTAATGTATATTTTTTATATGTGTGTAGTTGTTTCAGTATACACACAGTTTCAGTATGCACACATATACATACATGTGTGATTCCATTTTTTTTTTTTTTTTTTTTTTTTTTTTTTCTATATTCCAACTTACTTCCTCTCGGGCATAGGCTGAGAGCCTTAACATTCACCGCTTTACAATGAACAGTGAAGCCCGTGAGGTCTTGTTCCAGTCTAGGGAGTGAGACATGTGAAGCACGTAGAGTACAACGAGCACCTGCCATCTTGCCTTCACATGAGGCACGGTGCTCACTCATGGCCCGAAACGACCCCATCTCTGAAGCCACCTCGTTCCCGTGCTTCACTGTCTCACCCCCTACACTCGGACTCTCACACTTACACACACACAACGCCACCTGTTGAGCAGATAACTCACCATATATATTATATTACACTTATTCATAATTATCCAAAATAACTGTTCGTTTGCCAATTTATTCTTTTTCTTTTTCCAAAGTATTCCATTCTATCCCTCACAAATATCCTTAATGCATGGTATTTTTCCTTTTAGGCTTTATCAAACTTAATCCATTACTTAGGATCATGTATTCACCCTTCGCTGTAAGCTCAAACACCAGGGGAATTGTTACTGAGGAGAAGTTAGAGAGAGAGCGAGAGAGAGAGAGGGGGGGGGGGGGAGGAGATAGAAAAGGAAGGCAGGAAAGAGAGCGAGAGAGTGTGTGTTTGTGTGTGTAGTAGTGGTGACTTATGATCGTGTCTTTCTGTTTCCACGGTCTTCTTCATCCTCATTAAATATTTGCATTGTTCTGATCCTCTTTAGGTTCATCCCTTTTAACCCTCCTCATATATATATATATATATATATATATATATATATATATATATATATTATCTATACAATAGTCCCCCCTTCCTGCAGCATCCGTTAGTCGTGTTTTATCCTTGTCACTTTTGCTCTTTCTGTGTCACTGTCTATGCCTTTCCAATTTCTCGTTTCAGTTCATACGCTGTTCTTTATTGCGTTCATCCCTTCCATTCTCTTACACACACACATACACTCACGCACTCTCGCTCTCTCTCTCTCACGCTATTCTCCCTTTTAATATGTATTTTTTCCCGCCTCTCCATTTTTTGCCATCTTCTCCCTTCCCCTATCCCTCTTTTGTTTTAGCATTTATTCTTTCTCCTCTCATGGTTCTCGATTTATATAGTTTTATTCCTTTGCTATACTTTTCTCTCAGTTTCTCGTATTATGGGGTTTGGTATCTGCACTAGAATTTAGTTCTGATTACTTCGCTGGGATCGCAAAGTCTGTGTACTAGTGTTGCTATGTAAATCAATATATATTTTTTTTCTTCCTGTTTCAGTTTTTCATCCTGTTTTCTGTATGACTTTTTTTTTCCCATTTTATATTCGTTCGTTTTAATCTATCGTTGCTCAGCTAATCCTTTATAATCCCTTTATGTATTTATGTTATTTGTGTATATATTTTCTTTTCTTATGTTTTTGTTGCAATATATATTTTCCTGTAATTAATTATTAATTAGACGATGCATTTTTCCACCAACATATTTCTCTCTTATCTCTTAATTTGTTAACTCTCCTTTTCTCATATTTCCTTCACCTTCTCATTCTTCCCTCTCCTCTCTAATTTACTTCCTTCTTTCTGTCATATTTTCCTTTCTTTTCAACCCATCCTTTCTACGATTTTGCTTCTGTTTCCCTTCAAATTTCTTTTTATTTTCTCCTTTTCCTCCTCCTCCTCCTCCTTCGTTTTCTTCTGTTTTCCTCATCATCTTTTTTTTTATCTTGTCTTCTTCGTCTTCTTGTCTTCCTCTTCTTCTTCCTCGTCCCTCCTTTATCCCCCCTCCTTATCTCCGTCTTCCTCTCTCTCTCTCTATCCCCCCAGACTTGGCAAATGAAGTTATAAGGAAGGCAGCAAGTTGGGGTTTCATTCCACCTCTCTAACTTGCTGAATGACAGAGAGAGAGAGAGAGAGAGAGAGAGAGAGAGAGAGAGAGAGAGAGAGAGAGAGAGAGAGAGAGAGAGAGAGAGAATGGGGGCGATATAGATAGGCCTAGAGAGATAGATAGAGAGAAGAGAGAGAGCGAAAGATAGAGAGAGGGGGGAGGGAGATATACAGTAGATAGAGAAGAGAGAGAGAGTGTGTAGGGGAGGGAGATATACTGTAGATAAATATATAGATAGATGAATAGATAGAAAGAGAGAGAGAGAGAGAGAGGGGTGGAGATATATATAGTTAGAGTTAAAGTTAAAGTTATGGTCTGTACCCCAATCGTACCCTATACACCCTGTACGTAATAATAGGTATAGAAAGGGTATTAAAGTGTCCACAATAATCTACTCAGTTAACCCCTTTTGTGTGTGTGGTGATGGGCTGGTCTTTCAGAGTGAGAACTGAGCGATCTCTGCCATACCCGTAGCTTACTCTGACTGTTCCTTTTACTTATATATTTTTTAGATCTCAAGTGACGGCGTCTCTTCCGTGGATTGACCTCCCAATCTGCCAACCCAGAGGTTGGTAGATTGGAAGCCAAAGCGTCACATTTCTCCTTTGCCCCTCAACTTTCTCTTCATAATTGCTGAGGCACAGGGCCCTGGGTGGGGCTTTGGTTTCCCAGGTATTTCCGCACCCTCCTCAGCTCCCCGCCATGGAGTAGCTTCGGTCACCCAGGCTTTATTGTGGTAGGCAGGGAGGGTTCTGTTGGGGTGCTCGGTTATGGCCTTGGCCTTGCTCGGGGCCTTGGGGCTGTTCGGCCAGGCAGCCTGAGGAAAAACAACAACAACAACAACCCCTTTTGTACCAGCGACGTCTTTATAACTTTAGTCTAGCTACATTTAAACGATTTTATGAAGCTTAGGAAGAATATATGGTTGCTAAAATAACTAATTCAGATAGTCTGTAGCCGTTTAATCAAATCGTCTAATAGTTGTGAGAATACAATGGAAAGGATGCCACAGGTACAGAAGGGGTTAAAGGTATAGTGTTGCTAATAATCCTTTATAAATGAAAAGTGAATCACTAACAATATACGCAAATATGCTATATATTTGCTTCTTCATACCGTATCCTAGATTTGTTATAGTTTATACATTGACATACATACATAGGTTAACATATACAGTATATGACAGACAAACAAACATATACATATATAGACAGACAGACTAACGGGAAGATGATGTAAAGGGGTAATATAGGATAATGAAGATGGACCCCTTCGGCACGATGACGTCCTTTTACCTTTTATTCTGGCTAAAGTTAGACGATTTTTGTGCAGGTTCAGAATGACCTATGGTAATCAGAGGGTTAATCGAGATGGTATTTACTCCTTTGAGTTCTAGAGGTAGATTATTATAAGCTTTTCTTCAGCATACAATCCACCTCGAGGTCTCAAAGGGGTATATACAATGTCACTAAACCCTCTGAATATCATAGGGCCTCCTTAAGCTGCATAAAACCGTTTAATAGTAACTAGACTTAAGATGAAAATCACGTCATCGTGCTACAGGGGTTAATTAACTCTCAAAGGTCCTCCCTAAAGTGAATTAATTAACCAGAGTAGAATTGGGGTAGAAAAAACTAACCTGCGGACGGAATTGATTAAAAAGGGAAAGTCGAGGAAGAAGATCGGGAAGGAGGGAAGTTGGGAAGAAGAAGGAGAGAGAGAGAGAGGGAGAGAGAGAGAGAGAGAGAGAGAGAGAGGAGTGAGTGAGTTAGAAGCATAAATACAGACAGACATAGGTGATGATAAGGGTAAGAGAAAGCAAAATAAGAAGAAGAAGAGAGAGATGGAGATAGAGAGAGAGAGGTGGGATGGTGAAGAATGTGTAATGTGTGTGTGTGCTTCTGTGAGTGTGTGTGTGAGCGAGAGAGAGAGAGAGAGAGAGAGAGAGAGAGAGAGAGAGAGAGAGAGAGAGAGAGAGAGAGAGAGAGAGAGAAAGAGGCCCCGTGTTTAGGGTGAGAGATAGCGGGAATGGAGGCAAGGAGGTATGTTTGGTGGAGTCCAGAGATAGTGGTGAGAGAGAGAGAGAGAGAGAGAGAGAGAGAGAGAGAGAGAGAGAGAGAGAGCGAGAGCGAGAGCGAAAGCAAGGAGAAAGAGAGAGAGAGAGGGATACCTCTTAGTGGTACTCCAAGGATTCGAACCTAGGATACTCACACCGAAATTCAGTGCACTAACCATTACGCTATCAAGGCAATATTAGTTCACTTACTCTAATCCTGTATTAATTATAGAGGTTAGTGGTCGGGATTTCTGGCCTACCTATCATGAACAGGGTATAGAGGAAGATAAACAGAAATTGATAAATAAAAAGGGAAAGAAAGAAAGGAGAAGAAAATATAGAAGAAGAGAAAGTATAAGTGAAAGAAAATATAGAAGAAGAGAAAGTATAAGTGAAAGAAAATATAGAAGGAAAGAAAGTATAAGTGAAAGAAAATATAGAAGAAGAGAAAGTATAAGTGAAAGAAAATATAGAAGAAGAGAAAGTATAAGTGAAAGAAAATATAGAAGAAGAGAAAGTATAAGTGGAAGAAAATATAGAAGGAGAGAAAGTATAAGTGAAAGAAAATATAGAAGAAGAGAAAGTATAAGTGAAAGAAAATATAGAAGAAGAGAAAGTATAAGTGAAAGAAAATATAGAAGGAGAGAAAGTATAAGTGAAAGAAAATATAGAAGAAGAGAAAGTATAAGTGGAAGAAAATATAGAAGAAGAGAAAGTTATAAGGGAAAGAAGAGGGAGAGGTTCGTGTCTGGGCATAAGGTGGTCTCTTTACCAAACTTTACCTGTGAAGAGAAGGAGGTAGAAGGGGGGGGGGGGTGGAGAGAGAGAGAGAGAGAGAGAGAGAGAGAGAGAGAGAGAGAGAGAGAGAGAGAGAGAGAGAAAGAGAAAGAGAGAGAGTAGAAAGATTATTGACTATCTTAACCTAACCCAACTTAGCTAACCTAACTTAACTTAGCCATCCTATGTCTATTACTTGTTTATTTAACCCTCTCGCTATCCTGTGGAATCGGGGGTTTCCGTTTAACTTTCAGAAATAGAGTTCTCTCAATCTCATAATTACCTCTCCAAAAAAAGATTTCTGCCCACAGCTAACTCAAAGACAGCTGCAGAGGTTGAAGTAGCTAAACTAAAGGTTTCTAAACATCCCTGATGGTTACAAAGGCTTTTAAGTATCCCAGAAAGGGCGCGAATCGCGTCCTGTGCGTGAAAGGGTTAATCTTTTCAATTTACTCGTTTCTGTTCATCCTCCCTTCTTGTTTTTCACTCCTTCCCTTCCTCCCCTTCGCTATATATTACTTATCCTTCCCCCTTCTCTCTCTCTCTCTCTCTCTCTCTCTCTCTCTCTCTCTCTCTCTCTCTCTCTCTCTCTCTCTCTCTCTCTCTCTCTCTCTCTCTCTCTCTCTCTCTCTCTCTCTCTCTCTCTCTCTTTTCCCCCCGCCATACGACGTCACCAACAGACTGATGGCAAATAAAAAGATAGTTTACCTCCCACTGTGTACACGAGGGAGGAAAGGTGGCTGAGAGAGAGAGTGAGAGTGAGTGTGTGCGTATGTGAGTGAGTGAGTGCGTATGTGAGTGAGTGAGTGTGTGTTAGAGTTATATTTACAGTTAGCTACGTAATACATACTGTATACTGCACAAATCGTTTAGGATCTTTCCAATCCGGTCTCGAATCCAAACAATTTGTACTTGATAAAACAGAGAGAGAGAGAGAGAGAGAGAGAGAGAGAGAGAGAGAGAGAGAGAGAGAGAGAGAGAGAGAGAAAGAGAGAGGAATTATTGGTCTTGGACACCAATACAATATGATTAATTATATATTGAAAGGGGTATTAAAGTACAGTATGTGGAACAGTTTGGAATATGTAATAATTATATACCCCAGTGAGTTGTAGAAGTAGATTATAAGCTAAAGAACATGATCTGATGGGAACCAGAATAAGATGAAAACTAGTTAGAATGAAATAACAAGAGGTATAAATACTAGATGAAGGCATGATGGAGGGAATCCTTTCATA
Source organism: Paralithodes platypus (assembly GCA_032716605.1). NCBI lineage: Eukaryota > Metazoa > Arthropoda > Malacostraca > Decapoda > Lithodidae > Paralithodes > Paralithodes platypus. The sequence goes on from CM064489.1 coordinate 2,054,550, forward strand.
TGCTATCAACAAAGGAACCTGAATCAATGGTGGACATTATAACCACCAGATGTCGCCCCCCTTGTAACAGGTTGTGTGTGTGTGTGTGTGTGTGTGTGTGTGTGTGAAGTAGTAGTAGTAGTAGTAGTAGTAGTAGTAGTAGTAGTAATAGTAGTAGTAGATGACAAATAACCCCTGCTGTTAATGAATGAAAGAAACAAGTCCATAAAGGCGAGAGAGAGTGAGTCATAATAATAAAATATTTATTTCCATTAAAAAGTGGTTATTCTGCTCATAATTACAATAACAAAGTGTACATTAAGTATTAACTTAGGTATAAACTTAGATTGTACATATACTGTACAAATGCATATATACACGCAATACATACATAGAGAGAGAGAGAGACGGGGGGGGGGGGGGGAGATGTGTGTGTGTGTGTGTGTGTGTGTGTGTGTTGATGGAGGGAGAGGGGGAGAGGATTAGTTTCAACAGGTCCAATGGATGGAGTGGCGGGGTTGAGGGCCGCGGATCGATTATCATCTTTTTACAAACCTGTGCCTCGTATTCCTGGATATTCAGATTGTTGAACCTCACAATGCATTAACCCTTTGAGTACCAGCGGCGTGTGTTATATTTTATTCTAGCTATATTTAAGCGATATTGTTCAGCTTAGGAAGGATCTGTGGTAGTTAGAAGGGTGTATTGAGGTAGTTTGAAGCCTTGTTATTGCTAGAGGTCCTTCCTAAGCTGAATAAAGTCGTCATATAGTTGCCAGATTAAGGTGAAATGGACGTCCCTGGTACTGAATGGGTTAAATATGCAGGGTCTGTTTGTATGATACGGTGAAAGGAGTAATATCCGTTAGTTTAGAAGTTCCATGTTGAGTTTTAAACAAATATTGTGTGTAATCAGTAATGTGTTGTCTGTTTTCTAGTTGATGGGAAATTGTCACGTCATATTGATTAGTCAGTTATTGAGAAGTTTTTGAAGCGAAATATGTTGTTAATTATGGACATTTGGTATTAATAAGATGCAGAGCCATAAAAGTTTCATATGTTTCCCTTTAAGTATCAACATATCAGCTTCTAAGGGATTTAATTTACTCTCAGCTGGGAAAAAACACGCGACTATAAAGCTGCTGATCATTGTAACAATCAATATAGGACGCCTTTAAGCTAATTTAAAAGGTTACATTAACTAACTGTGAAAGAGCACCTATAATATAGGCTGAAGAAAATCAGTTGAATTACGGTGGGTTTAAACAAAAGCTTTTTCCTATAACACATGATCCGCCGCTTTGTTCTGTTAATTGTTGTTACTCAGTTACTCAGTTACTCAGTTACTTGTTCGTCAAGGGGAATCCACGCAATGCGAGCTAAGCTCATTATTATCGCGCCTCCTTAACTGGGAATGTATTGCGTGAAATGCATGTTAAGTGTTTTTATGTACTGTTGGAATGGCTGTGGATGTGTGTGTAGTCTGTATTTTAGCCAATTGGCGACATCGGAAACGAAGGCTTAGGGTGGATCTGTATGGTACCATTCTCACTATAGACGGTACCGTCTCGCCCGAAGGCTTAGGTAGCCATCAGCTTAGGTGAACCATATGATACCCATCTCGCCTTGTACCATTTTTGCCAACCCCAGATGGGACGTCACAACGTCGTCCACTTATTCCAGGTACCTATTTACAGCTAGGTGAACTGAGGCTAACACATGAAAGGAGACAAACCCAATTTGTCTTAATGTTCACGTTTGAATGGCATATATATCTTTAGTGTAGACCCCCTCGATTCCCTACATCCAGTCAGAGTTTGGCTAGACGTTGGATAGGGTAACATAACTGTTTTCTGAGGCTTCTTTGCACTGGTATTTGTAACTGAACTGAAGATAGTTAATCACAAGTGAAAACAAATGTTCCAGAGCTACTGTACATTTTAGAAGATACTAGATCAAAGTTGCGGAGAATAGTTGTGGGTGAAAACGATCGTGCTAATCTACCATTAGAGGTAACTGATGGAAACTGAGATTAATTTAATATTATGTACTTGTGTACTTAGTTCAAACTCGCTTAGAGGACACAGTCTCAAACTGGAACGCCCGAGCCATTGGAGAACTAACTTAAGAGGTAACACTTTCTTTATAAGAGTAATAAAACGTTGGAATGCCCTGCCCGAATGGGTAGTTACGTCGGATACTATTTCAGTTTTAAGAAAAATTATGAGTTTTATGACAAACATATTGGGGGTCTTTAACTTGAAATAAATAAATATTGGAGGTGGGGGTCTGTACAAGAAGACTTTTTCTTACTCCCCCACTAAATACGATTAGGTAAGCATTACAATAACATTAGTGTATCCCGAGGTCGCAAATATTCAAGGGCAAGTTCACAAAAAGCCAGACAATCGAGCGAAGGGGTCTCGTAATCTTGGCTGCCGATTATCTAGTACAAAAGGTTTATGGGGCCTATGTAGTTTTTTGTCATCAGTAATTAGAGCTATGTTTTACAAAGGTACTTAAAGCTACGAAAACGAACCAAATAGGGTATTACTGTATACAATGGAAGTTCTAGGTGGATATATAGACCTATCATGCAAAGCAAAATAATATTAATGCTTTCACCACATCTCCTGCACATCATGCTACCTAACAGTAGCCCAGGTGGGTCCCAAAATGTACTAATAAAACTCAAAGGAACTGTGTGAACATATAATCTGTTTAAGTTTAGCCTACGCTAGAATATACGTTTTCTTTGGAAACAAATAATAGAAAATGACAGTTCATGGATAACTAAAACAAAACCCATTGACATTCGGAAATGCTATCACAACAAATACACTCATAACGTACACACATTCCAATATAGCCTCAGAAACATACACTTACACTTATGTTTACTCTTCCAAATGCTATAACCCTCCCCCCCCCCCCCCCCCTTCAGTTATATCGGTCCCCATAGTGTCGACCCTTGTAATGAATAGTAACCAGAGAAGGAAGAAAATAATAAGACTGAAATTTGTTTTGCATTTACGTTAAGGGGAGATTGGTCGTTTTCCTGGTCCCCCAGGAAAACAAGCCTGTAAATTTCAAGAGAAATCGGCCTTCGGCCGAGACATTTTTCTATCGAAAAATTTACAAATTTATCTTGAAGGGGGGTCTAGGGGGGTTTTATTACACCTTGGTGGAGGTCTAGGGAGGACAAAACTATAAAGATAAACAATAAGCAAATATATACTCCCATTTCCCCTTATAGGGCGGGGATTTCACAGGGAAATTGCAGGTTGAGAATGTAGGAATAGGGTTTTACACCATACCCGAAAGAGGATTTATGGAGCTCCGATCTAACTTTCAACCATCTTAACAATTTTACCAACACACCTAAACTTTGTTTGATGCAGAATAGCCTCCCGAAAATATGCCCTGGGCGGGAGTTGAACCCGGGACCCTTGGGCTATGAGGAAGTCACTCTACCAGTTAGACCAATAGAGATATCTCACTTGGCTTGGTCGGCTCTAGTATATTACCGCATCTTGTTCAGTTTAAGATAACCTATTTTTACCGACTTTACAAGAACAGTATTGGGAGAAAACATAGAATTAGGTCGATAATGTCTGGTAATCCTATGGTTTCATCCTGTCTTCCTTTTATGTTGGCTATTATTGTGCAAGTTTATGCAACTTGAGAAGGATCTGGGGGTGTCAAAGAGATTCAGTGTGGTAACATTTGATGTGTTGCCTTAGTAAAATAGAAATATTTAATATAAACCAGAAGATAATATAAATGACGCATCGTAGTAAAAGGATTAAGTATGAACTTTATTAATTTGAACTATGTGATCATGTAAGGATTTTAACTATGTGATCATGTAAGGATTTTAACTATGTGATCATGTAAGGATTTTAACTATGTGATCATGTAAGGATTTTAACTATGTGATCATGTAAGGATTTTATATTATTTCGATAGGGCCCGGTGGACTTCTGTCTTTTTGTATCCCCCCCTCAGTTACTATCCCCCCCCCTCAGTTACTAACCCATCTGTCCTCTACTAACTTCCTAATCCTGCCACGGACATTAGTTCCAGGGCAGTAGTTCCCTTTCCAATGTTCCCTTACCCACTCTAAACCACTGTTTGGACACTTGATCCTCAGTGTTTTGGAGGACAAGCAACCTAGAAGGGTCACTAGATCTGTTGTTGCTTGATTTCCTTTGTACTCCTTTGTACTATTATGTTATATGAACACTATAATATTGTTTTCTTTATTCCACGTTAGGCCACGTTATCCGTACTGATACAGTAGATGTAACATTTGGTTTAACACAATTACTTTCTCTTCTTGACAAGTGGGTGGTATTGGAGAGAACGTCTTGAATATTTGAGGTAAGGAGAGAGAGAGAGTGAGTGAGTGAGGGAGAGAGAGTGAGTGGTTGGCGAGTAACCTGATGCACATACATTATTTTCCATTGTATACTAGCAGATGTTATAGTTATATATATATATATAGAATTTGACGTATTGTCTATTCATTCTAAGTAGGACATATATCGTAACCCCTAACCTCTGTAACTCAAAAAGGGTTAGAGCAAATGGGATATCAAATTATACGCCTATTCCCTGACTGACTCATCCCAAATGCTAGGTATCAAAACTCAAGTAATTTTTATTTTATTATTTTTTATTTTTTTGGGGGGGCTGTAGAAAAATGCACCTGGCAGATTAATATGAGTAAGATAATCGGTGTATGAATGCCTACCTGACTAGTAAATGTGTGTGACTAATTGCTTACTGACTAACTCCCTGACTGATTAACTTCCTTGCTACTTAACTCTCTGACTGTTAATTGACCGACTTAAAACACACACACACTCACTCTCTCTCTCTCTTACACACACACACACACACACACACACACACACACACACACACACACACACACAGACATACACACCGTACACACACACACCGTACACACACACACACACACACACACACTGATGAGGGTGGGGACAAGTGGCGTTGATCTTGCCAAGTTACTGGACTAAGTTTTTCGGTTGGGGATCCAAAGTTGGGCTATTTTCCGGGAGCTCCGTCAAGTTGATTAAAGGAGCCCACCTCGCTTGTTTTCTCTTTCTCTCCCTCTCTCTCTTTGGCTTGTATCCATTCGGCCCCATTCAGCCTACTGTTTTAAGACGTTTACCCCCATCCAGGTGTCAATATTTTTGTTTGACAGCAAGCTAAATTTGTACATTTTTCGATACAAAAATTTCTCCGGCAAAGCCGGATTTCTCCATACAATGCTGGCTCGCTATCGCTCGCCAGGAGGAAATCGACACCTGGATGGGGATAAACGTCTTAAAACAGTAGGCTGAATGGGGCCGAACTGATACAAGCCAAAGAGAGAGGGAGAGAAAGAGAAAAAAGCGAGGTGGGCTCCCTTAAAGTATCAGGGGGCTGGTAAGTCTGTCTGGAGAGAGAGAGGCTATTTTCCGGGAGCTACGTCAGGCTTATTAACATATCAGGGTGTTGGTAAGTCTGTCTGGGGAGGGGGGGGGGGGGGGTTGTTTAGAGCGAGAGAGAGACACAGACAGAGAGTGAGAGTGAGTGAGAGTTGGGTAGTGGTTATTTTCCGGGAGGTCCGTCAAGGTTATTAAAGTATCAGGAGGCTGGTAAGTCTGTCTGGTGAGGGGGGTTGTTTAGAGAGGGGGGGGGGGAGGGGGTTGTTTAGAGCGAGAGAGAGACAGACAGACAGAGAGAGAGTGAGAGTGAGTGAGAGTTGGGTAGTGGTTATTTTCCGGGAGGTCCGTCAAGGTTATTAAAGTATCAGGAGGCTGGTAAGTCTGTCTGGTGAGGGGGGTTGTTTAGAGAGGGGGGGAAGGAGGGAGGGGGCTAGGGAGTGAGAGTACAAAGGAGTACAAAGGAAGTCAAACAACAACAAGTCTAGCGACCCCTCGAGGTTGCTTGCCCTCTAAATGACTGCTGTTCAAAGTGTCAAACAGTGGTTCAGAGTGAGTAAGAGACAATTGGAAAGGGAAGCACTGCCTTAAGACCAATGTCCTTGGCAGGGTTAGGAGATGTTAGTAGGGAACAATTTGGGTTAATAACATAACACAGTGAGGATCGGGTAGGGGGTAGGGAGTGAGAGTTGGGCTATTTCCGGAAGGTCCGTCAAGTTAATAAGTATCAAGGTGTTGGTAAGTCAGTCTGGGGAGGGGGAGGGGGTTTGTTTAGAGGGAAGTCGAGGGGAAGGAGGGAAGGGGGCTAGTGAGTGAGAGGAGAGAGAGAGAGAGAGTGAGAGTGATGATCGGGTAGGGGGTAGGGAGTTTATTAAGATATCAGAGGGGTTGGTAAATCGTTCTTGGGAGGGGGTTTGTTTAGAGAGAGAGAGGGGGAGGAGGGGGAAGAAGAAAGAGAGAAGTGAAAAAGGAGAGTAGAGGGATGGAGACTAGGGAGTCTTCGTGTGTGTGAGAGAGGGTGGCTGGACATGGAAGCTAGTGTGGTGTGGGTGGGTGGTGCGAGGAAGATTATAAGATTATGTATTGGTGCGGGTGTCAGGAGGGGAGTGGTGTTGTGTACCTGTCTATCATTTATCAGTCTTGGAAGTGTCATTTACTGTGTGTGAGGGTGGCTGGTCAGGAAGCTAGTGTGGTGTGGGTGGGTGGTGCGAGGAAGATTATAAGATTATGCATTGGTGTGGGTGTCAGGAGGGGAGTGGTGTTGTGTACCTGTCTATCATTTATCAGTCTTGGAAGTGTCATTTACTGTGTGTGAGGGTGGCTGGACATGGAAGCTAGTGTGGTGTGGGTGGGTGGTGCGAGGAAGATTATAAGATTATGCATTGGTGTGGGTGTCAGGAGGGGAGTGGTGTTGTGTACCTGTCTATCATTTATCAGTCTTGGAAGTGTCATTTACTGTGTGTGAGGGTGGCTGGTCAGGA
>CM064489.1:2066464-2086464 GCA_032716605.1 Paralithodes platypus
CCAGCACGGGAGTAACTAAACTATACAGGCACCTTCATAAACCAGCACGGGAGTAACTAAACTATACAGGCACCTTCATAAACCAGCACGGAGTAACTAAACTATACAGGCACCTTCACAACCCAGCACGGGAGTAACTAAACTATACAGGCACCTTCATAACGCCAGCACGGGAGTAACTAAACTATACAGGCACCTTCATAAACCAGCACGGGAGTAACTAAACTATACAGGCACCTTCATAACCCAGCACGGGAGTAACTAAACTATACAGGCACCTTCATAAACCAGCACGGGAGTAACTAAACTATACAGGCACCTTCATAAACCAGCACGGGAGTAACTAAACTATACAGGCACCTTCATAAACCAGCACGGGAGTAACTAAACTATACAGGCACCTTCATAAACCAGCACGGGAGTAACTAAACTATACAGACACCTTCATAAACCAGCACGGGAGTAACTAAACTATACAGGCACCTTCATAAACCAGCACGGGATTACTAAATGATGGCACCTTCATAGCGATGACGATAGTAACTATATGATCATAATTATTTTGATGATGATATGATGATGATGATTAATAAAATATATCTCGCTACTTTGGCCTGATAATATAAATACTACTTCTGATAATAATGATAATTATAATAATAATAATAATAATAATAATAATAATAATAATATTCATAATAATAATATTCATAATAACAATAATAATAAATACATTTGTTGCCCTTCTACATATTTACAATCTACAAACACGCTCCCCAACTTTACACATATCACGAAATTACCTATCAAATATAACATTACCTTTATTAGCCTTCTTTTGACTTCAGATCCATTTGAAATCAAACCTGTTCTATAAGCATTAGGTAACTTCTACGTGTTCTCCATTGTTTAACTCCTGTTTAAGTTCAGCAAGTTCCCTCAGATTCATCAATAACACACAAACCCTGTCAAACTAAACGACACTGTTCATCACCTTCATTATAACCCAAAACATACATACATACACACTTCACATACAGTATATATATATACCTACCTACATACATACACACATATAACAATGATATACCTATTCCGAGTAAGTAGGCCATAACTCTTGAACATTAACCTCTATAACTCACACACTACTACAGTAATCGAGCTAATATTACTGCCAATTGGGAAGGGTCAGCCAGGGAATAGGTGTAGAAATTAACAGCCCATTTGCTCTAGCCCTTTATGAGTTACAGAGATTAGGTTTCACGATTTCTGGTGGCCTTTTTTTTTTTTTTTTTTTCCTATGTGATTGAAGGAGGCAAAAAGCATAACTGCCTATAGCGAGTGCCTCCCCCATAGTTGAAAGAGTGACAGGGCCAAAATCAAGGGACGTTCGAGCCAAAATGCCTGGACACACGGCCTAGAGCAAACTGGCTGTAAATATCCACACCTATTTCCTGGTGAACTTTTCTCAAATGATAGAAATGTCAGCCGGATTGCTTTCATTCATTTCGAGGTATACGAAGTTAAGGGGTCAAGATTATTGTCAAGTTCGCTGGCGCTACCTACAGTATAGTTTGGAACCAAATAATATAGTGTGTGTACTTACCTGTTGTGTTGAGAGCGTCGAAGCTGAGATTACGGCGATGTTTGTGGTGGTGATCCATGGTGGTGGTGCTGGTGGTTGCTGTAGTTGTAGTAGTAGATGTGGTTGTGGTTGTAGTAGTGGTGGTTGGAGTTGTAGTAGTAGTAGTTGGAGCTGTTGTAGTACTCCTTGTTGTATTAGTGGTGGTGGTGGTGGTAGTTGTTGTGGTTGATGTAGTGGTGGTGGTGGCGGTATTTGTATTGTTATTAGTAGTCGTGGTTTGGGTGGTTGTGATAGTAGGAGTAACTAGTTGTAAATTTGGTGGTGGTGATTGTAGTTGTGGTCGTTTTAAAGGTGTGTAGTAGCTGTTGTTGTGGTAGTTACAGATATCTTAGTCTTGGTATTGGTAAGAGTAGCTAGTAGAAACTGTATTGCTAGTTTGGGGAGTTGCAGTAATAGTGGTAGTAGTAATAATAGTGCTGTTAGTAGGGGCAGTGTTGCTGATAGTGGTGCTAGTAGGAATGTCGACGATGGTGGTTGTTGTGGTAGGGATGGTGTAAGTAGTATTAGCGGTGGTGATGGCGGTAGTAGTAGTGTTGGCAGATATGGTGGTAGTAGTGCTGGTAATGGTATCCTTTGGTCCAGCACTACGGTATCTGTTGGCAGAAGAAGAAAGAGGGTTAATAACAATATTATTGATGCATATGGTTAACCCCTTATGTACCGGCGACGTCTTATTACTTTTATTCTGGCAAGTATTAGACGATTTTAGTCAGTTTCAAAATGGCAACCAGCAATTAATTGACTTGGAACTAATTCACTCAACCCTTGTTACTACCACAGATCCTTAAGGGGAGGTATTTAGTTTATTCCCTAGACCTCCATCAACCTTAAAGTTACACCCCCTCGAGTCCCTTTCAAGATAAATTTGTACATTTTTCGGTAGAAAAATTTCCCGGCCGAAGGCCGGTTCCTCTTAAATTACAGGCTCGCTATCGCTCGCCAGGATAAAATAGACACCTGAATTGCACGAAAGGTCTTAATATGGGGTGAAAGTTCTTAAAATCGCTAAACTAATGGGGCAAACGTCTTATAATATCAAAAGCAATGGGGCTAAACATGAGGGAGAAAGGGGTCAAGAAAACAATCCCTCAAGTGGAGACCTCTCCTTAAGCTGCACAAAATCGTCTAAATATAGCTAGAATAAAACTAAAAATATGTCGCTGGTACGGAAGGGGTTAATAGATGTGTAAATAATGCACATAATATGGTAATGCACATAATATGGTAATGCACATAAGCTAATATATATATATACTACTTCTTAATTCGGTGCCCTAATTATGAGAGTGAGAGTTCTAGGAATTCCTCTAGCGTCGATGACATTATTATCATTGTGTCAAACTTTCCCTTGTAATTATTATACCCTGGTGCACAATTATTAGGGGAGGACGCGTAATGGAATGGATATTTGATGGATAGATAGATAAGTATAGGTGTGTGTGTGTGATAGATTGATATTGTATAGCAATAGATAGATAGATAGAGACGGAGAGAGAGTGCAGAACAAACTGACATATGATAGTTGGTGGGTAGATGTATACATTGATGGTGTGGTGATGGGAGGATAAATGAATACTCTTTAAATAGTGTGTGTTGATAGATAGATACAGTAGATAGATAGACTGATTGATGGTTAGATAAATAAGTTGATACATAGATAGATAAATATATATATAGATATATACAGTATATAGATAGATATATACATAGATAGACAAAAGGGCGAGGGATAGATGAAAGCGATATGGGTATAGAAAATATAGTGATGGTTTAACTTTGAATGGACAGCCAATAACACTGAACAACGAGATGGATGTATGGTGTGTGTGTGGGTGTGTGTGTGTAGGTGGATGTATGGTGTGGATGTTGGTGTGTGTGAGTGTGAGAGAGAGAGAGGATGACAGAGAAATGGTAGAACTGTGTGTGTGCGTGATATTAAAAGAGTGAGTTAAGTAGCTCAAATCTGTGTGTATGTGAGAAGAGAGAGATTGTGTGTGGAAAGTTAGAGTGCATGAGTCTGAGTGTGTGTGTGTGTGTGTGTGTGTGTGTGTGTGTGTGTGTGTGTGTCTCTTAGTATTAAGAATAATTACTAGGTAAGGATTTTGAAACAGTGACCTTCCATTTAATAATATAATTGTTGAGAGAGAGAGAGAGAGAGAGAGAGAGAGAGAGAGAGAGATCACCATCATTCATCTCCATCTCTTGCTTCATTTACCATAATAATGTAATTCATATCTTATAGCCCCCTACCTTCAAATTTAACTTAAGCCATTTGAAATAATAGGGTAAGTGCGAACTTTATTAAGCATTTATTATTAATTATTTCATCGATGATCATTCAGTTTTATATTCAAGAGAGAGAGAGAGAGAGAGAGAGAGAGAGAGAGAGAGAGAGAGAGAGAGAGAGAGAGAGAGAGAGAGAGAGAGAGTAATACCACCCATTATCAATCCTCCACCATGTTAATTAATCCACCTAATCCACCCACGAGCCTGCCCGTCAAAAACCCTCCCGAATAATATCCACTTGTCCAAACTACAGTCCTAGATCATGATTTGGGCCGGATGTGTTTATTTTATGCACCCGAGTTCTGCCCGGTTGTACAGTTGTGGACAGGTGTTTTTGGATAATTTATGAAGGTACAGTGCTACAATGGCGAAATACTTTGTTAAAGTTAATAGCCACGAAGATCCAATTACTGAGATTCACTACTCTTAAGGTAAATAGTTGTACGAAAAGGATCTTTAAGGTGTTAAACGTATTCCTTGAATTTTGCTCCTTGTCACTCTCTCAACACTTGTTACACTTGGAAGCATTGCCTTTTGTCTCTTTCATTCATATATATATATATATATATATATATATATATATATATATATATATATATATATATATATATATATATATTTGTGGTAATATAACCATCGTAACGTAAATTAGTAGTAATATTCCCCATTATCTTGTATTTCTTTGTCATACCCTTCCATACCCCTAAATTGGATACAGATTCAAAAGAGGTGCTCTGCAAGTATGGCCCCATCTGAGTTGTATAAAATAACCATGTGGGTGTGGTCATCAATTCCCCCGGGTGACAATAAAGGTGCCTGGTTAATAGTTTCAGTGCCACGGGCGGAGGGTTGGTTGTACTTGTTTGATTTGTTGCAAATGTTACTAGTGTTGTTGGTGTTGTTGTTACTGTTTTTGTGATGTTGTTAATTTTGTTAATGTTGTTATTGTTGTTTTTGTTGTTTTTGTTAGGGTTACTGGTGGTATTGGTCATATTTCCTACAGTCGTCATTGTTGGTGGTGGTGGTGTTGGAGAGAGAGAGAGAGAGAGAGATATTTACATTTAAATTTGCATTTACATAGAGATACATTGGCCACACATACCTTACGATCCAAACGAGATGGGCAGGACTTAATTCTAGGAGAGAGAGAGAGAGAGAGAGAGAGAGAGAGAGAGAGAGAGAGAGAGAGAGAGAGAGAGAGAGAGAGAGAGAGAGAGAGAGAGGAGAGAGAGAGAGAGAGAGAGAGAGAGAGAGAGAGAGAGAGAGAGAGAGAGAGAGAGAGAGAGAGAGAGAGAGAGGCAGAGAGAGAGAGAGAGAGAGAGAGAGAGAGAGAGAGAGAGAGAGAGAGAGAGAGAGAGAGAGAGAGAGAGAGAGAGAGAGAGAGAGAGAGAGAGAGAGAGAGAGAGAGAGAGAGAGAGAGAGAGAGAGAGAGAGAGAGAGAGAGAGAGAGAGAGAGAGAGAGAGAGAGAGATGTAGATGTAGATAATTGTCCCCGGGTCGTTGACAATAGCCCTAATATCAATATTGCACCAACTATTGCATAATGTATCAGGCATTGCAAGCCATTTCTAATTACACACACATGGGCTCTCTCTCATACACACACACTCACTCACTCGCTCCATCTCTATCTCTCTCATTCTCACTTTGACACACACACACACACACTCTCTCTCACACACACACACGTACACAGACGTACTTTTACAGATACATGAACGAACACACACACATCACACTTACACAATCACACACACATACACTAGAGATAATAGGAATATAAATAATGAAGAATTTTTCGCTAGACAGTTGAAAACATAATTTAAATATTAACCCTCTCAGGATCCGATGACGCATTTCATCATTTGGTTTTTGCTATTAGTAGATGATTTTATTCAGTTTAGAGAGCAATTATGGAGGTCTGAGGGTTAACTGATATATTTCTACCCTTTTCATACCTAGAGATCTTTCCTAAACTACTTAAAATCGGTTAATGATGACCAAAATACAATGTAAATATGCGTCTTAGATCCTCAAGGGGTTAATATATTACGGAAAACATATATTACTATCATCTCCTGACAAACTATAAACACTACATTACATTACTATCGCTCTCTTACATGCCCAGTCACTCAATCAACCCCCGCACAGCCTGGGCATTAAAGGGAGGTTTTCTTTCTGAACCCCCTTCTTCCTTATGCTTAGTCCAATTTGTTTGGAGATTTAAAGACGTTCGCTCCATTAGTTTGGCGATTTGAAGACCTTTCGCCCCCATTCTTTTGTCAATTTTATGCTTTTTCGTGCCATTTAGGTGTAATTTGTTTTCCTGGCGAGCGAAAGCGAGCCTGCATTTTATGAGGAACTGGCCTTCGGCTGGGATATTTCTTTCCCGAAAAATGTACAAGTATATCTTGAAGAGGTGTTTTGGGGTTATTTATGTAAAGCTTGATGGAGATTTTGTGAGGAAACTAATAGAAAATAATATATAGATAAATGAACAAATGAAGAAATCATTACAAATACAGTATGTCCTTAAGATCAATAACCTGGGCTGTTAAAGTGGCTGGAAGCTAAATCCAGGTCGCGCTGGACGAGTGACCATTCAATTATTTAAGGCGCGATGTGGCAACCCCGTCCAGGTGGCGGGTCCCGAGCTTATATAAAGGCGACCCATCAACCAGAATGCTTCAGTTACTCCCCCGGCAATGGGTGTCGATGAAGGGTATGTGTGTCGCTCTGGTATGTGTTAGGAGCGATATAATGATAAAGGGTATGTGTGCTGTTCCGATATATGTTTGGAGCGATATTCATTGTGTTTTAATACCGATTTTATATTTTACTGCCGGCTTTAAATAAAGGGGATCGCTCGGTACTGCCAGAGCAAAGGACGTGGTCATTATATTTTGTACTTATTCATATTTTTTAAAAGCTTTAAAAAAAAAAAAAAAAAAAAAAAAAAAAAAATATATATATATATATATATATATATATATATATATATATATATATATATATATATATATATATATATATATATATATATATATATATATATATATATATATATATATATATATATATATACCCCAAAGACCCCCTCCCCCTCCCTTCAGAGATAAATTATTACATTTTTGGGTAGAACAATGGGGGCCGAAGGCTGATTCATCCTAAATTACAGGGTCCTTATCACTCGCCAGGATAAAATAGACACATGAATGACATGAAAGGTCGTACCAATAAAATAGACACATGAAAGACATGAAAGGTCGTACTAATATTGGCAAAGGAATGGGGGCAAAAGGGTATTGGAATCACTAAGCTAGTGGGATGGACGTCTTAAAATCCCAAAACTAATGGGGCTGAACAAGAGGGAGAAAGAGGTTAGAGACTATGATATAGCTGGTGTTCTGGTACCATATATATTATCTCTCCCTCTATTGACAGCTATACAGTATAGTTGGGAGGTGTTCCAGCACCTGCACGAGTTTCTGTAAAGGCGACCCACTAGTTTGGGTGCTTCAGTACTGCCTGACTCTGACTCTGCCTTGGGTCTTGTGTGTATGTGTGGGTGGGTGGTGTGTGTGTGTGTGTTTGTGTATGTATGTGTGGGTATGTGTGTCTGTGTGTGTGTGTGGAAACAAGACACTAATTGAGGTAAGATTCATTTATTCATTATGAAGGAAATAATAGGCAAAGCTTCCTGTAGTGATTGACCCTTCTAATTGAAAGAGTGATTAAGAGCAAAAATCGAAGTACGTTGGAGTCATAATATTTGGACACAGTAATACGGACCTTAAAGTAAAAATAAAATATTTAACTATGCACGTATCTCTCTAATTTACATGTATACTGTATATGTGCCTATAATTTTATCTTGGTATAAGAAAGGTATATCACATTACTACACTTATAACAACAATAGCCCATATATCCTAGAAGAAAATTGATCAATATAAGCACAAATATATATACATTATTGTACATAATATGGCATTGAACAATATTCTTAAAAATAGTTGTAGGCTATATTATTTCCTTCATAAGAACAATTTTAAGCACACAAACACACACTTACACAATAAGCTCATTTCAGCTACTCAAACACTTCATTTTGTTTTTCACTTTCGCTTTTTACCTGGCTTGGAAACTCACACAGCTTCACACACACAGTCTCTCTCTCTCTCTCTCTCTCTCTCTCTCTCTCTCTCTCTCTCTCTCTCTCTCTCTCTCTCTCTCTCTCTCTCTCTCTCTCTCTCTCTCTCTCTCAATCGAGCTTGGATTGGGATATATTTATAGACATTTTACATATAAAATTTAGAACGTTATAGTACCTTTATTGAAAAACATAGTGAGGCCCCATCTTGATGCCCCAAACCCAGATGCATGACCCCCACCCCAAACACAGGTCACGGGTCACGGTAAATAAAAGTCAACACAATCATTTGGACTCTCACAGGCTCCTGATCGTAACCAAACAGTGGGAGACACGGGTTGGTTGTATGGCTTACACACACACATACATACATACATACACACAAACACACATACACTAAAACACACACACACACACATACACTAATACACGCACACACACACACACATACATACATACATAGAAGCACACACACACACAGACACACACACACACACACACACACACACACACACACACACACACACACACACACACACACACACACACACACTCAAATAGACTGTACCTAGTAACAGTGCATTACCCCAAAGCCCACCGAAACGCCAACCCTCATTGCTCCCTGATTAAATAGCACTGTATGAATATTCCCATATTCAAAATATGCTATTGGGGTGCAATACCTAGTGAGTTAATTGCTCAATAGTTGGCGTTCTGAGAATGAAGGTCCGAGTCTGGGGGGTGAGACAGTGAAGCACTGGAGTGAGGGAGCTACAGAGATGGGGCTGCTTTGAGCCGTGAGTTGGTGTTTTGCGTGTCTCACTCCCTAGACTGGAACGAGACCACGGGCTTCACCGTGTTGAGCGGTAGAATGTACAGGCTCTCAGTCTATGCCCGAGAGGGAGTAGTTGGAATTTAGAAAAAGAAAAAAAAACACACACACACATATACATACATGTATACAATTACACCTGCATAAACACACACACACTCACATACTCACCTGCACAATCGGACTCACGCACATACTCATCAGTTATACTAACATAGATCAAACAATGCAATAAATAAGCGAGAATACAAATAAGCTGGTACACACACACACACACGCACGCACACATACGCACACACACACACACACGCACACACACACCAGCTTTCTTAAATACGGTGAACGGAAATGGAAAAACAAAATAAAAGAAAGAAAAGAAAAGAAAATAAAGAAAGGAAAGAAAACAAGTCAATCACACCACACACACTACACACAACTAACTACACACAACCAACCACACACACACACACCCTCCCCATACACACACACACACACACTGGAAAATGATCTGCCAACCTAGTACATAATATTGATCTCGTCAAACAGCTCTTATATAACTGTGGTTTGGTCCTTATTATAAGATAATATAAGTTAGAGTTATGCTAAAAACTGTTCCTCTGTACATTTTCAGCCTACGGCTGCAATTATCAATAAACCGTTTATTATTATTATTATTTATTATTTTACACTCACACACTCAAACTGCATAATTAATGAGAACCATTTTTGACCGTCGAGGTTGTGTATGTGTGCGTGCTTGTGTGTGTATGCATGTGTGGGTGCTTGTATATGTGTGTTTGAGAGAGAGAGAGAGAGAGAGAGAGAGAGAACAAAAAAAGAGAGATTGTCTGTGTGGTTGAGAGTGAGAGAGAATATAGATTATGTTTCGTGTATGCATGTATAAAATGTATGTATATATAAATATGAATACGAGTAAATATATACATTTAAATATACTGTATGTATTAATGTATATGTATAAATAAGTGTATACCAGTACATTATTCTGTCTTGCAGCCGGATAGCAATAGACCGATAATTGTCTTTGTGTGTCAGAGGATTTGTGGAGGGAAAATTGTGCGAGACTACAAGTTTTAAGATAAGTTTGTCTGTGGAAGAGAGAGAGAGAGAGAGAGAGAGAGAGAGAGAGAGAGAGAGAGAGAGAGAGAGAGAGAGAGAGAGAGAGAAAACAGTGAGAGAAGGAAGGTGTTGATAGCTAGAGAGATAGATAAACAATGAGAGAAGGAAGGTGTTGATAGATAGAGAGATAGATAAACAATGAGAGAAGGAAGGTGTTGATAGATAGAGATAGATAAACAATGAGAGAAGGAAGGTGTTGATAGATAGAGATAGATAAACAATGAGAGAAGGAAGGTGTTGATAGATAGAGAGATAGATAAACAATGAGAGAAGGAAGGTGTTGATAGATAGAGAGATAGATAAACAATGAGAGAAGGAAGGTACAGATAGATAGAGAGATAGATAAACAATGAGAGAAGGAAGGTGTTGATAGATAGAGAGATAGATACACAATGAGAGAAGGAAGGTGTTGATAGATAGAGAGATAGATAAACAATGAGAGAAGGAAGGTACAGATAGATAGATAAATGTTGATAGATAAGACATTATGAAACACAGAAGTGGGAGTAAAAAAAGACTGAGTGGGAGGAACGAGGTCATATATTTTTTAACTGGCGGTAAATTGATATGTCCACATCTTGATTACTCCGCTAATATTGCGAAAATGTTGTAGGTAAATATTTGTTATTTATTTGAGAATTTAAGGGGGTAGTGGTTATTTTCTTGACCTATATATATATATATATATATATATATATATATATATATATATATATATATATATATATATATATATATTTATTGATTGATTTTTATGTTTTCCTTTTTTCTCGCTAGACCTCCATCAAGCTTTAAAAAAAAAAAAAAATAGATCCCCTTTCAAGATACAGTTTTACATTTTTCGGCATAAAAATGTCCCGGCTGATGGCCGGCTCCTCCTAAAGATACAGGCTCGCTCTCGCTCGCCAGAAAAAAATAGACACCTAAAATCCACGAAAGGTTTTAATATTGACAAATAAATGGGGTGAAAGGTCTCAAAATTGTCAAACTAATAGAACGAACGTCTTATGATATCAAAACTAGTGCTGTTAAACATGAGGGAGAAGGTGGTCCAGAACAACGAACCACACCCCCTTAGCTTTATTGTGTTGCAGAGGTATATTGTGTTGCAGAGGTATATTGTGTTGCAGAGGTATATTGTGTTGCAGAGGTATATATTGTGTTGAAGAGGTATATTGTGTTGCAGAGGTATATTGTGTTGCAGAGGTATATTGTATTGCAGAGGTATATTGTGTTGCAGAGGTATATTGTGTTGCAGAGGTATATTGTATTGCAGAGGTATATTGTGTTGCAGAGGTATATTGTGTTGCAGAGGTATATTGTGTTGCAGAGGTATATTGTGTTGCAGAGGTATATTGTGTTGCAGAGGTATATTGTGTTGCAGAGGTATATTGTATTGCAGAGGTATATTGTGTTGCAGATGTATATTGTGTTGCAGAGGTATATTGTATTGCAGAGGTATATTGTGTTGCAGAGGTATATTATGTTGTTTTTGTTTACCCAAGTATTGATAATTCTGCTGTGAAGGGGTTATTTGTTCAACCAGGTCAAGAACAAAATTAATACACCATAGGAATGTGTGTGTTTGTGTGTGTGTGTGTGTGTGTGTGTGTGAGAGAGAGAGAGAGAGAGAGAGAGAGAGAGATAGAGAGAGTGTGATAGCAGAAATAGATATATAATACATTTCACAATAACAAAATATTGCATAATTACCCTAATGTTTTATAGTAATTAGTATATGCAATTAGAAGCCTATACTTACCTATTAAACGTTATTCATCAATAGTAATCTTGCTAGATGTAGCGAAATAGCGGTTGTGGCAGCTTTCTTAATGCTTCCACTAAAAGCTGCTTTTAAATATTTTATGAATAACTTTTAAGGATTTTCTTTTAGTTAAAATTACTTTTAGGGAAATTTTTAAATTCTTTTTATAAATACCGGCCCAGGAATACATCGATACCTAAATGGCATGAAAGGTCTTAAAATCGCCAAACGAATGGGGCGAATGGCTTAAAATATCCAATCAAATGGGGCTAAATATGAGGGAGAACCTCCATACCCCCCCCCCCCCCCCCCCAAGTAGCCTACTGCCATCCAAAGTTGTCGATAAAGTTTGAGGGATTAAGCGGTGAAATATTGAGCCTTGATTTTGAATTTAAGGCCTGAAATATATGTACCGGTAAATCTAGTGTGTGAGTGTGTGTGTATTTAACTGGCAGTACATTTATATGTAGCCTACTCATTTATATGTAGCCTACTCATTTATATGTATGCATTTATATGTAGCCTACTCATTTAGATTACTCATCTATTTCTAAGATTGTGTAACAACATTTATTGGTAATTAAGAAAACCAGGTGGTAATATATTTCAGGGACAATACTATCATATAATGCCTGTAAATATTAAAGTATGCAGAAATGAACTGCTAAGGGATTAATTTGTCCTTTAGGTATATATAAAAACGGTGCTAAGGGATAATTTGTTTCCGCTAGTGATAGAAAACGAGTATTGTATAGCTTCCAAGTCGCTAGATTGGCAACGCTGCTGTTGATGACGTCACCGAGACACTAGGCCGCTAGGCGGGAAAATCATATTTGTCGCACCTCGGCCAGGGGCGGCGGCGCCATCTTTGTTCTCGACAGTTTTGTTTATTTAGTGCGGTATTGGTGGTTTTATATGACGTTAGAGGGGTACAATCGCTAGAACTATGCGAGGTGAGTTACATTAAGGTGTAATTAGGGAGAATTAACATTCAAAATGTGAAATTATAGTTATATAAGGAATCAGACCAGAATAGGCCTACTATCTTCTTTGATTGTTAATATTAAATACTTAGTTTTAAGGGGAGGTTATATGTTTGTTTTTTCTGGTCCTCTTTCTCCCTCAATGTTTGAGATTTCAAGAGGTTCGCTCGATAAAAATATATAGGCCTACATGCCCTGACCGAAGACCCCTCCCACATGTTAAACCCTATTAGTATGACATTTTAAGACGACTGCTAATTTTTTTCCTGGCGAGCGATAGCAAGCTTGCAATTTAGTAAGATCCGAAAATGTACTAATTTATCTCGTAGTGGAGTCTTGGGGGTATTTTATTAAGCTTGATAGAGGTCTAAGGAGGACATTTAAACAAATAAATAGCCTACATGCCCTGACCGAAAGCCGTTTCCTCCAAAATTGTAGGCTAGGTGTCGCTCGCTGGGAACATCGACACCTAAATGGCACGAAAGGCTTCGAAATCGTCAAACGAAGGGGGCGAAAAACTAGAAAGTCAAAACCAATCCATAGTTGCCAATAAACCAATCCATAGTTGCCAATAAACGTTGGTGGGAAAAAGTGGTGAAATATTCGCTTGTATTAAAAATGTCCTCCCCTTCTCAGTGCTTAATACTGTGGGAATGAGTTGTTTACAGACACGGATTAGTACGGTACTCGCATTTCTGAAGGTAGCGTAATTTCCCAAGTAATTTCATCCATTTACAAATGTTACGGCATTACGAAGGGTAAGAGTTGTTTAAGAATACAAGCCATTATGTCTTGATCTTAAAGGCCTGATATTGTTGGTTTATTGTTCACTTGCAGCCATGAGGAGAGTTTTCCTTAATTAAACTGTTTGTGTGTGTGAGTGCATGCGTATTTACCCTATCTGACAGTAGGGCTACATTTCTACCCATTTACATTTTCATTGACATTACTCGGCTATTTCGAAGATTGTGCAGCGAAATGTATTGTTAATTATGAACACCAGGAATTAATGTGATTCAGGGACAGTACTTTCATAATTGACCGTACCTATAATTATGGAGAAAAATGCTACTAAGCATAGGGATAACATTTTCAGCTAAGTGAAAGAAAACTATATCTTGCAAGTCGCTACTTTATCGATGATGTCACCAAGTCACTGGGCGGTAAATTCATAATTGTCCCACTTCGGCCAAGGAGGGCGGCATCTTTATTCCTGAGTTTTCTTTATTTAGTGCGGTATTGGTGGCTTTATTGGACTTTAGAGGGGTACAATCGCTAGAAATATACGAGGTGAGTTACTTTAAGTTGTTAGTAAGGGGAATTAAGCTTCGAACTGAAAACACAAAAGTTATAAGGTATCGGGCCCAATCACCATCTTTGATTGTTAATTGAAATTTGAAGACGTTCGCTCCATTTTTTTCGAGCGATAGCGAGCCTGTAATTTCATTATCACCAACCCACCAATTTACTTACAAATATACCTTATTAAGAAACTAATGAACACTTGTGGTACTCCAAGGATTCGAACCTAGGATACTCGCAACGAAATTCTGCGCACTAGGCTAACCATGAAATGTACGCTATCAAGAAAGTAAGAACTAAACAAATATATTTTCGATTCTGGGCGAATGGCTGGGCGAAAATGAAATCTACGACCATTTCTAGAAGCAGATGGTCGACGAAAATCGAATGGCACCAAGTATAATTCCCTAGGACTTATAGTTTGGGCTACAGAGGATTTTTAAAGTCCAAAAAACGGTCATTTCGGCCCTCCAGGAAGGTCAAGTCAAAATCGAAATCCTAAACTAATGATCCGATTTTAATTCTGTTTTCGCCATTCGATTCAGCGTGCCAAAGCGTACTTGTGGTATAAATTTAAACAATATCCGTACATAAATAACTGGTCTATGGATTTTTTAAATTTTACAATAGGCCTAGTGGGCCTCAAAATTGGTCTAAATTAACAAAAAATTATACCGTTGGACCCGCAACGACGAGACGAATCCAAATATATAATAATCGAATCAAAATTCAGTACCGGTGATCTCCTTTGCATTGGATCCAGGCACATATTAAACGATTTTATTCAGCTTGGGAAGGACGTTTACCAATTCAAAGTTCAATTGATCCTTTTATAGCTACCATATATATCCTTCCTCAGCTTAATAAAATCGTCGACATGTAGCTGTAATCCAATAAAAAAGACGTTGCCGGTACGGAAAGGGTGAAGGGGGTGTTTTTTTTCTGGACCACCTTCTCCCTCATGTGACAGATGTACCAAGCGATTTGAAAGTCCAATTACACATATCGTGATTAATAAGTGCATTATATTTACTTAATCGCTTAATCAATACGATGTCTCTAAAATGAAGTATAAGGTAATGTTTACATATTCTGAATGAGTATACTAATTGTGTTTTATAGGATGTCGCTATAAATAAGTATATGGCCAGTTTTACATATTCTGAACGAGTTTATACTAATATCGTTTTCTTATTCTTTTCAGAATCTGTTTGCACCTTGGACGATGACAAACACAAAAATGAAACACTGCAAAGGTTTGATTAGTGTTTTCATAGTGAATTGACCAATATGAAGCTACTAAATACAATGTTTTCATAGTGAAGTGACCAACATGAAGCAACTAAATACAATGTTTTCATAGTGAAGTGACCAACATGAAGCTACTAAATACAATGTTTTCATAGTGAAGTGACCAACATGAAGCTACTAAATACAATGTTTTCATAGTGAAGTGACCAACATGAAGCTACTAAATACGGTTCGTAAATCAGTGGCGTGCAGCTTTAAAAATAGTTGACTTTAAATGCCTTGACTTTAAGTGACTTTAAATGTTAGTGAATAATACTCCAACTCCAAAGCAAAAACGTTTGGCGGTAACACAAGGAAAGGAAAACAGACATATATAGAAAGGGGTATATAATTATTTGTATGTATAGTTAAGCCAAGTTGCTCCATCAGTAGAAAATGGCGTGGTGTTAGAACAGATTAAGACATCTTATCTGAAATATTGAAGAGTTACACCAAGATTAACAAAATATGAAGGAAATATAATGATGATAATAATAATCTTCAGTGCATTTATTAAGCACCATATCTCTACCCCTCGCTCTGAGATTCAATAGCGCTGTACATACTGAGGAAAAGTAGACTATATTACTGAAAGACTATTACCCATTTCCTTGCTCAAGGGAAATCGTACCGGCTACCAGTGTGTGTGAAAAAAATCCGTGCCTCCCAGGTGGAATACCGAGAAACTCATCACTACACATTTGTCCTTCAATTTTTACGGACAATTATAGTCTGGCATCTTGAAAATCTCAAAAATTTGAAAATTCAGACACTTTATATTATCTACCTGCAGTCTAGTTTCCGATGCCAAGACGAAAGAGCCTCAAAACAGACAGTACGAGAAAAAACAAAGCTCATTAAAAATTGCTGGAAAAAGCGCTCGTGTGACGTTGCGTTGGACAAAATTAACAAGTGAAAGATAATAATAGTACACCATTCAGTAAAGACATACCAAGATAGTACAGACATCTTTATTCCGTCGCCCGTACCTCCGTTAAATAGTTCCGTGTTGGTGAAGACTATTGTTGACGATCATAATGTGCAGGAAAAGACGTTCTGGTGACACTATCTGGTCCGAGGTCTTGTGGGGTTTTGTGATATTTTGATTAATTATTTTTGAAGATTTACTTCCTTAGCCATTTTCGAGCAATGTATTTTAGTTTGTCCCCTAGGCTATAACAAAATCCGCTTTCCCAGACTTCCTTCAAGCTCCTAAATTCCCACCCCGAATGTAACCTGATAGTCACGAGCGATTGACGACAGAGACCCGAACATGACTCAATGTAAGTCGATTAATGCATGACCATGACTCGACTGTAACTGGAATATACCCTGACGATGATGGTTGTGGTGGTAGTGGTAATCATGATGGTGATGAATATGGTGGTGGTGGTGGTAATGATGGTGATGCAGTTTTTACCACCATACACTCCCTGCTGAATAACAAGGCCAGGTGGGTGCCCTGATGAATCAGGGACTTAGTGAATAGTTGCCACAGATTGCTAGACCGCACCGTTCACGCACTGCCATCTGCCAATAACACACTAACTGGCCGAGGCTCGAACCGTCAACCTCATGGTTAGCAGACGAACGCTCTACCAATCGAGCTACGGCCTGAGGTGATATATATGGTGATGGTGGTAAATATTGTTGTGGTGGTAATGATGATGGTGATAAATATGGAGGTGGTGGTAATGATGACGATGGCAAATATGGTGGGGGTGGTAATGATGACAATGGCAAATATGGTGGTGGTGGTAATGATGACGATGGCAAATATGGTGGTGGTGGTAATGATGACGATGGCAAATATGGTGGTGGTGGTAATGATGACGATGGCAAATATGGTGGTGGTGGTAATGATGACGATGGCAAATATGGTGGTGGTGGTAATGATGACGATGGCAAATATGGTGGTGGTGGTAATGATGATGGCAAATATGGTGGTGGTGGTAATGATGACGATGGCAAATATGGTGGTGGTGGTAATGATGACGATGGCAAATATGGTGGTGGTGGTAATGGTGACGATGGCAAATATGGTGGTGGTGGTAATGATGACGATGGCAAATATGGTGGTGGTGGTAATGATGACGATGGCAAATATGGTGGTGGTGGTGGTAATGATGACGATGGCAAATATGGTGGTGGTGGTAATGATGACGATGGCAAATATGGTGGTGGTGGTAATGATGACGATGGCAAATATGGTGGTGGTGGTAATGATGACGATGGCAAATATGGTGGTGGTGGTAATGATGACGATGGCAAATATGGTGATGGTGGTAATGATGACGATGGCAAATATGGTGGTGGTGGTAATGATGACGATGGCAAATATGGTGGTGGTGGTAATGATGACGATGGCAAATATGGTGGTGGTGGTAATGATGATGGTAAATATGGTGGTGGTGGTAATGATGATGGTCATAAATATGGTGGTGGTGGTAATGATGGTGGTGGTGGTGGTAATGATGGTGATGGTAAATATGGTGGTGGTGGTAATGATGGTGATGGTAAGTATGGTGGTGGTGGTAATGATGGTGATGGTAAATATGGTGGTGGTGGTGGTGCTGATGGTAAGTATGGTGGTGGTGGTAATGATGGTGATGGTGGTAATGATGGTGATGGTAAATATGGTGGTGGTGGTGGTGATGATGGTAAGTATGGTGGTGGAATGATGGTGATTGTAATGATGGTGATGGTGGTAATGATGGTGATGGTAAATATGGTGGTGGTGGTGGTGATGATGGTAAGTATGGTGGTGGTGGTAATGATGGTGATGGTAAATATGGTGATGGTGGTAATGATGGTGATGGTAAATATGGTGGTGGTGGTGGTGATGATGGTAAGTATGGTGGTGGTGGTAATGATGGTGATGGTGGTAATGATGACGGTAAATATGGTGGTGGTGGTAATGATGAGGCCAAGCAAATGAAACAGGTGTTCTAGCGACTCCTTACCACATGCCTATAGCCTCTCCTGGGTCCAGCCCTGTTCGATTGGTTCATACGATCTCGCCCTTGGGGTGTGTAACGTTTTAAAGTCTCCAAACTATGGAGATAAACGGGAAATCCCGCAAGACCTCGGACCAAATAGAGTTACGGACTGACACTGGACAATGCTTAGTAAATATAACAACATGATAAAACCAAGTGAAATGTAAAACAACATTCGAGTACCCTACTGTAAACCGCTAGGACCGATAACATGGACAAGTTACTGTTCTTAATATATACCGGTACTTACAACATACTGTATAGTGAAGGTGGATCGGTAAGGACAAGTACTAGGCTAAAACAACCGGTTGAAAGTGATATAAAGGAAAAGCAAGCAACAACAAGTATGCAGATCCCCACTAGTTGATATACAGTAAGATAAATATGAAACTCTGTTAAACAGTGTACATTGAACAGTTGAAAACACAACAATGGCGATGATTGTGATAAAAGAACCACGTGAATAATATTAGTTTCTTAGAAACTTAACGACAGCCTCCCTGAGAGTGAAAGGACCCATCCCAGTGCCGAGAAGTAATCCCGAAAGAAGACATCGAAACCATTCTACTTCAGCTACAATAAAGGTAAGTGCGAGGAGTTAATAAATACGGTTAACCCTTTCACGCACATATGACGCAGAGGTTGCCAGATTAGCAATAAGAAATAGTTTTCTCACTCTTATAATTACCTCTCCAAAATTAGTTTTCTGCCCACAGCTAACTCAAAGACTGCAGAGGTTGAAGTAACTAAACTAAAGGTTTCTAAATACCCTTGATGATAACAAAGGCTTTAAAGTATCCCCAATAGGCTCAAAATCGCGTCATATGTCGGAGAGGGTTTCAGATAAAATGCCATATTATGTAAGATATTATCATAAAATCAATGGAGTATTTTGCTTGATCCCAGAAACTTTATACCTTCTGTTGTACTTCATACCGGTATTTCTAAATTTACCTTCGTCTAGTATACCAATCTCAAATACCCTCCCAGTTTAACCTCCAAAATATCTTCCATACATACATCCCCATTCCTCCACATCATAACAACTATATTAACTTCCTAACTTTACTCTAGCCATCGTATCGTATCATATCGTAATATTATTATTATTATTATTATTATTATTTGTGTGTGTGTCCAGTATAGCGTCGTATAGTTGCCTGCAGTAAAGCGTGATAAAAAAGTAATTGAACACGTACGGTAGGCCAAATATTTTGAAACGCCCTTTAAACACATGTTCCAGTGAATGTTTTTCCTCGTTCTACGTTCACGATCGTAAGTTTATCATATAGATGTGTGCTAGTTACTGATGTAGGCCATTGTACGTTTCAGGCTTCTGTCTTTTTATGCTGTGTTTTATCTATAGATATTTGTTGGTTTGTGTGTGTGTGAGTGAGAGAGAGAGAGAGAGAGAGAGAGAGAGAGAGAGAGAGAGAGAGAGAGAGTGTGTGAGAATGAGAGAGAGAGACTGAATATATAAGTGTGTGTGTGTGTGTGTGTGTTTACGCAATTGATGTAGTGTTTCTTTATGGCGACATAATTTCCACCGTTGTGTTTGTTAGTACGGTAATGTAATATCTAGTTCATTATTCTGTCCTTGCG
>CM064489.1:2091464-2097549 GCA_032716605.1 Paralithodes platypus
TTACACACACACACACACACACACACACACACACACACACACACACACACACACACACACACACACACACACACACAGCCAGCCTCAGTCTCATATACCCTTCTATACATAAACAATCTATCTATCCATCTATCTATTTATCTAATACCTATCTATCTATTTATCTATCTATTTTGCATACTTTGCAATGCGTGCACTACGCAATATCTTACCACTTAAAGTATCTCTCAAGATTGAACCACAAGATCTTTGAGATACTGATTATTCATTTTAACTCTCTCTCTCTCTCTCTCTCTCTCTCTCTCTCTCTCTCTAACACACACACCAACTATTAGCATTTCTCAGCCATACGCAAACTTTTCCGCCCAACTTTTAGGACGTGTTAATTATTTTCCTTGAATTTCCATTTAAGGGGAGACGGGTCGTTTGTCTGGTCCCCTTTCTCTCCCTCGTGTTAATCCCCATTGTTTTGAGATTAAAAGTCGTTCGGCCCATTAGTTTGGCGGTTATAACACCTTTCGCCCCATTTCTTTGTCAATTTTATGACTTTTTGTGCCACTTACGTGTCGATTTTTTCCTGGCGAGCGAAAGCGAACCTTAAATTTTAAGAGGAATCGGCCTTCGGCCTGGACTTTTTACTATCGAAAAATGTACAAATTTATCTTGAAGGGGGGTCTATTTTTTTTTTTTTTTAAAGCTTGATGGAGGTCTAGTGAGGAAACTAAGAAATAAAGGAATGAATGACCAAACAAACGGCCCGCCTCCCCTTAACCCTCCGTGTGAAGTCAAGTCTCGGAGAAGCCAACCCTCATTTCATTGTCTAGCCTTTACTAACTTGATTTAACTAGCTGATTAAACCCTAATTACTCGGCTAAGTAATAATAGGTTTAATCTCTCCTTAATCCACTCGCCTCACCCTAGATAATCGTATCATTATCTTACTAAAGTAAATACTCCTTCCTTACCTAAGTTAACCCACTTATTCTAACTTAAACCACAAAAATGCTCCTTTGCCTAAGTTGACCATCTGTAGCCAACATTTTGTCTAACCTAACGTGAAAAATGCTCCTTCCTTTATAGTTTTAATGCACTACAACCGTATTCTAGCTGGTAATCCTGCTTAATGTCGATGCCTACAGCTCCAACTTCCTTATGTATCGAAACTTGCAAGTTGTCAATTATGGCAATGGGCAATATAAATCAAGCTTTTGTTAATTCACCTATTCTTAAATTGTTAGTTTTCAAGTACATTTATTGGTATTGTTATATTATTGTCATATTTTATTATAATCAAAAGTCATTAGTAATTCTTGCTTTCATTTATGAGTTCCTTCCTTCCTCCGGTAGGCGCTAACGAGGTATCACTCGAGAAATTATATCGTCAGTTTTTCTTTGGTCAAATACTTTCATAATTGTTTACATTTTTCAGTAGAGAAATATCTCGGTGCCGCTTTCCTCCTAAATTGCAAGCTCGTTATCGACACTTGTGAATGGGGCGAAATATCTTATAATAGCCTAAATAATGGATCAAAACGTCGTCAAATCCCCAAACTAAAAACACAAAAAATGGGAGCCCCAAAAGACACCCCCGCATTAGACAGAGTAAAATAATATTCTCCAACTTAATTAAGATGCGTCGCTTTGAAGTTTGGTACCTAAAATATGTAACTATTTTTGCAGAGACGCAATGTATTAAAACTGTTTGCGACAAGTTTTTGCTATTTACCGCTTTGAGTTGATCATTAATACTGTAATGTTATCTGTTAATTCTCCAGTGGGCTAATGCGTTGTGTGTGTGTGTGTGTGTGTGTGTGTGTGTGTGTGTGTGTGTGTACTATTTTAAGGTAGTGCTATTACCCGTATTTTTAGTCTGCAAATTTGTGTCTGATTATGTACGTGTGTATGTGTGTTTGTTTTATTGTGTGGTGTGTGTGTGTGGCTTTATTTGTATATCTGCATGTGCGTTGGTGAAAGATAGATAGATAGATAGAGAAAGAGAGAGAGAGAGAGATAATTATATTACATATACAGTATATTATAACTACACAAACCTTACGGCCCAATATAGGTGGTCGGGACATAATTCCATTAGGAATAGCCGAACTTTAAATGAAGGAGAGAGAGAGAGAGAGAGAGAGAGCGTGCGCGCTTCGATACCCCACTTAATCTTTATAGCCCAAATGGTGGTTTCCTGTTTTTCTTTATATCTTTCATGAGCGTGTTTTGTATGTGTGTGTGTGTGTGTGTGTGTGTTTATGTATGAATGTGTAGACTTTCTTATACATGTAGGGCTAGACTAGTCACGTTTTAAAGTCGTGGCATATCTCCATGATTACAACTCTGGTTATCTGTTAAGTTATAAGTGACAATAAATATAAGTACACCACAAAGTTAAACAAAGCCTTTATGTTCAATGTTTATTCAGTGCGGCTCAGTACTGTACAGTATATGTATATTTTATAATTATATTATATACTCGTTTACTTATGTATGTGTTTATTATTAGAGGCAAAATAATGGTACGTTATGAATTTGGGGCACCACTTTTATCGGTGAGTAACGTACACCCTATCCTTTTATCGGTGAGTAACGTACACCCTATCCTTTTATCGGTGAGTAACGTACACCCTATCCTTTTATCGGTGAGTAACGTACACCCTATCCTTTTATCGGTTGAGTAACGTACAAACCCTAATCCTTTTAAATTATCGGTGAGTAACGTACACCCTATCCTTTTATCGGTGAGTAACGTACACCCTATCCTTTTATCGGTGAGTAACGTACACCCTATCCTTTTATCGGTGAGTAACGTACACCCTATCCTTTTATCGGTGAGTAACGTACACCCTATCCTTTTTTAAATCGGGGTGAGTAACTGTACACCCTATCCTTTTTTATCGGTGAGTAACGTACACCCTATCCTTTTATCGGTGAGTAACGTACACCCTATCCTTTTATCGGTGAGTAACGTACACCCTATCCTTTCATTATGTTATCTTTTCTGAAAGAGTTAAGAATATATATACTAACCCGTTCAGTACCAGTTCCATTCTTTTTCATTATATACATACTGGCTTCTATTAGACGATTTCTTTTTCATTATATACATACTGGCTTCTATTAGACGATTTTGGCCAGTTTTAAAAAGGGCCTACAACAATTAACCAGCTTCGAACTATCTTAAGGGGAGATTTCCACTCGAGGGATTTTTTTCTTGACCCCTTTCTCCCTCATGTTTAGCCCCATTGCTTTTGATATTATAAAACGTTCGCCCCATTAGTTTAGCGATTTTAAGAACTTTCACCCCATATTAAGACCTTTCGTGCAATTTAGGTGTCGATTTTATCCTGGCGAGCGGTAGCGAGCCTGTAATTTAAGTGGAACCGGCTTTCAGCCGGGACATTTTTCTACCGAAAAATTTACAAATTTATCTTGAAAGGGGCTCAAGGGGGTGTAATCTTAAGCTTGATGGATATCTACGGACCAAACTAAACACCTCCCCTTAATAAACCCTTCTTACTACCACAGACCCTTTTTAAGCTGCACAATATCGTGTACATATTGTGATGATAAATTATAAAAAGACGTCGCCGGCATAGAAGGGGTTAAAACAATGAAACTAATAACTGATAAAGTATAATAAACAAGAAGATGAAAGTTTAAATTTAGTGGAAGAAAGAGAACTCGGAGTTTTAATTTAAATCTAGGGACGTCTTTTTGTCGAATTTGATTACCACTTGGCATTCTAATGGAGAGAGAGAGAGAGAGAGAGAGAGAGAGAGAGAGAGAGAGAGAGAGAGAGAGAGATATGGGTGGATGGAAGAACAAATGGTTAGGAACGAAGGAATGAGATAACGAAGAATGGGTGGATGAAGGAATGGAAGGAAACAGAAAAGAGTTACACAGATACCACATAGACCTTGCGGTCCTTACTAGGTGGTCCGGCCTTAATACTACTAGACAGGGACAGTTTGTAGTGGAAGAATAGGACAGTAAAGTAGGAAAGAGAGAGAAAGAGAGAGCCAAGACATACAGCATGAGAAAGTGAGAAAGTTGAAGATAATAAGTTAGCTGTACCCAGAGTAAGGAGCCCTAACCTGAGATTAAACTTCTTAATTCCTCACACTGATGAAAGTTAGGCTCACTTGTTGCCTCAGACGGGATGTATATATATATATATATATATATATATATATATATATATATATATATATATATATACCTCTGTAATATATAGCGTGTGTGTAGTTTTGTATTATATAATTACTTTGATGCTAAAGCTTTACTCTTTATCATGCAATATTAATGCGTGTAGTTGAGCTCGTTATTCGTCGTCTTACTAAAACATTAATTAAGATATATAGTATTAAATATATGTTGGCCTCACTCATAATGTGAAAGTAATTATACTATTTTGTGTTCACAGGTTCGTGTTACGCTGCTCATTCTTCGTGCTGGTGAGTGTGACACGTTTGTTATATATATATATATATATATATATTTTTTTTTTATTTTTTTTTTTTTTTTTTTCGTTTTCTCTATGATAACCTTGGAATAACCTGGAATAAAGGTTCATTCATTATATGTTGCCATAACATATTTAGGCATACCATTTATAAATCTAACCAAACTTAGTTATTTGTGAGCATATTGTCGCCATATATCAATCTATCCAAACCTTGAGTTATATGGGATAGATTTACCCAATATTGTATAATTTAATCAAACCTAGTTATTTGTAAACATCTCCACAGCAATGAAGAACCCTCGTGCCTGATTTTATTTCTTTCAGTATTATAGTTGAATGTTGGATATATATATTTTTTTTTTTTTTTTTTTTCTATATTCCAACTACTCCCTCTCGGGCATAGGCTGAGAGCCTGTACATTCCACCGCTCAACACGGTGAAGCCCTGTGAGGTCTTGTTCCATGCGGGTCTGGGTGAGTGAGACATGTGAAGCATCCATCATGGCTCAAAGCAGCTCCATCTCTGAAGCGGCTGGTTGCTTCGCTCAAGGTGCTTCCAAACCGCTCATCCCTCACCCTCCAGCCCTCAGAACCCCCCTCACTCTCAGAACGGCCACCTATTAGAGCCTTGAACTCACTAGGCATTGTCCCCCTGTAACATATGTGTTTGAATATGGGAATATTCATAACAAGTGTTATTTAATCAGGGAACAATGAGGGGTATTTTTTTTTGGGCATTTTCGGTGGGCCTTTTGTGGTAATGCAGTGCTGATACTCAGGTACAGGCACAAATTCCAATCCCAATAATATCTTCCCATTGACATATCGGGAATTTGAACCCGGGTCCCATTGGATTACCAATCGCAGTGGCATGGACCTACGTATCCACCACAACCTCCCTATATATATATATATATATATATATATATTACGATGTACTGTATATTGTTTTTACAGCAAAATTGTTGGATAATATTGTCTACGTTTTCCTTTAATATGTGAAGGTGGTGAAGCCTTATCATCCTGTTTGTTTATCCTGGCACCTTAATTAAAAAATATCTCTTATACTTAATGAGAGAGAGAGAGAGAGAGAGAGAGAGAGAGAGAGAGAGAGAGAGGGGGTGAAGGTGAGTGAGTATTTATCCAATTAATGTGTGTGAAAGAGAGAATGAGTGTCGAAGTGAGTAGGGGAGTAAATGTTTTAGAGATAAATAGAGTAGAAGTGAATGATGAGAGAGAGAGAGAGAGAGAGAGAGAGAGAGAGAGAGAGAGAGAGAGAGAGAGAGAGAAGAGCGTTTATGAGAGAGTGAGCTCATTCATTTTGGCGCTCTGAACGTAAAACCCTTATTACTGTTGATGCTTCAATGGAGAAATTAGTGTGTGGTGAGAGAGAGAGCTAATTCATTTTGGCTTTATGAAGGCAATATCCATATCGCTGTTCAGACTTCAATGGCGAATTAGTTTTGAGAGAGAGAGAAAGAGAGAGAGAGTGAGAGTGAATAGGAGAGAGCTTGAAAGTGGTATAAGGTATAATTTGTATTCCAGGATTACCAGAGAGAGAGAGAGAGAGAGAGAGAGAGAGAGAGAGAGAGAGAGAGAGAGAGTGAGAGTGAGTAGG
>CM064489.1:2097649-2156782 GCA_032716605.1 Paralithodes platypus
ATGGTGGTGTTGGTGAAGATGAAGGCAGTGATGGTGGTGGAGATGTGGTGGTGGTGGTGGTGGGGGAGATGAAGACAGTGGTGGTAATGGTGGTGAAGATGAAGACAGTGATGGTGGTGGTGATAGTGATGGTGATGGAGATAAAGACAGTGGTGGTGTTGGTAGTGGTGGTGGAGAAGATGAAGGCAGTGTTGGTGTTGGTAGTGGTGGAGGTGATGAAGCAAATGATAGCAGTGGTGGTGGTGGTGGTGGTAATAATAGACCCAGTTTTATCAGTAGTCAATAAATAACAGTAAAGGAGGGTGTGGCGAGGAAGAGGAACCAGATGACCGTGAACATTATAGCTTATATATAACACTGTGTGGGAGAGAGAGAGAGAGAGAGAGAGAGAGAGAGAGAGAGAGAGAGAGAGAGAGCGATACACCTTAGATACAACAGTGTGGGAGGAGAGAGAGAGAGAGATTAGATACAAAAGTGTGGGAAGAGAGAGGGAGAGAGATTTGAAGGGAAGATATTAAAGAACAAAATATCATATACAAGTAATAAATAGCCTATCATAATTTTAATTTAACCTTAGTCAACCCAAGTCAACCTAACCAAACTGTAACCAACTAAATAACTAACTTAACTTACCTAACGTAGCCAAACTTAAGTTACCCTTTACGAGCCACTAACTAACTAACTAGCTAACTAACTAACTAACTAACTAACTAACTAACTAACTAACTAACTTACCTAACGTAGCAAAACTTGAATTATCCTTTACGAGCCTAACCCAATTTTACCTAGCCTAACTTAATTTAACTAAGTAGAGTTAATAACGTTATAACAATCTCTTTAGTTTAGTTCTTTCAGTACTGGTGCCGGAGTTTTAACTAGATTCTGGCTACTATTAGTGAAAAGGGTTAAGTGTGATAGTTCGAAGCCTGTTAATTGCTGGAGGCCCTTTATAAGCTGAATGAAGTCGTCTAATTGTAGCCAGAATAAAGTTACAAGGACGGCACCGGTATAGAGGGAGTTAACCCTCCACTCTCCTGTAGTAACAAAAGACGTTAACCCAGTCTAGACTCAAGGTCGCGTTTTTTCCTTATATTTTGTCTATTAGTAGACGATTTTATTCAGCTTAGGAAAGCATTTTGGGAGTCAGAGGGTTGAATGAGATAGATATGACCCCTTGGATTCCTAGAGAGCCTTCCTAAGCTGAGTAAAATCCTCTAATGTTAGCCAAA
The DNA here is from genome assembly GCA_032716605.1 of Paralithodes platypus. Lineage (NCBI taxonomy): Eukaryota > Metazoa > Arthropoda > Malacostraca > Decapoda > Lithodidae > Paralithodes > Paralithodes platypus. The sequence goes on from CM064489.1 coordinate 2,098,879, forward strand.
TTCAAGTGTAAAAGTCGTCTTCGGTGACTGAAAGGGTTAAGAGGGTGTGGTGAAGAGGAACTAGATGACCTTGAATGTGGCTAGCTTAAGGGGAGGTTTTTAGTTTGTTCCCTAGACCTTTATCAAGCTTATAATTACACCCCCTAGAGACCCCCTTTCAAGATAAAAGTGTACATTTTTATCTTATAATTCCTAAACGGTACGAAATCGTCTAATGATATCCAGACTAAACTATTTAAAATACATCATAACCTTCAAAAAGTTGTGTGTGTGGTGAAGAGGAACCAGATGACCTTGAGAGAGTGGGTGTATAGCTTACATACAGCAGTGTGGGAGGAGACATAAGATACTGCTAAATTAGGGCAAGTTCGTTGGTAAGCCCTGCAGCGCAATGTTCTTGGGTAGCATGACGTGTGGGGGTTGTGGGAGAAGGATTAGGAGAGGATCGTGGGGGAGGGATGGAGTGGGGTTGTTGGGTTATGTGATGTGCAGGGGTTGTGGGAGAATGACTAGGAGAGGATCAGGGAGGAGGGGTGGGGTGGGGGGATATGTGATGTGCGGGGGTTGTGGGAGAAGGAGTACGAGAGGATCGTGGGGGTGGAGTGCATTAGGGTTGGGGGGTGGGGGGTTATGTGATGTGTGGGGGTTGTGGGTGAAGTATTAGGAGAGGATCGTCGGGGAGTGGGGGTGGAGGGTTATGTGATGTGTGGGGGTTGTGGGTGAAGTATTAGGAGAGGATCGTCGGGGAGTGGGGGTGGGGGGTTATGTGATGTGTGGGGGTTGTGGGTGAAGTATTAGGAGAGGATCGGTGGAGTGGGGTGCAGTGGGGTTGGCGGTGGGGGGTTAGTACATTGCAAACATTATCGTAAAATTAACATACAGTACTGCTGCCTGTTCTGTGACCATAACAACAACATAATATTTTTACAGTGTAGTCTTGCTGCCTTGTATTTTATTACGTGTTTATATATAACTTATACATTGGTTCTCAAATATTGATGTTTTTTTCCAAGTGCTACTGAATTTATTTGGAAAGAAGTAGCGTTTGGAGGTGTTTGGTGTTGTGGTGAAATTAATAAAACAAACAGAACATAGAAATAACCTAACTTTACTATTTAACCCTTTCAGTGCTGCCTTAAGAAATATCACTAACTTATGAATAATTGTGAATATATGCACTAATTCCAACGTCTCAGGAATTATTAATCCAGCTCAATCGAAATTAATACAAATTTAGAGGTTTTCTATAAAGTTTTGATGTATGTGTATTTAATAAGTTTCTTTTTTTATATATATGGGGGGTGGCAGGAAAGGACTTGTAGACTCGGTTATCTATGAATAATTATGAAGATATGAACAAATTCCAATCCAAAATCAACCAAAATTTATATAAAGTTAGAGTGAGTGTATCATATGACCAATCAAAATTAGTCAGCCAGACGAATTAATGACGTTTCGTGGCTAATTATTTTTTTTTATGTTGTTTTTCAAGTAGGCCTATAGTTTTTTATGTATTTTGTGGTAGGGATGGACTTGTAGACACTCTCATGACTGTCTGATGGTCTGGATGATAACACTGACACGCACACACGCACACGAATCACATACACGCATATAAAAATAAAAAAAAACACACACACACACACACAAGTACATACACTTACACACCTACACCAGACATAAGTTCACACATCCACATACCAAACTAAGTACTATACATGTACACATAAGGTACGTTTACACACACACATCAAATATATACACATCTTCTGTTATGCCCAATATCTCTCTCTCTCTCTCTCTCTCTCTCTCTCTCTCTCTCTCTCTCTCTCTCTCTCTCTCTCTCACACCATTCCAGAACCACTTTTTCCCCATTCTGATAAAAAATGTAATTAGTGTTTCAAAGTTCGTCACCTAAGCTAATCACATTCTTATCTATACACGCGGAAGAAGTAGCATGACAGTGTTAGGCGTTCCTACTGTTGTTGTTGTTGGTGTTATCGTTTTTATTATTATTATTATTATTATTATTATTATCATTGTTGTTGTTATTTGTTGTTGTTGTTGTTGATGTTGTTGTTGTCTTCTTGGTTGCTTTTGTGTTTATATATTTTGTTGCTGATATTGAAATTCTAGTTTTAAGCATTCCTTTATTGTTGTTGTTGTTGTTGTTGTTGTTGTTGTTGTTTACTTGGTTGCTTTTTGTTGTGTGTTATTGCTTGTAATCTTGGCATTTAATGTTTTTTTCTTCCATGGTTATTACTGCTCGTGGGTTTGTATTTAGTTTCGGTAAAAAGAGAATATTGGACCGTGTCTTTACTAACCAGAACCATATACCTTGCATGACCTGAAAGCTACCCCAGAGCCTATCACGATTCAGAGCTATAATACCTTACCTAGACATCTACCTATCACGACTCAGAGTTATTATACCTTACCGGATCTTATAGCTAACCCAGAACCCTACCATTCATAAGTCAGAGCTAGAACAACAAATAAAAAGACGTCGTAGGTACAGAGCGGGTTTAAAGCTAACTCAGAACTGTATCTACCATCTATATGTATCTATCTGTCTGCATCTATCTATCTATCTATCTATCTATATATATATCTGCATGTATCTATCTATCTGCGCTAGAATACCTTACATAAGACACTTCGGCCCGTGATAGACGCCTACATATCAAGAATCGTGGAGCTATTATACCTTACCGGATCTTATAGCTTATCCAGAACACGACCTATGACCTTGAGCCCTGACCTGTGACCCCAATCCACTAACAAACAGGCAGCAGGCATACAATCTCGTATGTCAAGAAAGGGGGTAATGAGAGGTTACAGAAGGCTTGTGTTGTACAGACAGACACACACCGTTTGTTCATCCATACAAACGAATGACATGCAAACACACGGACAATATATTTCGCTTATATTCAACTTTACTTAATCTTAGTCCTACCATATTCTTACCTTTGCAAAACCTTAACTTAATATAACTTAATCTAACCGAATCTAGCTTAATGTGGTCCATTCTAAGTGTTATGTACCAATAAACTCACATGCGAATAATATCGATAGACAGAGTGAGACGCTTATAACTCACACTTTTTTCGAAAGATATTTCATGTGAACTAGTTTAGTCTACATTAAGTAAATTATTCCACACCAAGATTTACCTAATCTAATCTGTTCTAATATCCAACTTAAATTAAGCCTAAGCAAGCCCAATGCAACCTAACCCAATATTCCCTATGATAATATTGACATTAATGTTAACTTAACCACTCCTAACCAAATCTAGTTTTATCTTTCTAACTTAGCCAAAGCTAACTTAATAAAACCTAATCTGAGTTAACATCACCAAATCAAGCATAACTTAAATTTACTAGATTTTAACTAACACAAACTAACTAACTACAAACCAACATTGTGAGCAAGAAGGTTTAGCTAACTCACAAAATACCTGTCGCTATAAGTATACATAATACGGAAATTGACAGAAAGGTTGTTTACATCAAGCAGGGAGTAATGATGGGTTACAGACAGCTTGTTATTGTAAAGGCAGGCAAAAAAGAAAATTCAAGCACACGCGTGGATTATAGGGATAAACAGATTGACCCAGAGGCGTTTGGATATCTCGTCCACATCAACAGTCAGAGTAAATTGATCTACATATAATTTAACCAAACATAGCCTAACCTAATCAGTTATATCAGTTATCTTAAATACAGCCTAGCCTAGCTCAGTATAGCTAAAGCTAGCACTGACCTAAGTATAAACCTAGCACAAATTTACCAAGCTTAGCATTAAGTTACCAAACTTAGCGTAACCTAACGAAACTTATGCTAACCATACCTAACCAAACCTGCTATCCTACCTAACATAGCCACTGTGACGCTGATGGTGAAAATGCCTGTGAGCTAAGCCACCTAATATATGTAGTTATTCTGTATAAACACCAATATATGTAGTTATTCTGTATAAACACCAATATATGTAGTTATTCCGTATAGACACCAATACGGAAATGTGAAAAGGGTAGAGCTTCGGGTACACAACAACCACCTTAGCATAATGAAAGGCTTGACGGCTAGTTTTTGTAGACAGACAGGCAGACAGTTTTTCAAGCACACGAGCGAATGATTAGAGTAGACAGATTGATAGAGAGGTTTGGAGATCAACTTGCCCACTGGTATTTTAGTCTAAATTATGACTGTATCCCGCCACACTCAGCCAAATAAAATATTGTAAATTTCAATGGACGTGTTTGGTGTTGTGATGAAATTAATACAAAAATATAGATTATTAGTAGGTTCAGGGATACTTCGTAGAGACGCCGGTCTACCTTAAGATCCTTCCTAAAGTGAATAAAATCGATTAGTAGGAGCCAGATTAAAATCAAAAGACGTCGCCGGTATAGAAGGGGTTAATATTGACAATATAAGTGTCCTGCTTTGTAACTGAACCCAGCAGAACATGAAGCAAGGAAGGATTACGAGGGAGAGGCCTGTTTTTGTCAGGACAGGTAGTAGGTTTATCTCTAACAAACAGGAGAGAGAGAGAGAGAGAGAGAGAGAGAGAGAGGAGATGAGGGCGACCCGGAGGGAGGGGAGCGAGAGGAGAGGGAGAGGTGAGGAGGTTGAGTGGGGGGAGAGAGAGAGAGAGATGAGAGAGAAGAGGACGGAGAGGAGAGATGAGAAGGGGGGGGCGGGGATCAAGATCACGAGCTATACACATGATATTTTACTGTGAGGTTCTCAATGTTTATATACTAGATGAATAGATAGATTGATAGATAGATAGATAGGTATAGATACATAGATAGATAGATAGATAGGTATAGATACATAGATAGATAGAAAATCTAATTAAGAATGGGGGGACAAGAGAATCTTAGTGGTTTTTTTTTTTTTTTTTTTTTTTTCTTTTTTTTTTTTTTTTTTTTTTTTTTTTTTTTTTTTTTTTCCTTGAATGCAACAGGAAAAACCCAAAGTATCATTCAAATTGTTTCTAACCGACAGAGATGCTCTACTGACTCCCATATATTTTGTTAATGATGTAAATATTCCCCGTCCACTTTTCCCCATAGTATTGACATTCTCGGTTGGTAACATTAACTACTAACTTGAGCTGGACACATTATGTTAGAAGCATTGACTACAGAATGCCCTCTAAACAAACTGGGACTCCTGTACAGAGTTCGAGAAATCTTCACCCTGACGAGCAGTGTGGGCCGTAGTATGATAAAAGTCATGTGCGCTACATCAGATGGATTTACTGTTCACGCTCTGTGGGGTGGGAAGTGGAAGTGGTTGCATTGAGGCAGTTGGCCAAAATTCAAAATAAAGCTATATAGATTAATTCAATACCCCTGCAATCACACAGGACCATTCCTACATTAGCCATACGAAGAAACGTTGCAATTCCCTTGCATTATTCTAACAGAATTGTATTTTTCACAGCAGGGCAATTGTTTTCCGAGGAACTTGCTTCTTTTAAATTTTTCGTGGCCGCCTCTCCACATCTTTTCACCCGTAGAACTAGGGCAGCTGAGAGCGCCCATGAATTTACACTTTCTCCTCCACAATGCAGAACTTCTGCTTATCAGAATTCATTTATCCCCAGAGCTACTACTCTTTGTGAATTCACTTCACTTCCCTCGAATTGCTTTCCACAAACTTACAAGTACAATCAAACAAAAATGTTTAAATCCAGTTGTTACAAACATTTTATGAATGGAGGATGCCTGTAGGAACCATGGACCTTTTTGTTTTATCTGTGTTTTTCCTTCCTCCATTCATTGTCTCTTAAAAAAAAAAAAAAAAAAAAAGGTATAGATACATAGATAGATAGATAGAAATAAAAACAGCAACATGTTATTCCTAAAAAGGCTACTCGGTTGTAGGTAAAAGGACAAGTCATACTATTATACATGTACAGTCGGCCTAATAAGTCATGTATCGGTACCAAGTATGTTTTGATCAATAATTGGTATCAGCAATATCTAAGCTTCATTTCTTCATATCGACTGAAATATACAAACATGTTTCTACCCGTACCCACCCTATTCAACATCTGACAGACATTAATACAGCACAGAGCAAGGCAAACGTAATGACAGCTGGGACATGACTTATTAGCGCGATTGTACACTATATATGCGCATGACTCATTTGACTGGACATAGTATTCAGCTATAGAAATGAAATAAATGAGAGTTTGTACAAATGTATCTAAGCGTATTTTGAAAGTCGATATTTTCTCACTATTGGTTGATGGTGTTTTGATGGTGTAATGGGTAGAGCGTGTAAGTTCCATGATTCGAATCCTGGGAGAATCACATGCTTTCATTAATTTTATTTGGGGATTATTGCTGTTAACCCCTTCTATACCGGCGACGTACTTTTGTATTTGATTTCAGCTACATTTAGACAATTTTATGAAGTTTAGGAAGGATGTGTGGTAGCTAATATAATTCATTGAGATGGTTTGTAGCCTTTTATTTGGTAGACGCCCTTCCTAAGCTGAATACAATTGTCTACATGTAGCTGAAATCAAACCAAAATTACGTCGCCGGTATAGAAGGGGTTAAGAACCATGTGACAAATAATTACATCTGGCAGAAACTTATATAAACGTTCACGATGCGATTGAAAGTAAATATGTTCCGCTCGATCTGACTTGAATTGTGTCCAACATGGAACGGAAAAAGAGTGATATGAACATTGAGAAAAGTGAAAATCCTCTCCATTGTGCTGTGGGTCGGTATAAACACTGAGCAGTATATTTCCTTGTCGTGAAGTGCTCAAGGTTAGTTAATGTTGAGTGACCAGTGTGTTCCTTGTGGGGCTCTGGCCTCTCACTCTCTCTATCTGTCTGTTTGTCTCTCTCTCTCTCTCTATATCTAACTATCCATTCTCTCTCTCTCTCTCTCTCTCTCTCTCTCTCTCTCTCTCTCTCTCTCTCTCTCTCTCTCTCTCTCTCTCTCTCTCTCTCTCTCTCTCTCTCTCTCTCTCTCTCTCTCTCTGTAACGACTCATATCCCCTTAAAATATCAGTTGCTAAAAGGTTCAATTTACCATCACCTTAAAAAAAAAAAATATATATATATATATATATATATAGTTTGGCTGTTGCTGTTCGTGTTCCTTTGTGTTCGTTTGTATTGTATTCTGGACAAGCCAGAATGTTACACATTTCCTCAATACCTTCAACAAAGTTCTAAATAATAGAGTTGTTGTACTTAATTGGTAATCTTGTCTAGCAACTTCGCTGCATCTTGAACTTTTAGACCTGAACTGACAGCGGGGCGTTTTTTCCGTGACTTTCTGACCAATCTGGTATTCCCAGTTCTTGAATGGACACAGAATAAATAACAAAATAAAGAAAGAAAGAAAAAATAAATTGCAATAATAATAATCGTTCAAATAACACCCATTGAAAAGGTTCGGACATGTTTATTTGTTTGCTTGAGGGAAATGGAGTAGGAGGAGAAGGGGGGAGGATTGGAGGAGAGGGAGGAAGAGGTAGAAGTAGAGAAGGAGGAAGAAGAGGAGGGAGAGGGGGAGGATGATGAAAAGGTAGAAGTAGAGGAGGAGGAAGAAGAGGAAAAGGGAGATATAGGTGGGGGAGTAAGCGGTGGAAGAGGGAGGGGAGGTGATGGAAGAGGAATAAGAGGGGAGAAGGAGGAGGAGAAAGCAGAGAAAGGAGGAAGAGGAGGAGAAACTAAGACAACAGTGAAAAATGCAATGATTTCACTTAATATAATTTAATTCGGGTTGTATTATGCAAGTACATTATTTAATTACAAATACCCCTAATGGAGCTCATGTGCATAATACAAATTATCCTCAACGTCTATGATCATGTAACAAACGCAAAAGAAAACAAATTACATGATGCATTACAGAGAATACTATTGCATTTGAGTACTTATACTGTACAGGTAGATCTATGTAGTATATTATTTTATTTGGATTATCATTATTATTTTTATGATATTTCTAATTGTATTTTTCATTTGTGTATGTATGATTAACATTGTTGGATAATATGGGCCAAAGACCAAGGCCATTGCTTACCGAACGGTCACCAACTATTATTACGATTATCTGTCAATTTATGAAACCGCGACATGTGAGGAAAAGCCTTGGAGCAGTAGCCTCGTTCTTTGTCAAATATTCGGGAAATGGACGTGAAAAAAGAAATGATAACAATACAAAAGTAATAAATATAACATGGGGTGCAGTGGAATTCAGGGTTATGGATGAAAAGGACGGGGGGTATGATATTCTCTCTCTCTCTCTCTCTCTCTCTCTCTCTCTCTCTCTCTCTCTCTCTCTCTCTCCCTCTCTCTCTCTCTCTCTCTCTCTCTCTCTCTCTCTCTCTCTCTCTCTCTCTCTCTCTCTCTCTCTCTCTCTCTCTCTCTCTCTCTCTCTCTCTATCTATCTCAATCGCTCTCACACAACCATACACACACGGAAATTATCATTGGTGATTTCAACGGCACGATAAATAGTGATCAATCATCATTCAGTAATATATATTTATTATTCGTCCACCAAGCTCTAACGCAATCACACTTACAAACACATACACACACACTCTCTCTCTCTCTCTCTCTCTCTCTCTCTCTCTCTCTTGAACACATACACACACGGACATTGTTCTATCATTGGTGATTTCAACGACACGATAAATAGTGATCAAACAGTAACAATGTTTATGATTCGTTATACCAAGCTCTAACACACACTCTCTCACTCACACACACATACACACACACACACAGACACTCTCTCTCTCTCTTGAACACATACGCACACGGACATTGTTCTATCATTGGTGATTTCAACGACACGATAAATAGTGATCAAACAGTAACAATGTTTATGATTCGTTATACCAAGCTCTAACACACACTCTCTCACTCACACACACATACACACACACAGACACTCTCTCTCTCTTGAACACATACGCACACGGACATTGTTCTATCATTGGTGATTTCAACGACACGATAAATAGTGATATATATAACATATATACATATATAGTTTGTAAGGCCAGACTGCCTAGTAAGGACCTTGAGGTCTGTGTGGTCTGTGTATCTATGTAGCTCTATGTAGCTCTCTCTCTCTCCTCTCTCTACACCCTCTCTCCTCTCTCTCTCTCTCTCTCTCTCTCTCTCTCTCTCTCTCTCTCTCTCTCTCTCTCTCATTGTCTTCATTATGTTTAGGTGCCACACCATCAACAGTTATAGACTGCAGCACCGTTGATTCATTAGTAAGTGTAGGTGCCACTGTACATCAACAGTTATAGACTGCAGCACCGTTGATTCATTATGTTTAGGTGCCACACCATCAACAGTTATAGACTGCAGCATATGATTCATATATGTTGTAAGGCCACACCATCACTAGTAAGGACCTGCAGCACCGTTGATTCTATGTTCTATGTAGCCACAACCATCAACAGTCTATAGACTCCTCACCGTGATCTCTCTCTCTCTCTTGCCACACCATCTCTTTATAGACTGCAGCACCGTTGATTCATTATGTTTAGGTGCCACACCATCAACAGTTATAGACTGCATCACCGTTGATTCATTTAAACTCCGCCTAGACAAATATCTCGCATCAAACCCGCGACTGACTGCGTTTGTAAATGAATAACTTCATTTTATCCTCCCCTCAGTTACTAACCCATATGTCCCCTACTAACTTCCTAGTCCTGCCACGGACATTAGTTCCAGGGCAGTAGTTCCCTTTCCAATGTTCCCTTACCCACTCTAAACCACTGTTTGGACACTTGATCCTCAGTGTTTTGGAGGGCAAGCAGCCTAGAAGGGTCACTAGACCTGTTGTTGCTTGATTTCCTTTGTACTCCTTTGTACTCCTTTGTACAGTGCCAGACTCTTTCACAACTTCTGATCATGACTTCACAACACCCAAACAATAATGTGTATCTGATCCAAGGCATTTCATTGTTCATATTAATTGATAATAAGAATCTCGCCAAAATTGCCTTCGTCATAAAAGCTCGAAGTATCGAATTATTAATCATGATCTATTTCAGTGACCAAGAGTTGTGCAATTAATTACATATATATAACATAGTAAAGCAACCATCTCTGAATTACCAGTATACTTTTTAAGGGTGAAATTTCACAAAATAATTATGTTACATATTTATGAAACTGTTTCTTTGGAATAGGATATGTTGTTAAGAGTTAGATAGATAGTTAGATAGATAGATATATAGGTAGATAGAGAGAGAGAGAGAGAGAGAGCACACAAACCGGTCTCTCGCTTTGCTTGCATATCGATCAAATTCTCTTTTTCTGCCATTGCGCAAGGTGTGAGTAACGTGCAAGTGGTGTGTGTGTGTGTGTGTGTGTTTCTGTGAGTGAGTGTGTGTGTGTGTGTGTTTTGTGTCTGTAAGGGAGAGAGAGACAGAGATATACACTGGCCACACAGACCTTACAATCCAAACGAGAGAGAGAGAGGGAGAGAGTATCTGGAAACTAAAATACTATAGTAATAAAAATATAAGCTCAGTAACTGCCGTATCATTAAAGTCACCAACGACAACAAATAGTCAAACAGTGAGAAAGACAGATAGGGAAAGGTGATGCAACACACACACACACACACACACACACACACACACACACACACACACACACACACACACACACAGACACACCCCTACACATAAAAAGAAAGAGAGAGACATAGGGCTTGATGTTGACATAAGTGAGTGATTGATGTGAATGAGACAGAACCAGGGCTTGGAACGAGGTTAAGCAGTGCCGGAGGAGAGATATACCAGACAAGCAGACAGTGAGAAAGACAGACAGAGAAGCAGGCAGTGGGAAAGATAGGCAGACAAGCAGGCAGATAGACAGATATATAAGCAGACAGAGAGACAGGCAGGTAGGCAGAGATATAGGCAGACAGAAAAGCAGTAACACAGACAGGCAGATAAGCAGGCAGACAGACAGAGAGATAAGCAGACAGACAAACAAGCATTCAGACAGACAGACAGATAAGCAGACAGCCATACAGACAGGCATGCAGACAGACAGACAGACAAGCAGGCAGACAGACATACAGGGAAATAAGCAGACATACAGACAGACAGACAGGCAGGCAGACAGACAGCGGTAATATTATAACAAGTGCCAGAGCTGTCGTAACTCGTGAATGGTGGATATGCTTGCTGGACAACTACAAAGCAATTCCACTTTCCACCAATCATATACATAATATATACAGAATATATACAGTATATATACATATATATATATATATATATATATATATATATATATATATATATATATATATATATATACCGTATATATGCTCATATTCCCCTATATATTGATATCTGACTACGCTACAGGTGAACATGTAAAAAAATCGGATATCCTGTCCATATTTTCTCTATCAAAATGTATATACTTAACATTCCTTTTGGATTATATGTACTGAAAGATAAATATGAAAACCTATGTTTCGGGCGTTCCTCTGTCCAAATTGTCTGTTAAAATATCAATAACAAAAGTAAATTTCGAATGTTATATCCAAATTTTCTCTATTAACCCTTTCAGAATAATATCGTAATTATCATCATATTCTCGATACCATTAGGCAATTTTCTTTATCTTATAATAATATTTACCTCTAGTTCTCAAAGGGGTAAATACGTTCTCAATAAACCCTCTGAATAACACAGGTCCTTCTTAAATGGCATAAAATCGTCTAATTGTAGCCAGAATCAAAGGTAAAAAAGGCGTCATCGTGCTAAGCGGATCAAGAGATACTAAGAAAAACAGGTATCGATTTCATATATAGTGTCTGAGCATAAGGCCATCGGAATATAAACTGAGCCACGAAGATGAGTGTCAAGGCAAACGTGCCGTATATTTGAAAAGATGTTCTTCTAAATATATTTGCGTATGTGTAGCTGGCATAGAATCAGTAGTAGTGATTCTACTAAAGTGATTGATGCTATTCATAAATCGCTTTCAAATTATGTCCAAAGAGTCAATATTAAAAGGTGTCAAAGTAAAATACGTTTTTGATGTTTTTCTGTAAAAATTTCCTCATTATATATATATATATGCCTATATATATATAATTATATATACCGGTACTGTATATATATATGAACAAAAGGTTTGGGATATCCATCTGTCCAAAACATTTCAATTAAAGGATAATTATATAAAAACTTTTTCTAGATATTCTGTCCAAATTATCCCTTTTAAATATGTATTACAACAAAATATATCGGTTATTTATATAAATTTGAGCATAAGGGCCTGCTCCTCCTGCAATCTATAGCTGCTCTCGTTTTGCCCTCCACTCACGCTGGGAAATTGGAACGTGAGACCAGGGGAAAGGTGGGTAGTTGGTGTGTGTGTGTGTGTGTGGGTGTGGGTGTGGGTGTACTGTGTGTGGGTGTGGGTGTGGGTGTGTGTACTGTGTGTGTGGGTGTGTGTGCCTGTGTGTGTGTGTATGTGAAAGAGAGAGAGAGAGTGACCGGGAGATGGATACTAAGTAGTATACAAAATTATATTATTGATATACTAAAGCTCACTATCCACTGTATCGTTGAAATCACCGACAGCAAATATATATATGAGAGAGAGAGAGAGAGAGAGAGAGAGAGAGAGAGAGAGAGAGAGAGAGAGAGAGAGAGAGAGAGCATATAATAATAAGTAGAAAGGAAAGCCAATATAAACAATTATGACGAAATGTATTAAGTGAAACAGAAGAATAACAGACAAATGAATGAGTAAAAACGACAGCCGGAAAGAAGAGTTAATCCCTTCCGCTCCATGACGCCTTTTCACCTTTAATTCTGGCAAACATTAGACGATATTATACAGTTTTAGAAGGACCTGTGTTATTCAGAGGGCTTACTGAGATCGTGTTTACCTCTTCGAATCCTAGAGGTAGATTATAAGCTAAACAAAATCGTCTGAGGGTAACCAGAACACGATGAAAGATACGTCATCGTGCATAAGGGGTTAAGTGACGAAAACGGAATATTGAGATATAATGGAAATAGCAAGAACCAGAAAGAGACCGACAAGACGAACAGAAAACGTGAGAAAAAGATAAGAGCCAACAGAAAACGAGATGGGAGGAGAGATAGAAAATGGAAGAAACACGTAAAGAGAGAAGAGGCGAGAAATGCGATTAAAGAACATGGAATGGCAGATATATATATATAAAGCAAACAAGAATGGCAATAAATACTAAATAAAGAAGGATGAATGGAATAAATGACAAAGGCCGTAATGGAATAAATGACAAAGGCCATAATGGAATAAATGACAAAGGCCATAATGGAATAAATGACAAAGGCCATAATGGAATAAATGACAAAGGCCGTAATGGAATAAATGACAAAGGCCATAATGGAATAAATGACAAAGGCCATAATGGAATAAATGACAAAGGCCATAATGGAATAATTAGAAACAAACTATTAGAACCTTTATCGGGTATTCTGCCCATGCCCAAATATAGCCACTAATTATCTACGGTTTTGAATTAAGGGGAGGTTTTAAGTTTGTTCCTTTGACCCCCATCACGCTTAAAAATGATACCCCCAAGACCCCCCGGGGGCTTCGAGATTAATGTGTATATATTTTGATAGATATATGTCCCGGCTTCCACCTAATTTACAGGCTCGCTGTCTCTCACTAGGAAAACATCGACACTAAGGGTCTTAATATTGACAGAAAAATTGGGTGAAAGGTCTTAAAATCACCATACTATTGAGGCGAACGTCTTAAAATCTCAAAACTAACGGGATTAAACATGAGGGAGAAGGGAGGCCAGAAAACATTTAAAAAAAAAATTACCTTAAAGCTTGATGATGAAAGTGAGAGTAACTATTCAGAGAAGGAGAGTGGAATCAGAAGAAAAGGGTTGGGGGTGAAGGTGGAGGTAAGTGTGTGTGTGTGTGTGTGTGTGTGTGTGTAAGAGAGAGAGATATAGTATATGTGTGTATGGTATAAAGTGTATCTGTGTTTGTGTGTGCATGTATATGAACGTGTGTGTGTGTGTGTGTGTAAGAGATAGGCAGTATATGAGTGTATGATATAGATTATAGAGTGTATCTGCATTTGTGTGTGTATGTAAATGAACGTGTGCGTGTGTGTGTGTGTGTTGAGGGCGTGCAGCAAGTTTCTTCATTCAGAGATATAGTAGGCACTCAGCAAGCACGCTAATGCTCTCCAAGTCACGCGGTCAGCTGGGTTGTCTGGGCTATGTTGGCAGGGGAACACACACACACACACACACACACACACACACACACACACACACACACACACACACACACAGACACACACATGCACACACATGCTCTCACACAGACACTCACACATGTATACTAGTAATTCCACAAATGAGCATATACAGGTATACAAAGCGGTCGTGAAACATTTCCCCATAGGGTATTCCTGTGTATTGCCCATAGGGTATTCCTATATATTTGATCTGCATCTGTATATGGTAACCCAGGTTCGAATCTCAGGGGATCACATGCTTGTTTTCATTAATTTCTTTGGGAGGTGTTTGGTGTTGGAGTGAAATAAATACAAATATATTCTTCAGAGAGAGAGAGAGAGAGAGAGAGAGAGAGAGAGAGAGAGAGAGAGAGAGAGAGAGAGAGAGAGAGAGAGAGAGACTAGTTATTCTACGATAAATAAATATCTATATATATACTAATCACGTTTGAGGAGGTGAAGGGTTAGAATCCTAATACAGTTTAGCGTTCGTGTACCTATTTCGTTGGGATGACATAACCTCAGCCCAAACACGGCAAAGCACAGTCACGGAATATAATCGCGTTCATTCTCTCTGTATTGGCTTCCAAAATATAATATGTGTAAGTTTCTGTTATCATGAATAAATCGTGGCATTAAGTTTTTGAAGCTATCCCATACTGAATCTTCTCATTAAGCATTTAGTTAGTATTCACACCTTGGAGGTTCATATTTCTGCTCAAGGATTCACATTTGTCCACGATTTACGTCTTGGAGTATATCTCTAATTACTCGAACATTAGTATTCCCAGAGCTAATATCCACTATGCCAACAAGGGACTGGAGTTCTCGAAAAGGGGCTCCAGTCCTGACGCTATTCTTGACTTACAGTGTGTTGGCTTAATAATCCAAAAGGGTTGATAGCCTCTGAAGTCTTATTGTAACTAACTAACCACGATGTCATTGAATTTCAGTCCAGATTATTTATATTTCACCTTCTACCTGAAAATACTACTCGTATTTTGGGGGGTCCTCCATCTGGACCGTACCTGGATTGGGCATTCCCCTTGGCTGCCCATGTGTGTGTGTGTGTGTGTGTGTGTGTGTGTGTGTGTGTGTGTGTGTGTGTGTGTGTGTGAGTATGAGTGTGTTTGTGGGAGTGTGTGTGTGTGAGTGTGTTTGTGTGTGTGTGTGTGTGTGTGTGTGTGTGTGTGTGTGTGTGTGTGTGTGTGTGTGTGTGTGTGTGTGTGTTTAGCTTGTTGGAGGTCTAGTAAGGAGTATCTGGCCATTCCCCTTGGCTGTCCATGCCTTCCCCGCCCTCAGAGCCTCACAAGCAGGGTTACCACATCAAGTTCGCTAGATTGTAAATATAGGCTGACAAACGCTAGAATAATGGCACAATCTTTACAATATCGCTCTAAAACAGTTAAAATCTACATAATATTCTATATTTTTATTAATTTCACCACAACACCAAACACCTCAAATGAAATTAATGAAAGCATATAATTATGTGATCCACCGGGATTCGAACCTGGGTTATCACACACATAATTTTAAACACTCTAAGTCTAACCATTACACCACCAGGACGGTTAAAGGTTTATGCACACGACTACGACTTATTGCTAGAATTCATGTCGCTAGATTTTTTTTTTTTTTTTTTTTTTTTTTTTTAAGAGACAATGAACGGAGGAAGGAAAAACACAGATAAAACAAAAAGGTCCATGTGCCTAAAGGCATCCTCCATTCATAAAATGTTTGTAACAACTGGATTTAAACATTTGTTGATTGTAAGTTTGTGGAAAGCAATTCGAGGGAAGTGAATTCCAAAGAGTAGTAGCTCTGGGGATAAATGAATTCTGATAAGCAGAAGTTCTGCATTGTGGAGGAGAAAGTGTAAATTCATGGGCGCTCTCAGCTGCCCTAGTTCTACGGGGAAAGATGTGGAGAGGCGGCACAATTGAAGCAAGTTCCTCGGAACAATTGCTGTGAAAATATCTGTAGAATGTAAAACATTGCCTTTAGATCGAAGTAAATCCCACTAGATCTAGCGGGAAAGTAGCTGAATTGGCAACACTGCTCACAAAAGGTCCCCTCCCTATCCTCCCTTCTGTCACGACTCCCTTGCTCCCATTTCCCGAACCCTCGATCACCCAACACAGCCCTATTATGGCCCTACGTTCACCCAACAGCTTTCCCTTCCTCCAACCCTGATTTACTTTCGCAATACTCATTTTTTTCCCGAATAACAACAATAAAAACAACAATGCAACTATTATTAATAATAACAACATTAAAAATACCGATTTTTATGAGAATAACAACAACAATAGCAACAGCAACAATAATAATAATATTAATAATAATAACTAACAACAGGAACAACAATAATTGCAACAACAGTAATACCATCAGCATTAACTCCTGTACGAGCGACGTCTTTTTCATGTTATTCTAGCTATATTTAGGCTCTTGTGAAGTTCAAGAAGGATCTGTGGCAGAAAAAAGGGTTAGACGAGATAGTTGGAAGCCTGTTAATTGCTGGAAGCCCTCTATTAACTGAATAAAGTCGTCTAATAGTAGCCAGAATAAAGTTAGAAGGACGGCACCAGTAATGAAGGGGTTGACAACAGCGAAAGTGTAACTTTCAATCACATACCTTCAATCACATACCTTCAATCACATACCTTCAATTACATACCTTCAATCACATACCTTCAATCACATACCTTCTTTCTTCTGCTCAAGGTAAACAACTATGATTTGGGTATAGTAGTGTTGAGTGTGACTGTATGACTGTGTAGTAGGTGACACAGTACCGTTATGCTATCGTGAGTGACATGTAACACCTTCACTATGACCTGGGGCTAGTACTGTAGTATTGGACGTGACTGGATGTGACTGAGTGTGTAGTAGGTGACACAGTACCGTTATGTTATCGTGAGTGACATGTAACACCTTCACTATGACTTGGGGCTAGTACTGTAGTATTGGACGTGACTGGATGTGACTGAGTGTGTAGTAGGTGACACAGTACCGTTATGTTATCGTGAGTGACATGTAACACCTTCACTATGACTTGGGGCTAGTACTGTAGTATTGGACGTGACTGGATGTGACTGAGTGTGTAGTAGGTGACACAGTACCGTTATGTTATCGTGAGTGACATGTAACACCTTCACTATGACCTGGGGCTAGTACTGTAGTATTGGACGTGACTGGATGTGACTGAGTGTGTAGTAGCGTGACACAGTACCGTTATGTTATCGTGAGTGACATGTAACACCTTCACTATGACCTGGGGCTAGTACTGTAGTATTGGACGTGACTGGATGTGACTGAGTGTGTAGTAGCGTGACACAGTACCGTTATGTTATCGTGAGTGACATGTAACACCTTCACTATGACCTGGGGCTAGTACTGTAGTATTGGACGTGACTGGATGTGACTGAGTGTGTAGTAGGTGACACAGTACCGTTATGTTATCGTGAGTGACATGTAACACCTTCACTATGACCTGGGGCTAGTACTGTAGTATTGGATGTGACTGGATGTGACTGAGTGTGTAGTAGCGTGACACAGTACCGTTATGTTATCACGAATGACCTATAACACCTTCACTATGACCTGGGGCTAATAGTTTTGGGCGTGACTGTGAATGTGACTGTGAGTGTGCAGTAGGGTGACATATTACCGTTATAGTATTGTGATTGACCTATAACACCTCCACCCTCCACCATCACCACCTCCATCACCTCCACCCTCACCATCACTCACTCAGTGTACAGTACACACCAAACGCCCGCGGGTTGATCTATGTATGTATATATTGAGGTCCATTGCGGCGGTCGAGATCAATTTCGACAGATGACCCTATATATTCGATTCCACTTGTGTGTGCGTGTATTTTTTGTTTCTTTAATCGTTTACCCATCTTATTCAACATACTTATTTTGTTGTGGATTTTAAGTTTGAGGTTATGATTGGATAGAATGGTTAACCGTTGTTATGATATCTACCCACCAGTGTAATCTGTATATATAATACTAGGGAGGGGAATCAAGGTAATAGAGTGGAATCAAGGTAATAGAGTGGAATCAAGGTAATAGAGTGGAATCAAGGTAATAATATATGGTCTGCCGGTGCAATGTTCTATCTCGACCGCAATATGACCTTTGACGCCTTCACAGGAAGCCAGTCAAACCACCCACATCCATTAACCACTTCTGTACCGGCAACGTATTTTAAATTTTATATTCGCCATATTTTGACGATTCTGTGCAGTTTAAGAAGGATATGTGCTAGTAAAAATGGCATAGTGAGATAGTTCGAAGCCTGTAAATGCTGGAGGCCCTTTTAAAACTGAATAAAATCTTTTAATAGTAGCCAGAATAAAGTTAAAAGAACGTCTCCGGTACAGGAGGGGTTAACGGCCACAGTCCCCTCCCCCAATCAAAATAGAAGGTTAGCTTAGGTTAGCCTTGGCTTACTTTGGTTATGTTAGTTTAATTTAGTCAGGTTAGGTCAAGTTAGGTTAGATTAGGTTTAGTTATGGTTAATCAGAGTGAGGTTAGGTGAGGGGACTGTGGCCGTTGTGGTTGTGGCCGTTTGGGAGTGTGGCTGCAAATGACCCTAGCCCCATCAAACGCCCCGACCCCGGCACAACTCATTGTGGGGTCACCAAAACTTGTGACGCCACCGCCGCCAAATATCGCACACTTGGTGGTGGGGCAATGGGAAATGATAGACGAAGGAATAACGCAAGACAGAAACAGAGAGAGAGAGAACGAAATATAGATATATATATATATATATATATATATATATATATATATATATATATATATAGAGAGAGAGAGAGAGAGAGAGAGAGAGAGAGAGAGAGAGAGAGAGAAAGAACAAAAAGATAAACTCTCTCTCTCTCACACACACGCACACACACACACACACACACACACACACATACACGCTTGGTGTAGCCAAATGTTATAAGACGCTGTGCGCTGACCGCGACGTCAAGGGTTCAAATCCCCCTGAATCCTAAAGGATTTTTTCGGCTATCCCGATTGAGAGAATTGTATTGCGGTCCCTCCCTAACCAAGCCTTTCAAATATCAGCTTGCGTTAGCCTAAGCGTAGTATGACAACTGCGTATGTACTATGGTGGGAATTCAGGCACCTCATGGTCGGCAAAGATCGCAAGTGACCTCGTAGTTAAGGTAGAATAACCATTGTACTGTACCTAGGTTAAGAAACGATACTTAATATAATTATATTAATATTTCTTTTTCTTTTCTTTGCAGGGGTAAGTTCACGTTGGTTCCGTACTTGAGTAAGTAGCTGCTTCATAGTACCTGTTAAACTCAAGGTAAGTGTCTGGTGATGTTGTGTTAGCATTATAGTAAGGCCAATCGGGTCTTTCGTATAGTATTTATATTCTGACTATTATCAAATGGTTCCATTCAGCTTAAAAAAGACCTGTTGGAAGGTTAGTGAAGATCTATTTCACTGCTCTGATTCATAGGGTCATTTCCGAATATATTATCTTATTAGCACGTGTAATTATGATTCTTTCTGCACATTATCTCTTGTTAAGCTTTTCAGTTGTGTGGTATTGAGTTTAATTTAATTCTGGCTGCCATTTGAGGATTGTATTCAGTTTAGGAAGAACCTCTAAGGGT
Source organism: Paralithodes platypus (assembly GCA_032716605.1). NCBI lineage: Eukaryota > Metazoa > Arthropoda > Malacostraca > Decapoda > Lithodidae > Paralithodes > Paralithodes platypus. The sequence continues at coordinate 2,118,857 of CM064489.1, forward strand.
CATGTGGGTTCTATTTAGCTCACGTAAACCCCTAAATCACACAGATTTTTTATTATGCCACATACAAAAATGTATCATGACATACGGAAAGCGTTAACCTGTTTCCAGTGGAGCTGCACTAAAATACACCTCTTTTGTATCAGTATTATTATCATATATATATTTTTTCTCTCCAAGGCATAGATAGGTTCTGGATAGGCTCAATTTTTTCCTTGCCTTCACGTTCTCAGCAACCTTCTATTTTTAACTGATCCGGAATCCCGAAAACATAGGAAAAATATAGAGACGTGAACTGGAAAAATATGATTGGGACAGTTATATGTAGATTATATATGTGTTATCCTGTGTGTGTGTGTGTGCGAGAGAGAGAGAGAGAGTGTGTGTGAGAGTGAAGGGGGAGTGGAATAAGAGATAGCGTGAAAGATAGTATTTTTTCCTCGATATCTGATTTACAAAAAAATATGAATTTAGATTAACTGATGTATATAGTGTGTTTTGATGAACATGTATGCAATATAACAAAGTTAATGGAAATCAGACCAAGAGAGAAGAATAAACAAGTCATTATTATTATTATTATTATTATTATTATTGTTGTTGTTGTTGTTGTTATTATTTGTATTGTTATTATTAATGTCGTTGTTATTGTACAGACATGAAAGGCGTGGTACAACACATAAGAAAAGCATTACCGAAAATGACTATGGTCCGGCACTGCATCCGGTCTAAGTGGCCATTTTGGAAACGAAGAAAAATTAGTGGAATATTTCACTTCGTCACGACTCGATCTGAAATGCACTTGTCTTGTCCAAAGGTTGAGTTAGCGTGGGAATCAGGAACACACGTACACATATACAAGCTTATACATATATAAACACATAATAAACACATAATAAACACATAAACACATATATATAAACACATATATATAAACACATATATATAAACAAATATATATAAACACATATATATAAACACATATATATATACACATATATATAAACACATACATACACATAGTCAAATATACATACACATAAACATTATACACATATATACACAAACATACATTCATACTGTATATACACATACATACACATATCAAATATACATATACACGAACTAAACACATACATTCATAGACATAAACAAATACACACTTGTATATGCACACACACTCACACACTCACTCACATACAAACAGTTATAAACACTCTTACAGACATCCACATAGATAAATATGCACGCTCACACGATCATAGATATGCCTGTGTGTGTGTGTGTGTGTGTGTGTGTGTGTGTGTGTGTGTGTGTGTGTGTGTGTGTGTGTGTGTGTGTGTGTGAACGGGGTAGTTGAACTGTACACAAGAGAATAAATATTGAAGACATTGAAGATAAAACATTACTAAGAAGAATCAAGTAGTGCCGTTACAGCAGAGAGAGAGAGAGAGAGAGAGAGAGAGAGAGAGAGAGAGAGAGAGAGAGAGAGAGAGAGATATTTTAACAAACAAACTTAGACATATTCATAATATAAATTGATACAAGGATAATACATAGGGAAGCGATAAAAGAGAGAGACTTACGGTATACACTTTTGACGAAAAACAAATACTCAATCAATTGTAATTAGGGAAGGGCCATGAACACCCCTTGGAATGCTTGAGAATACGGCCTTAAGAAGTTTGGTGGGAACAAATAAAAGTGGGAAAGCTATAGTATATACTGTATGAGGAAGGAGGAAGTTGAGAGAAAGGGAAGTTGTGTGTGTGTGTTTGTGTGTGTGTGTATATGTGTTTGTGTGTGTGTATATGTGTTTGTGTGTGTGTATTTGTGTGTGTGTATCTGTGTTTGTGTGTGTGTGTGTGTGTTTGTGTGTGTGTATCTGTGTTTGTGTGATTGTTTGTGTTTACCGTTGTGTGAACGAGAGAGAAAGATAGAGTGTTTGTGTATGTGTGAGCATAACTGTGGCTGTATGTGTATGTATCTATGTGCCTGTGTTGTGACTGTTTTAAGTATGAATATGTGTGTGTGTGTGTGTGTACGACAGGAAGTGCGAGTGTTGGTAGCGATGGGGTCACGGTGGGTGAGCTCGAGTTCACGAAAGTTACGCGGAATCCACAGACCTTGCCGACTTTATCAGACAGTCCGGCCATATTGTATTTTTATTAATTTCACCACATCTCTAATCTAATAGTTGCAACTAAGTGAACAGGAATGCTAGTGCTGTAAATAGTATCTCCAAAATAACCACTTCAACCAACTTTTTTGTGAATGTGAAAAAGTTAGATGAAAATAGCCCAAGTACAGGATAATTCGTCGTAAAGATTGAAGTAGATTTAAAGACCCTGGGCTAAGACTTATTCGTGATGTTATTAGCCCTTTCACGCATTTATGACGCAGAGGTTGCCAGATTAGCAATAAGAAATAGAGTTATCTCACTCTTATAATTACCTCTCCAAAATTAGTTTTCTGCCCACAGCTAACTCAAAGACAACTACAGAGGTTGAAGTAACTAAACTAAAGGTTTCTAAATACCCCTGATGGTAATAAAGGCTTTAAAGTATCCACAATAGGCTCAAAATCGCGTCATATGCGTGAAAGTGTTAAAAGAGGAAGGGGAAGAGAGAGAGAGAGAGAGTGAGAGTGAGAGGCTAAGAAAGAGGGTGTGTGTGTGTGTGTGTGTGTGTGTGTGCGTGAGAGGAAGTGACAGTGGGAACAGTAGGTGTGAAGGGGTGGGGGTGATTGGGGGGGGGGGGAAGGGGGTCATAAGGTGTAAGTATTAAAGAGAGTTATACCACCACCCTGTGTGCGTGAGGGAGGGGGGGGGGGGGGGGGGAATGAAAGACAACAACATAAGACACACAGATACATACACGCATTCATATACACAAACACACACACACACACACACACACACACAACGAGGCTGCTTGTAACTAAGCTACCATATATACAATAATGAAGAACAAGAAACCACAGTAAAATAATCCTACTGTTTTCTTTATTAACGTCCTCCCCCTCACTCTCACTCTCACTCTCTCTCACACACACACTCTCTCTCTCTCTCTCTCTCTCTCTCTCTCTCTCCCTCATGCACACACACACACACACTCTCTCTCCTGCTCGCTATCGCTCTCTCTTTCTCCCTTGCTCTTTTAATGACATCACGAAAACCTCTTGGCCATTCACGCATCGGTTTCTGTGTTACGTTCTCTTTCTATCTATCTATCTGTCTTTCTATCTTTCTATCTATCTATTTATCTAGCCATCTACCTGTCTGGCTATCTATCTATCTATATCTCTCTCTTTCTCTCTATTTTGGTCTCTCTCTCTCTCTCTCTCTCTCTCTCTCTCTCTCTCTCTCTCTCTCTCTCTCTCTAATATACTGTATACTGTATATATATATATATATATATATATATGGGGGAGGCACTCGCTACAGGCAGTTCTGTCTTTTGTCTCCCTCACTCACATACAACAAAATATATATATATATATATATATATATATATATATATACCTCTATCTATGCCTATCTGTATGTCTGTCTATCTATCTTTCTTGCTATATATCCTTCTATATCCATCTAAGTTTGTTTAACTATTTCACCTAACTATCTAGCTATACGAAGCTCATGTGCAGATATGGTCCCAGGTTTATTCAACGTTTCGCCTTCTACGGCTTCTTCAGGAATACAACATATATGGAAGTACAGTCAACTTATACAGTATATACTTATATGTGCTTCCATATATGTTGTATTCCTGAAGAAGCCATAGAAGGCGAAACGTTGAATAAACCTGGGACCATATCTGCACATGTGTTTTTAACCATAAATGTTGCAGCCTACGCTGTTTCTTTCTTATATGAAGCTACTGTATATACTTACCTAGCTTTAACTATTTCTCCCCCCCCCCTCTCTCTCTCTCTCTCTCTCTCTCTCTCTCTCTCTCTCTCTCTAATGACATCACGAAAACCAGTTATAAGCCACTCACGAATCACAAACTGCATTATACCCATTTTCTTTTTAGGGTCCGGAAAATGGAGGGGGGTGGGCGATAACTGCATCAAACGGTTCCTGGGGGTAGTACTCACTTTTTATAGACCTCCTTCTCCCTCATGTTTAGCATATTCATTTTTGAGGTTTTAAGATGTTCGTTCCCGTTAGTTTGGCGATTTTGAGACATTTCGCCTATGTTTTATTCAATATTAAGACCTTTCGTGCCCTTTAGGTGTCGTTTTTTTCCTGGTGAACGATAGCGAGCCTCTAATTTTAGAAGGAATCAGCCTTCGGCTGGGAATATTTTCTACCAAAAAAAGTACAAATTTATCTTGAAAGGGGGTCTAGGGGGTGTTTTTCTAAGCTTGATGGAGGTCTAGCGAGGAAACTAAAAAATAATTAAATATATATATATATATACAGTATATATAGCCTATATACCGGTATATATATATATATATATATATATATATATATATATACCAAAAACCAAGCACTCCCCCTTAAAATGGTTGGAGGGTTGTTACGTGAATTTAACTTTTTTTGCGGATGGTTTAAATTGTCTCTTTTTCGGCTTTTGCTTCCTGTTCCTGTTTTTCTTTTTCTTCTGTTTGTCTTCTTCAACTTCATCATTTAAACCTTCTTCTCTGCTATCCTTTCCTTCCACTATTCTTTATTTGGGGTTCTGGCATCTCTATTAGAAGTAAACCTTGACCACCTTATTTGGATCGTAAGGTGTGTGTGGTCAGTGCATCTATGTAATTGTATGTAAATTAGCTTCTGTATTTTATTTTAATTATTATAATTTTGTATTTGTTTGCTATCATTCTTGTCTTCCTTATTATTCTTCTCCTCCTCTCCTCCACCTCTTCCTCCTCTTCCTCCTCCTCCTCCTCCTCCTTTTTTAATGATAACACTCTGCAATAGCAAGTCATTGATCTAATTGCCTTCACTGTCAACATTTAAATGTTAACCCGTTCAATACCAGGGACGTACTTTTTATCATATTTTGGCAACTGTTAGACGATTTTACTTAGGCTAGGAAGGACCTCTAGCAATAGTAAGGCTTCAAAATATCTCAACCAACCCCTTTAGCGACCACAGATACTTTCCGAGCTGCATACTATCGTCTAAATATAGCTAGAATAAGATATAACCCACGTCGCTGGTACTGAAAGGGTTAATGGTAGCATAAATGATACCCATATATATTGTTCTTCGGTGTATCTATTATTATTATCTATTATTTATCTATTATTTATCTATTCACATTACAACACGTGAACAATTGAAACACGTGCATCATTTATGTTATAATTAAGGGGGGATGGGCGTATTTATTAAGGGGGGATGGGCGTATTTATTAAGGGGGGATGGGCGTATTTATTAAGGGTGGGTGGGCGTATTTACTAAGGGGGGATGGGCGTATTAAGGGGGGATGGGCGTATTTATTAAGGGGGGATGGGCGTATTTATTTGCTCATTTATGTTCCCTTTTATTATTATTTCAGTTTCCTCCTTAGACCTCCATCAAGCTTAAGAAAACAGCCCCTAAGACCCTCCTTCAAGATAAATGTGTACATAAGTTAACAAAATAAAGATACTTCATATAATTTCTCCCTTTATTCCATCACTATTTCCAGTGTTGGCCTTCGTTCAATAAGATAACGGAAATTTCCTTCAAGCATAAATAAGATTTACGACTTAAAGAACAACATTGACATATGAATTGACCTTTAAGCCTTCATTAAACCCATGGGAAAATATTCGTGATTACAATTTGTTCGTGGCGGCCGTGAATAATTATCGATCATGTTATTATTCTCGTTACACTCACGAATTTCAAGTTGCCACGAAAGAAATTATATATATTCTGGCGTACATGATACGATTTAACTCGGTTATGGAAGAATATCTAGAACATATGATATCCAATCTATGATATCCAAAACATAAGAGGAAGATAAGATTAAGGTCCTTCGTGATGCCCGTGAACTTCGTATATCGTATTCTTTTCTCATAACACACGAAATTGAAGTTAACACGAAAATAATTATCGTCTTCACTGTACCATGACCCATTCTTCCATCTTGTTCTGGCTATCAGTTGACGATTATATTTAGTTTGTGAAGGATCTCTACAAATCAAAGGAGTTCCAACTATCTTAATTTACCCACTGAGTTTCACACCTCCTACCTAAGCTTAATATAGTCGTCGAATGGTAGCCAGAATAAGAGCAAGAAATTAGTAATATTCGTCGCATTGTCCGTGAACTTCGTATATCGTATCATTAATCTCACGACACACACGAAATATAGGTTGACACGAAAGTAATTGTTGTGAGAGTTGGCGTGTGTCCATAGTGGGTGTGTGGGTGTGTTGTAATGTGTGTGTGTGTGTGTGTGTGTAGTGTGTGTGTGTGTGTGTGTGTGTGTGTGTGTGTGTGTGTGTGTGAGAGAGAGAGAGAGTACAAAGGAGTACAAAGGAAATCAAGCAACAACAGATCTGGTGACCCTTCTAGGCGGCTTATCCTCCATAACACTGAGGATCAATTGTCCAAACAGTGGTTTAGAGTGGGTAAGGGAACATTGGAAAGGGAACTACTGCCCTGAAACTAATGTCCGTGGCAGGATTACGAAGTTAGTAGGGGACAGATGGGTTAGTAACTGAGGGGGGGATAAAATAAAGTTATTCATTTACAAACGCAGTCAGTCGCGGGTTTGATGCGAGATATTTGTCTAGGCGAAGTTTAAATGAATCAACGGTGCTGCAGTCTATAACGTCTCGGGGAAGCCCATTCCACAAGTTGACAACTCGATTGAAGAACAAATTCTTAGATTCGTGCGAGTTAAAAGATTTACCGATAATTTTGCAATCGTTTCCCCGCGTGTAATTAGATTGGTCGATAGTGAAGTACTTACTGCAGTTCATATTGTCGATGAGAGAGAGAGAGTGAGAGTGAGAAGGAGGGGATGTCTGTGTGGTGTGTGTGTGTGTGTGTGTGTGTGTGTGTGTGTGTGTGTATGTGCAGTGTATGTGGGCCTGTGTGTGTATTGTATCTATGTAAATCTATATAAACATTACCCTCCCCCAAACATTCTTTAACTATACATATTCTCACATTTACTCTTCTTACTTCCACTCATTCTCACGTTCCTATCCCCACTTCTCACCTTTTTTCACCATTTGTTTTTCTCCTAATTCGTTCACACCGTTTTCCTCCTCTCATCCTCCCCCCCCCCTCCCCCCCATTGTGTTGTTTACTATACGTTCTCTGTTATCGGTTATTCTTCTTATTCCTTCGTTCTTCCCTATTTCTCAGTTTCGCTACCCCATTCTTTGGCTTCTCATTCCTGCTGTTTGTATGTGTTATTTCTTTCTATATTATAACCTTTCTCTCAGTCTCTTGTTCTTTATTTTTATTCTAATTCACTCACATTCTTCTTCCTCCATCCTCTCTCTCATTCACACATTTTTATATTTTATTATATTGTTATATTATATAATATGAATTAGTAACTATATAATTATATAGGGGGCAGGACGGTAGAAATCCTCCTCCCCTTGTATAATTTTCCTATTCGACGATACAGAGAAAGGGGCGAGGGAATGCGCAATTGGTCCCGGACTCTGAGAATAGAAACTTTAAATGTTGTTTCTGTTCGGGCTCTGTCTCATGTCGGGCACCCCCAGCAATGGGGTACGTGCCTGAGTATATACATACATACAACTATATTTTATTTGTTCTCGTATTTACTATTCCTTTTATTATTATTATATATATATTTTGTGTTTTATTTTACATAACTTATCTCTTTCCCCATCACTCTCCTAGGCCCTAATTTGTCACCCGTTCTCTTTTGCTTGTCTTATTGTTGTCACTCGTTATAATTTGTCACACGTTCTCTTTTGCTTGTCTTATTGTTGTCACTCGTTATAATTTGTCACACGTTCTCTTTTGCTTGTCTTATTGTTGTCACTCGTTATAATTTGTCACCCGTTCTCTTTTGCTTGTCTTATTGTTGTCACTCGTTATAATTTGTCACACGTTCTCTTTTGCTTGTCTTATTGTTGTCACTCGTTATAATTTGTCACCCGTTCTCTTTTGCTTGTCTTATTGTTGTCACTCGTTATAATTTGTCACACGTTCTCTTTTGCTTGTCTTATTGTTGTCACTCGTTATAATTTGTCACACGTTCTCTTTTGCTTGTCTTATTGTTGTCACTCGTTATAATCTGTCACCCGTTCTCTTTTGCTTGTCTTATTGTTGTCACTCGTTATAATTTGTCACACGTTCTCTTTTGCTTGTCTTATTGTTGTCACTCGTTATAATTTGTCACACGTTCTCTTTTGCTTGTCTTATTGTTGTCACTCGTTATAATTTGTCACCCGTTCTCTTTTGCTTGTCTTATTGTTGTCACTCGTTATAATTTGTCACCCGTTCTCTTTTGCTTGTCTTATTGTTGTCACTCGTTATAATGTTCCCTTGTTATCTTACTATTAATTGTCTCCAAATCTTGCAGCACCTAATGTTCCCACCCTAGGATGTAATTAATCTTCTATTATCACCTTTGTATTCCACCGTCTCCCCAATTGTCTATATAATTAATCGTTGACACACACACACAGAGACGCATACGCACACACACACCACACACACACACACACTCACACACACACCACACACACTAGTAACAGCGTAAAAAACACCCACCATGGAACTTTCACTGTAGCCCCAACAACGTGTCCCTACATTAAACACTAATTGTCAGGCTGGCAGCACGGAAGGTTAACTTGGGGAACGCTAAGTACAGTGGCTGTTAAATATTCGAGGTGCAGTTAAAATTATTAGTTTGTCGATTACCTTGATGTGTGAGTACCTGTGATGTTACCTGTGTGAGTAATTTATAGAGAGGGACATTGTTTACACATTTCTAGAATGCGAGATAAAAAGTACTACTCACGGGCATTAAAAAAACACTTGAATATTATCAAAGAATAGTTATAGTAGCTTAAGATGTTCTCGAGTACTGAATTAGGTGTTTGAATATTCATAGACACGACTATATAAACAAAAAACAACCCCACCTTTGACTGTAGTTGGTACGTGCCTCTACATTAAACACTAATTGTCAGGCTGGCAGCACGGAAGGTTAACTTGAGAAACATTGGTATACAATTCATGTAAAATATTCGAGGTGCAGTTAAAATTAATAGTTTGCTGTCCACCTTAGTTCCTTGACTGCGAGAGACCTTTCCTGAGCCTCATAAAGTAGTCTAATGTTAGCCAAAATACAAACCAAAGATATATTTGGATTAAAAGACTTGCTCGATTTATATAATTTTTTTCTTGACTGAAATAAAATCATCTATTGATCGCTATAAGACAGTAAAACGCGTCATCGTACGGAAGGGATTAATGACAAACCTGCATGAAATTCAAGTTACTGACAACTATTTTCGTGTCAAATACGGTTGTATAACTTTTTAACGAGCCTTCCTAATAGCAATATTTCTGAAAGAAGGTTTAATCCATTGCGTAATATTTTACTTGTACATAGAGTTGTTATTTTAAGGCTAGTTAAACATAATATTATATTATTGTTTTTAATATTTATGAATTTATTATTAAATATTTAATTATTTAATATTTAGTTATAATTTGCATCGATTGAGGATGCATGCCCGTTCAACCTGAGAGTGTACGTATAATAAACACCAACCTATGACAACCCTTCAGAGCTCTCACGATGCCAACCTTGACTTTATATTGAGCATGAATTACTCTTGTAAATCAATCATACTATTGTTTTCCTTCCACACATAAAATCACGACGTGCATGCAAATTTATGTGGCCAACTGTACAACATAACAACTCTAAAAGGGTCTGATGTTATAGTCTATTCGCTGTAAGTAGGCGAGCAATCATGACCTCTATCCTCTGTAACTCAAAAAGGGCTAGAGCAAATAGGCTGTAAATTCCCACACCTATTCCCTAGCTGACCCTTCCCAAATGGTAGAAATGTTAGTTCGATTACTCTAGTCGTGTTTGAGTTACAGAGGTTAGAGGTCATGATTTCTTGCCTAGTTACAGCGAATAGACTATACCAACCTTGACTTTATATTGATGATGAATTATGAGTCCATGAGATATGAAGATTCACAATGCCATGAATACAAATATATCGAAACTAGTATTGTCTAGAAAAGGCAGTTTCGGCTCACCTTGATCCCTACAAAGGCGGCGACTTCAGATGAGGTTAACCCTATTAGTAATATGATCGACCGGGACATTTGTCTACCGAAAAATATACAAATTTATCTTGAAAGGGAGCTATAGGGGGTGTTTTTTTTTTTTAAAGCTTGATGGAGGTCTAGCGAGGAAACTAAAAATAGATACATAAAGAAATATATAGACCAACAAATAAGCCCTACCCCCTTAAAGGACTAACTGAGATACAATGAACATTCGGCGATTGAATTGAGTGAGTTAATCACGACTTCAGTTTGTAAGCATATTGAAAGTATTGATACAAAGGCGGTACATTTTCCGCTTAAGAATATCCAGTTCAAACCGACATGCAAGATTAAGACTCTCTCTCTCTCTCTCTCTCTCTCTCTCCCTCTCTCCCTCTCTCTCCCTCTCTCTCTCTCTCTCTCTCTCTCTCTCTCTCTACTAGAAATAAGTCCTGCTCACCTCGTTTGGATCGTAAGCTCTGTGTGGCCAGTGTATCTATGTAAATCTCTCTCTCTCTCTCTCTCTCTCTCTCTCTCTCTCTCTCTCTCTCTCTCTCTCTCTCTCTCTCTCTCTCTCTCTCTATCTCTCTCAGTATTGGTGATTTCAACGGTACAGCGAGTAGTGAGCGTTCGTGTCTAAGTTAAATTAGCTTAATTATTAGTCTGCCAGCCTCTCTCTCTCTCTCTCTCTCTCTCTCTCTCTCTCTCTCTCTCTCTCTCTCTCTCTCTCTCTCTCTCTGTGTATCTATCTATCTATGTAATGTATGTATCTATCCAATATCTGTCTACCTATCTAGTATTGGTGATTTCAATACTACAGTAAATAGTGAGCGCTTATGCCTGAACACAATGAGCTTAACTGTGCGCCTGCCAATCTTTCTATCTCATACTATCCCTCTCGCGAACACACACACACACAGTATATATATATATATATATATATATATATATATATATATATATATAATGTGGTAATAATGTGACGGTGGTGGTGTTGGAGGGACTAATTGAAATAAGTAAAGAGTAAAGAAGGTAGAGTAGCAATTTGTACCAAGGCTCAGTGAACCAAATATACATAACCGAATATTATACCGTGCGAGCTTCGGTAATTTTGTGGTAGTGTATTTATTTAACGAGTGTAGTGAATGGGGTTAATGGGGTTATTATGTGATGGTGGGCGTGTTGCTAGGGCTAAATAAAAATATGAATACAAAATAAACTTGAAAACAAAATTATACCATATTTCAATATATATACTGTATATATATATATATATATATATATATATATATATATATATATATATATATATATATATTAGTAGTAGTAATAAATTAGTATTATTAGTAGTAGTATTACTATTATTATTATTTTTTGTTTTTTTTGTATTGGATATACAGTATGTAAACTTATCCAGGGTAGTGATTTGGTAAAGGTATACAAAGTGACCATAGGGGGAACAGTAAACTAGACAGAATATATAACCATGGGAAACCCGGTCATTTTGTGGTTGTATGTTCACCTAACGAGTGTAGTGAATGTAGATAAAGTGGTAATAATGCAATGGTGGTGTTGGAAAGACTAACTAAGAAACATACACAAGGAAATTAGGAAACACAATTATATCATTTTTGCGAAGCCAGAATAAAAAGTGTCAAAATGCGTCGTAATCTTCAAAGGCTTAATATGGTAATAATATGATAATGGCCGTTATTGGAGGAGTTAAATAAATACAAAAAAAATACAAAGGGATGCTAAATCATACCAAGGCATAGGATCCAATGCTTTCTTGGTTGACTATTTGTAAACTATTCTAGAGCAGCGATATAGTAATGGAATACAAACCGTCTATAGGGTATGCATATATTATAACCCATACAGAACACCTACTGTAAGTATCTGAAAACTGGTAATCTTGTGGTTGTATATTCATTTAACGAGTGCAGTGAATGGAGCTGATGTGGTAATTATGTGATGGTGTACATGGTGTGTGTGTGGGAGGGAGGAGGGGGGGTTGTGATGGTGTGTGTGTGGTGGTTGTGATGGTGGTGGTGGTGGTGGTGGCGATGGTAGTGGTGGTTGGGGTGATAGGGGTGGTGGTGGTGACGATGGTAGTGGTGGTTGGGGTGATGGGGTGATAGTGGTGGTGGTGGGGATGGTGGTGGTGGCGATGGTAGTGGTGGTTGGGGTGATAGTGGTGGTGGTGTGGGTGGTGATGATATGGGTGGCGGTTTGGTAGGGCCTGAGGGCGAGACTAAATACTTTGTGACAACAATGTGTGTACCACCAACTCACATTAGACATATTCCATTTACCCATTGATTTACGTTAGCATAGGTCAGCTTAGTTCAAATTTAGGTCAGGTTAGGCTAAGTTAGGTCAGTCGGTTAAGTTTGTTTAGGTTAGGTCAGGTTTAAGGTTAATTTTGGTAAGGTACAAGTTTAGGTTAGGTCTGGTTTGAATTTAAGTTTGGTTAGGTTAGGTCAGGTTTAAGATTAAGTTTGGTTAGGTCAGGTAATTGTTATGGTTAAGTTGGGTTAGGATAGGTAAGGTAAAAAAAAAGTAGGTTAGGTCTGGTTTGAATTTAAGTTTGGTTAAGCTAACTTTGGTTAGGTCAGGTAATTTTTAAGGTTAGGTTTAATTATTTTAGGTCAATTTTATGGCTAAGTTTGGTTGGGTATTGTCAGGTTTAAGATTAGGTTAGGTAATTTTTAAGGTTAAGTTTGGTAAGAATAGATCAAATCAAAGGGTAGGTCGGGTTGCGTTAGGTTTGATTTAAGGATAAGTTAGGACAGGATAGTATACAAGACCTCATATTTCTAAATCAAGTAGAATGGAGGTAGTTTGGTAATATAATACAGAGCGTGAAAAGAATATGTGTACCGCTGTCTCATAATATACTTGATTTATGTAACCTTTGAATTTAGTTTGATTAGGTTAGTTCAAGTTAGGGTTTGTTAAGTTAGAATAGCTTAACTCTTTGAGGATCATGGCGCGTTTTTTACAGTTTATTCTGGCTATCATTAAACAATTTAATACGTCTTGGGAAGGATATGTAGTAATTAAGAGAGTTAAGATTATCTGAATTAACCCCAGACTTCCATACAACCTTCGTAATCTGATTATAATCGTCTAATGGTAACCAGGAAACAGAAAATAAATGCAATATCGTATTATGAAAAGGTTAAATTAGGTTAGCTAAATATAGGTTATGGAAATTTATGTTAGGTTATATTTGATGTACAGTATGACAATGCTAGTTAGTTATTGGTTTAGATATACGATTACAAACACTATACATTAATTTAGAGAGTGCAACGAGTGGAGATTAACATAAGTATAGGATTACCATTAAAGTACTATGCAAATAAACAACCCAATATTACTAGTGTCCCATGTGTTTATATATTCACTTAGTAAGTACAGTGTCGGCGACTGTGGAGGTAGTGTGGTAATATAATGGTGTGGGAGGAACTAAATACAGTGTGTGGCAACATTAAAGTGTACCGCTATCCCAAGGGCGACCTGCCCACCTCCACCAGCACCACCACCACCACCACAGATAGCGACCCCACCCATACCACCACCACCACCACCACCACCACAGCTAGCGACCCCACCCCTACCACTACCACCACCACCACCACAGATAGCGACCCCACCCCTACCACTACCACCACCACCACCACCACCACAGATAGCGACCCCACCCATACCACCACCACTACCACCACCACAGCTAGCGACCCCACCACCACCACTACCACCACCTCCACCACCACCTCCACCACCACCTCCACCACCTCCACCACCACCACCGCTAGCGACCCCACCCCTTAAGCTGTTTGCATCCTGGGCTCATTTATTTAGCACACACGCTGAAGAATGGAAAACAGATAAATTGAAGGTCATCCCCCCCCTAATGTAAGCCCCCCCCCCCCCCTAATGAAAAAAATATATATATGCATAAATGAATAGAAAAATAAATAATGAAAACATGAAATAAAATAAGATAACAGAGAGATAACTACATAAGAATTCATATTATCACCAACCCACCAATTAAAAGAGCTGCCGTCAATACCCAATCATATATGTATCAAACCCAAGCCAGACAGTCCAATGTTCTTTTATCTCCCAGAGGCTTCAAATCATGACTTTAAGGGAAAGTTTTTAGTATGTTCCCTAGACCTCCATCAAGCTTAAGATTACACCCCCTAGACCACCCTTCAAAAAAAATGTGTACATTTTTCGGTAGAGGTCCAGGGAGCACACTGAAATCCTTCCTTAAGATGGGGATGAGTCAATTTCTAGCTAGCTTTTCAAAACAGGCTGTAAGTCTCTTAAAGATTCAATACATTCCATTGTGTTTATAGGTATTATGGTTCATGACTGTGTATATATATAGTTTACGTACAGAAAGAGACATCATCATCATCATCATCGCTTCATTGTCTGTTGGTGGCTTGGGGTAATTCCTTTTACAGAGAGAGAGAGAGAGAGAGAGTGAGAGTGAATGTGTGTGTGTGTGTGAGAGAGAGAGAGAGGTGTGTGTACTGTGTAGGTATTATGGTGCATGACTGTATATATATAGTTTACGTACAGAAAGAGACATCATCATCATCATCGCTGCTAGTGTGACCCCACCCTCATTGTCTGTTGGTGGCTTGGGGTAATTCCTTTTACAGAGAGAGAGAGAGAGAGAGAGAGAGAGAGAGAGAGAGAGAGAGAGAGAGAGAGAGAGAGAGAGAGAGAGAGAGAGAGAGAGAGAGAGAGAGAGAGAGAGAGAGAGAGAGATGATACAATATATACTGGTATCTATTATATATAAATATATCAATGCTATATATTTTTTGCATTTTAAATGTGTTTCGCTATAGATAATTCCACGTTTCATCACTGGAATTTTAGCTGTAAGAACACCATATAATGTCGTGAAGTTTAGAGAAGAAAAAAGAGAGAGAGAGAGAGAGAGTAAGATATAGAGAGTGAGTGAGGGTGAGAGGGGGGGGGGGGGGGAGCGAGAGAGAGGGGTGTGAAGGTATTGTGGCCCATGACTGTATATTGAGTTTGCGTACAGAAAGAGACACATCATCGCAGCGAGTGACCCCACCCTTAGGTTAATTCCTTTTCGAGAGAGAGATAGAGAGTGAGTGAGGGTGAGAGAGCGAGAATGAGTGGAAAATATAGATTTACAGAGAGTAGCCAGACATACAAAAATACATCCACAAATACATCCACAAATACATACATACATACATACATACATACACGCACACATATACATTAAGCTACACAACAATCATATAGGAAGAATATATATACATACAAAATATATACATACAAAATATATACATACAAAATAACATACCTCACCACTGCTAGCAACCCCACCCCTTTACCCGCATGCAACTTGGAATATCAGGTTAATTATTCTTACACAAGGAAACGGATACACTGAGACCATATGACTAGAAAAACACTAGATAAACAGACAGTATACATTAATACATATGTACAGCATACATACACACCAAGTATACAATAATACATACATAATACATACATACACACCAAGTATACAATAATACATACATAATACATACATACACACCAAGTATACAATAATACATACATACACACCAAGTATACAATAATACATACATACACACCAAGTATACAATAATACATACATAATACTGTACATACATACACACCAAGTATACAATAATACATACATAATACATACATACACACCAAGTATACAATAATACATACATAATACATACATACACACCAAGTATACAATAATACATACATACACACATATACACAATAATACAATACATACATACACACCAAGTATACAATACATAATACATACATACACACCAAGTATACAATAATACATACATACACACCAAGTATACAATAATACATACATAATACATACATACACACAAAGTATTCAATAATACATACATAATACATACATACACACCAAATATACATTAATACATATGTACAGCATACATACACACCAAGTATACAATAATACATACATAATACATACATACACACCAAGTATACAATAATACATACATACACACCAAGTATACAATAATACATAATACATACATACACACAAAGTATTCAATAATACATACATAATACATACATACACACCAAATATACATTAATACATATGTACAGCATACATACACACCAAGTATACAATAATACATACATAATACATACATACACACCAAGTATACAATAATACATACATAATACATACATACACACCAAGTATACAATAATACATACATAATACATACATACACACCAAGACAGACAACAAATGTACAATCACGATCATTAATTCTGATACATGTGAAACCTCGAGTATTTTAAAAGAACCTCTAAAATTCAAATATCAGGTAAATAATTAATACAATTTTATTCAGTTCGAGACAGCTAAGAACATATATGAACCAGCATTAACGGCCGCGACTGTACATACATACATATACACACATATAAACATACATACATTCATACATACATACATCCATGTACTGTATATACATATGTATATTCAACCATTCATTCATACATAGACACCAAAAATGCATACATACGTACATACATACATAAATATATACAGTATATAGAGCACATCTACATACATACCGGTACAGCCCCCGCCATGTGTACTAGTGACCCCACCCTCATAGCATGCAGTGTGGGTTCATTACTCGCACACACGCACAAGCATACACAGACCATAGAATTACAGTCACACAGATGCAAAAAATGTACATGTCAGAAAGAAAAGAAAAACATATATATATACAGTATATATATACTAAATACATATCATGATAACAAACAACACACATAACACCTTTATTAACTACAGACACACTAAATACATATGTAGTTTACACATTCCGTATACATACAGACAAGCAGGCATATAAATAAGCCTTTCAGCATACCATGACGTATTCTGACGTGTTTGACTACTGTATTATTATTTATTGTTTTATTTATTTATATATATATACCGGTATATATATATATATATATATATATATATATGTAGTATATATATATATATATTTTTTTTTTTTTTTTTTTTTTTTTTTTACAAGCAGTCTAGTAAGGACCATTAGCTCTGTTGTTGTTTGCCTTCCTTTGTATTCCTTTGTATTAAGATTACATATATACTGTGGGATTGTAAGGGATCATTTATATTGATTTTACCGTTTGATTGCGAGAGGTCCTTCCTAAGCCGTATACAATTGTCGACTACCAGTAAATATAACTTCAACGCATAGTGGAAGGGAAACAATGCGAATAACAAGCGTTGCAAAGCACTGGTGGCCTCCGTCGAACGCTGGCAATCACCAACCCGCTCCCTACCCTTCTCCTTCCTAGTCTCTCTCCGGACTGACAATTCTTTCGGCTGATCCAGTCCAAGAAGAAGAAGAAGAAGAAGAAGAAGAAGAAGAAGAAGAAGACGATGATAAACAACAACAAAAGTAAGACGAGTGGTAATAAGACTTTCCTCGGTTCCAGACGGAGACAAAAAACACTAGACTCCCCCCCCCCCCCCTCCCTTCCGTCTGATTCCATCGCTGGTTCATTCCTTTTACAGACAAGACACATGCTTCTCGAGTTGACTTTTTGCATTTAGACAGATAGACAACACACTAGCAACAGACAGACGAATATATAACAGAGAAGAAACAGGCAGCTCTTTGTACACTCGGATTCTATAGTCTCTAGCCCACTCGTAAGAAGTCGTGGATCCGATATTTTTTGTAATGCAATTCTAATTATCTTGATTGATTTTTGGATAGAACTTGCTTTTCGATAAATAGTATATAGGCTATATTTTTTAAAGTTTATAATAAAAATGATATATATATATATATATATATATATATATATATCCGAGATGAATATTAGTGGACATATAAAAATACCATACAATCTGTACGTCCTGATACTAAACTGGTGATATGTTTGCATGTCCTACTAGATATACAGATATGTCTAAATCAAAGATGCATAATAGTTAAAGTTCAGTAAAGGAATGAAACCCGATCTTTAAGTCGTGATGGTGGGCAGTGGGTCTCTTTGTTAGCGCCATATTTACTGAATGTGTAAATTAAATCAGGTTGATAGTCATAATTGTTACCTTGGTGTAGCCCGTGGCCGCCACACCCCACTGAGAGAGAGAGAGAGAGAGAGAGAGAGAGAGAGAGAGAGAGAGAGAGAGAGAGAGAGAGAGAGAGAGAGAGAGAGAGAGATTATCATTGTTCACACGTTGGCTGTTATACCTACTGTATAATGCATTAGCAATACCAGTTTAGTGCTCACTACTTACACCATCATTGAAATCACCAAGGACAAAATATATTGCGTATGTGTGTGTGTGTGGGTGAGTGAGTGAGTGAGTGAATGAGTGAGTGAGTGAGAGAGAGAGAGAGCAGAGAGCGACACAGAAATTGACAGACATATCATATAAAACAATAAAGATAACGATAATCAGATAAACTAATTAACAACTAAAAATAACTCCAACGCAATCCTTCGTAATATCAACAGCCAATTTAAACAGCAATATTTCCTACCCCCCTCCTATCCCTTATCAGACATTGAAGGACACGTCAGTACTTGGGTGAATGAATCCAGCAAAAAACAGTTCACATTGTTTATATACTCACACACTTAAAAATTAATCTGAGAGCCAGAGAGAGAGAGAGAGAGGGGGGGGGGGGAGGGGGGGGGGGGTAATATAGGCGGATCCCACTAATAATGGTTTGATAGCTGATGAGTTTCAGGCTATAAGGAAGTTGAATGTAAAGGCATTATATTGTAAGATATAATGAACTTGTACTACATACTGTATACTGTATACATCCGCTAGACAATATTGCACTCAAACACACGCATACAAATACTCTCTCTCTCTCTCTCTCTCTCTCTCTCTCTCTCTCTCTCTCTCTCTCTCTCTCTCTCTCTCTCTCTCTCTCTCTCTCTCTCTCTCTCTCTCTCTCTCTCTGTTTCTCTGTATATATATATATATATATATATATATACTGTATATACTGTATATTCGTTTCCCTCTTATTGATTGCAGTATGAATTGCAATATATCTTAGTCGGTGTCAGTGGACTTTTAAGTACAATATATCACACTGTTGTGCTCCCTAATACATGGACCCAAATTAATTTGACCTTATATCAATGGACTCCCAATGGTGTATGGATTAACCTTATATCAATGGACTCCCAATGGTGTATGGATTAACCTTATATCAATGGACTCCCAATGGTGTATGGATTAACCTTATATCAATGGACTCCCAATGGTGTATGGATTAACCTTATATCAATGGACTCCCAATGGTGTATGGATTCAAAATATAATCGTGGTTCAATTGTGCGCGTTGTTAATTTGGCACAATCAAACTCATTATTTTAGTATAACTGAATTATAATTTTGGCGAAACAAAAATTCAAGTATTCGGTTCATTTTGGAATGTCAAATGTTTAGGGGCCTACAGTATTAGGAATCGTCAGTACGGTGCGTTTTCAGCGGTATATGAGATTTGGGGGATGGGGGTGAATTTCTTGCCCCCTGGGCAGCTATTCAAAAATGGCGTAAACGCTAATTTATCGATTGGCTTTAGCCTAGGAAAAATGAATGGAAGAAGCCCAACTATTTTTCCCAAATACTCTACAACCCCCTCGATCCAGCAAAATTAAAATTGGGGCATTATTGTGGGAAATCGTATTTTAGAATAATCGGGAAAGCAGCTCGAAAAGGCATTTTTTGCATTTTTGGACGGCTCCTCTGTCCTAAGATGCCCAAATTAATTTAACTTTGAAGATTATGAAGAATGTTTACGTTTTAGGAAGGATCTGTGGGAAGTATGCACTATCTCAATTAACCCTCTGACTTTCATATACCCTTCCTAATCTTAATAAAAATAGTTTACGAATAGCCAGAAAACAGAAAGTAAATGCGTAATCGGATCTTTACAGGGTTAATTATGACCTAGGCCCATAACAAAAGCGTGGGGTTATAATGTATGTATGTGTACAGAGTGTGTGTGTACAGTGTGTGTGTACTGAGGGTATGTGTACACGGCAGACATTTCCCGAACGCCAAATTTGTCATGGGCGTGTGCTGTGTGTTTGTGTGTATGTGTGTGAGTGTGTGTGTGTGTGTGTGTGTGTAATGAGTTCAAGTATGTGTGGGGGTGTTTGTGCGTGTATGTCTATGTATGTGTGTGTATGTCTGTCCGTGCATGTGCGTTTGTGTATACTTGTGTACGTGTGTGTGTATAATTAGTTCGTGAATGGGTGGGTATTATTTCATTAACAAGTTTGTATGTGTGTATGTGTGTGTGTGTGTGTGTGTGTTAGTTTTTGCTGTGTATCTAAGAACAGAGGAAAGACGACATGTGTGTAGCAATGAGGGCGGTGTTGAATATGGAGAGAGAGAGAGAGAGAGAGAGAGAGAGAGAGAGAGAGAGAGAGAGAGAGAGAGAGAGAGAGAGAGAGAGAGAGAAAGAAAGAGAAAGAAAGAAAGAGAGAGAGAGATAATCTTAAACTTAATGCTTTATTTGTTTTATATACCGTAACGCACCTTTAACATTTACACTAATATACTAAAATTTGCAAAAGTCAACCTTCATGATTGATCTTGAAGTTTGGACTTGACCTTTGATCAATTTGGATGGCCATATTTCCTTAACCTTTTGTAATAAGAAAAATACCTCTGTTGTTGTAAAAAGAGGTAAATAGGAAAGAAGGATGGGTGTTGTTGAAGGAGAAAGAGGTAAATAGGAAAGAAGGATGGGTGTTGTTGAAGGAGAAAGGAATGCTTAGACCAGCTAATTTCTAAAGAACTAGCTAGTAAATTAGAACTGGTTAAAAACAGACTGCATATATTTGTTGTGTGTGTGTGTGAATAAAGGTAAATAAACAAATGATGAACAATAGTTACGTTACTGAACATATAAGCCAAAGTTTGTAGGATCATTCCTAAACATCTACCGTAAGATGCTTTTAACCCTTTCTGTTAACACTCTAAAACCTCCCTGAAGTTTATGAATACTCCTTGAAGCTATTGAAGCCTTTTTAAAGCCATTGATATATCATCTAAGCCTATGTATAACCCCTAAAACCTCAGTCATTCGTCTAAAGCCTTTGATTTTTTATGAAAGCCTCTGAAAACCCTGTGAAGCCTCCTCAAACCTTCCAAGCTTTTTTGTAAGTGATTTAATCATAAAAACTAGTCTTGTTAATGGTGGCCAGAAACTGACGTCGATAACAAGTTTTGAGATAAGAGAACCACAACCTTTCCCGACCAACTTATCTGACCTAATGAGAGGGTCGGGGGAATAACAATCATATATATATATATTTCTTTAAGGAGAGATTTCCACTTGCTATATCTTTTTCTGGACCCCTTTCTCCTGCATGTTGAACCCCATTGCCTTTGTGAATTTAAGGGGTTTGTCCCATTAGTTTGGCAATTTTAAGAACTTTTGCCTCATTTCTGTTAATTTTAAAGCCTTTCTTGCCATTTAGGTGTCAATTTTATCCTGACGAGCGATAGCAAGTTTGTAATTTAAACGGAACCGACCT
This sequence comes from Paralithodes platypus, assembly GCA_032716605.1. Lineage (NCBI taxonomy): Eukaryota > Metazoa > Arthropoda > Malacostraca > Decapoda > Lithodidae > Paralithodes > Paralithodes platypus. The sequence continues at coordinate 2,140,767 of CM064489.1, forward strand.
ACGGCCGGGACATTATTCTACCGACAAATTTACAAATTTATCTTGAAAGGGGGTCTGGGGGTGGAATTTTAAGCTTGATGGACGTCTAGGGAACAAACTAAAAACCTCCCCTTAACTCAACCTGGCTTATGTTGAAGCTACACCTGTCACTACACTCTATATTTTGTATTAATTTATTAATTTATTATTTATCTATTAATTGTATTAATTAATGTATTTGTATTAATCATAACAAATATAGACTATCACCATCGTAAATGTTACTATATCGTCAATCATCCTGGGAAAATCACACGCTTTCATAAATTTCATTTGGGGGTTATTGGTGTTAAGAAAGATTTAAAAAATAATATTCTACTTTACTAAATATGTTCACGTTCAGCAAAGGTAAAGTTTAATTGCCAGGTACAATGGTGTACATTTTAGTCAGACCAGGTGCGTGTATCACCTGATAATTATTGGAGTGCGTTGACTGTTGGTAACTTGTCTTGATATTATCTCTGACTATCTCTTCCACTCACTACCTAGGATACCACGATATAAGGCATAATTAAACTTCTTATTATCATTATTATTATTATTATTATTATTATTATTATATGTATTTTGTATTATTAGTATTAGTAGTAGTAGTAGTAGTAGTAGTAGTAGTAGTAGTAGTGGTAGTAGTAGTGGTATATGTATGAAAAATATTAAATAAAAATCAATGTAGTAGTAGTAAAAAAAAAAAAAAAATAGTAGTAGTAGTAGTGGTAGTAGTAGTAGTAGTAGTAGTAGTAGTAGTAGTAGTAGTAGTAGTAGTAGTTTAAACGGTTCATCGAAATCTTGCTCTTTAGATTTAGTTAATTACTTAGTAATTTAAAGTAACTAATATATTTACCTCTGTCAATCTAAGAGATAAAACTATTTCAATCAAACTTTCATAAACGGCATAAAATCGTCCAATGATAGCCATAATATAATAAAACTGACCCATCGTGGTACTGAAAGGGTTAATGCACTGATGGTAAGTGTGTGGATGTTATCACTATGCTCTGGGTGTCCAACTGTCTCTTACATTTGTGCTTGGATTATAAGGTTGTCAATTTACGGTTCTATTCTTAAGGGGGGAGGATTCGTTTTTTCTGCCCCCCCCCCCCCCTTCTCCCGCATGTTTAGCCCCATTAGTTTGGCGATTTTAAGAACTTTCGCAACATTTCTGTGTCCGGCTGTCTCTTTCAGTTACATTTAGATTATCAGGCTGTCAATTTATGGTCCTATTGTTAACCCTTTCACTACATTAACACTCTCTGGTCCGACGCTTTGGGCTTTATTTTGATATTTTGTTTAACTAGTATTATTTACTTGGCTCCTAGGCAACGAAAACGCCTCCCCAGACTATAATATGCACACCAGACCCCCTTCAAGCTAAATTTGTACAGGCTGATTTGTATCCAATTACAAGCTCGCTATCTCTCGCCCAGAAAAAGAATCGACGCCTGAATGGGGAGGAAAAGGGTCTTATTGGTGTTATTCTCGCCAAACTAACGTGGTGAAACGTCTTAAAATCTCCAACTAATGGAGTGAAACAGGGGAGATCCATACAGCCCTCCCTCGGAACAAATAGGGTTAAACAACTCGCACCCAACGATGCTGATCACCACTTTATAATCAACGATGCTGATCACCACTTTATAATCAACGATGCTGATCACCACTTTATAATCAATTTTGGTCCACACTATAAAAAGGAACATCATTAAATGTATAGTTTATGTCGCTCGTATATAATTATATTCTCTTATAATTATACTGTCTTAAGGGCAGAGGGGTCGTTATTCTGGTCCCCCCTTCTTCCTCATGTTTAGCCCCATTAGTTTTCAGATTTTAAGACGTTCGGCTCATTAGTTTGGCGATTTTAAGACCTTGCGTCCCATATATTTGTCAATATTAAGAGTTTTCGTGTCATTTAGGTGTCGATTTTTCCTGGTGAGCGATGGCAAGCCTGAAATTTAAGACAAACCGGCCTTCGGCCGGGAAATTTTTCTACCGAAAAATGTACAAACTTATCTTGAAGGAGAGCCTTGGGCGGGTGGTTTTTTAAGCTTGATGGAGGTCTATGGAGGAAACTAATACAATAATGGAAACATATAAAACAAATAAATAATTATATTATATGTAAAGATAATATAAATAATATAATATATAAAGATAATGTAATATATAGATAATATAATAATGAAAATATATAAAAAGGATACATAAATGAGCAAATAAGTACGCCCGTCCCCTCTTAAGCTCTGACGGTGAGTTGATAAAAAACAAATGATATTGTATAATTCAAGGACCGTTAAGTTGCTGGAGGAGGTAAAAAAAGGATTAGTAATCGTAGAACAGTATTGTTAGTGGATCACACCCTTTATATAATATCAAGAGTCATTGTAAATCCCTCCTTTCTCTCGCTCTCGCTCTCGCTCTCTCTCTCTCTCTCTCTCTCTCTCTCTCTCTCTCTCTCTCTCTCTCTCACACACACACAGATACACACGCACACACACTACATCTTGTTTGTGTGTGGTTTTACTGCTTAAAGGGGTCTCACTATTTTAACCAAACTCCAAATGATTAAGACTTAGAGAGGATTGTCCTGACAAATCGAAGCTTATCCCTCACTACCACAAGTGCCTTTCTTCACTAAAGATAATGTCGGACAGGATTCGAACTCACTCACTCCAGATATTTGTGTGACTGTTGGACACCATATCTACTCGACCATCAGCGAATACAAAGGGTTGTCATTACATGTGTCATCAGAGAAGCTCCATAATAGTACTGGGATGATTAAAATCGTGTCGTTGATCCGAGCTGGCGGTGTGGGATGGTGGGTGATGGTGGGTGGGGATTATGTGTAAACTATCTTCCACGAGCCTATAACCTGGTTCTTCAAGTAAACACTAAGGTTGCTTCCTTTATATCCGCTCATGGCCGAGTGGATGCGGTGCCCAATTATCCCAAAAATATCTGAAGTGAATGGGTTCGAATCCTGGTCAGGATACCCGTCTCCCAACCTTTCTTCACACTGAGAAAGACCTATTCTGAACCTGTCCAAATACCCGTGTCATAACGCCAGCCATCCTATAGGTAATGGTATCATCCACTCTCAGACAGCAACCACTTTTTGAGGAGTTCCCCCTTGGTCTATTTCTTTCTTACACCCCTCCCTGCAACTAGTGGTCAGGTACTAGTTTTTCCTATCTCCCTCCCTAACCCCTCACTCTCACTTTCACGTTCACACACACACACACTCTCTCTCTCTCTCTCTCTCTCTCTCTCTCTCTCTCTCTCTCTCTCTCTCTCTCTCTCTCTCAAAATAGTAAATTAAATATAACACAGTAGCTCTCTCACACCAATACACTCTCTCCTTCTCATTCTCACTCACAATCTCCCCCCATCTCCCTCATGTTGTTACCCCTTCCTTCAGCCAGCCAACCAGTAAAAAAAAGTAACCAGTTGTCAATGGTCGTCGCCTGGCTGACCTTGCAACCGAGAAGAAACACTTGCACTTTCAACGCCCATAAATTATTGTACTATAATATACTCTCTAACACTCTCACTCTCTCTCACACTCTCTCTCTCTCGCTCTCTCTCTCTCTCTCTCTCTCTCTCTCTCTCTCTCTCTCTCTCTCTCTCTTATAATAGTAGATAATCAAATAACACAGTAGCTCTCTCACAGAAAAACACACTCTTTCTCAGTCTCGTTCTCACTCACAATCTCTCTCTATCCCCCCTTCTCCCTCATGTTGTCACCCCCTCCCTTAGTTACTTCAGCCAGTGAGGTAAACAGTTGCCAATGGTCGTCGCCTGGTTGACCTTGCAACCGAGAGAACAACACTTGCACTTTCAACGCTCATAAATTGTTGCACTGTACAGCCGCGTGCTAAAGTTTATTTCCTCCCTCATTCACTTAAACTTAATGAGTACTTTGTTTTCTCTCTCTCTCTCTCTCTGTCAAAATAGGGGCAAATATCGACATTTTCAGTTTTTACTACCTAGCAAAAAAAATATTGCTAATGACCTATGAACAAAACTTTAATATGCAAGTTTTGTTTTCTTCAATATAATTAAAGAGTATTTATGTATTATTTCAAGCGAGGATATTAGACTTGAATTGTTGAATGTGTATCATGATTTTTGGTGGCAGCTGTACCCGATAAACCTGATGCAGGGGTGCCTAGTGCGCAACACAGTCGGTAATTTCAAGGACCACTTAGGTCCTTGAAATTACCGACTTACATAGGCACACACACATACTTAAGATACATACTTAAGATACATACACAGTACACATACACACACACACATACATGCACAGGAAACCAAAATTATTGTACCATTACGAAATTTAATAGGTATCACCTTGCGAGATTTTACTGTACATTTCATACACATTAAAGCATAATGTATTACAACATTATATATATACATATATATATATATATATATATATATATATATATATATATATATATATATATATATATATATATATTATAATTTAATGTGTATAATACGACTTACTTAATTATTTTGTATTCGTTAACTGCTCAATTATTCAGGTTAAAAAACCATCAGGCAATAACTAAGATCTTATTAACGACAGGCAGAGTAACAGATGTTGAAGTAAGGAAAAACAAATATATAATGAAATATAATAAAATAAAAGTATGTCGTCATGATTAAAATGGCAGTGAAACTCGTGAATCGTGTTAAGTCCAGACAGAGGGTAGCTAGAGGTAATAGAGTAATGGAGTGTGGACATCTTGCCTGTGGACGCCCTTTTGGTGCCTTAATTTTCAAACAGGGGGAGGGGGGGGGGGGGGGAATATTTGATATTTAATTTTAGATCGTGTAGAAAATGTATACAAATAACAAATAAAACTCAAGCGAAAATTTCCCCTTGCGGGAATATATATATTTGAGCATGAAGAGTAGACAATATTTCCAGTGGTACCAAGATGGCGGAGGTTGGCCGATCCCTGTTACTATAGGTACTCAAGGGGTTGGCCAATAGACTCGATGAACTTGAATTTTTTAACACGGTAATTCACTATGTTGCAAAGTCTGGATCAGTTATTGCAAACTGGACATATAGTGTGTTGAGAAAGTTAGGAAAATACATGATTGGGATAAAAACAAACACACACATACACACACTAGTACACTCTTACTCTCTCTCACTCACACACACACACACACTAGTACACTCTTACTCTCTCTAACTCACACACACACACACACACACACACACACTAGTACACTCTTACTCGCTCTAACTCACACACACACACACTCACACAACACAACACATACACACCGGGCTACCATTTGTTTAATACAAAATGTACCATTATTAGTAGTAATATAATTATTATTAGTATTATTAGTAGTATTATAAGTACAGTAGTAGTAGTAGTGGTAGTAGTCGTAGTAGTAGTAGTAGTAGTAATAGTAGTAATAGTAGTAGTAGTTGTTATATTTATTGCTGTTGCATTTTTTAATAGCATATGTTTACTTTTAATTACAAACGCACGCACACGCACGCACTAACAACAGGACACGCAACCTCATCCATCAACGAGAATGAAAACTATCTCACAATTTTCCGAGAGTCCATAATTACCCCTTGCTTAACCTTGGCCTAACTGTTACACCTTCATTCACCCCCTCAGATCACAGGTGGTAGATTCATTATTTAATTTGGGTACCACTAGACGATTTTATGCAGTTTAGGAAGGAGCTGTGGTACTCAGAGGGGTAAACTCGAACTCGTATAACTCGTATAACTCGTATAACTCGTATAACTCGTATAACTCGTATAACTCGTATAACTCGTATAACTCGTATAACTCGTATAACTCGTATAACTCATTAACTCATTAACTTACACAGATCTTTTATAAACTTAAGGGGAGATCCTTCACTTTTTTATTTTGTTTTTTTATTTATTTAATATTGTTCTAGTTTCCTCGCTAGACCTCCATCAAGCTTAAAATGAAGCCCCCTAGACCCCCTTTCAAGATAAATTTGTACATTTTTTGGTAGAAAAATTTCCTGGCCGAAGACCGATTCCTCTTAAATTACAGGCTCGCTATCGCTCGCCAGGAAAAAATCGAGACCTAATTGACAGGAAAGGTCTTAAAATTGACAGAAATGGGGCGAAAGTTCCTAAAATCGCCAAACTAATGGGTCTAAAGATGAGGGAGAAGGTGGTCTATAAAAGCGACTCGTCTCCCCTTAACGTGTTAGACATGATACAAGAACACCGTGTAATGTTGTAGTGAAAGATTTAAACGAGTTAGTTTGAAACCGTTGGTTTAATTATGAAATGTCTTGCCTGAGCTTTAATAAAGTATAAAGTTTACCTGATTCGACTGTAAGAGACGTTATTATACTGATATGTTGGGTAAAAGTCCTTGGCAAGTTTCAAGTTATTTATTTATTTAGCCAAATATATTTTACATGCTTACAGTATGTCTCCATTTACAAAGACACATATATTAACAGTCCTGGCTAAGCCTTATGGGAGCATGAAAGCTCTCTTAAAATATATTAACAGTCCTGGCTGAGCCTTTTGGGAGCATGAAAGCTCTCTTAAAAGGCACATAAGAGATCTTAAAGTGGTTACAAATATACATTGCAATAATCATTTAGAATTATCTTTACTGAGACCTACTCTCCGTATTTAACACACAAGGTTATTCTAGTTACCTAAACCATGTTAACTATTGGTATTCTAGAAACACTGTTTACTGTACACTTATGCCCCTCAACTTTCCCTTCATAATTGCTGAGGGGCGCGGGGCCCTGGGTGGGGCTTTGGTTTCCCGGGCGTTTCCGCACCCTCCTCAGCTCCCCGCCATGGAGTGGCTTCGGTCACCCAGGCTTTATTGTGGTCGGCAGGGAGGGTTCTGTGGGGGTGCTCGGTTGTGGCCTTGGCCTTGCTCGGGGACTTGGGGCTGTTCGGCCAGGCAGCTTGGGGAACAACAACAACAACAACTATACACCTATTATTGCTTTTACTGAAATAACTTATTACATCTTAGATAAAAAAAAAAACTATCTATTAACTTACATTGACATTACTAATACTTAAAATATCTGTTCTAATTTACATACGTGTAAACGTTATATTTATTCTTATAATTTTACAATGTAATCAGATATACTACTAAATTTATTTCATTCTCAGGCCGTATCCTCATTCCTCAGGTTCCAGTCTTCAGGAACTCTTTCTTATAGTTACAAATCAGAGTGCTCGTGAGTTTCAGTGACGGTTAGGCTCAATCCGGTATCACACTACGTATCTAACTAACTGTTTATCAATATATCGATCGTGGACAGGGTTTCTGGTCATTATATGAAGCCATAATTATGATACGTGAGCGAACCATTCTGATAAACTTCTTGAGGCACAAAGACCAAATTACTAGGAGTCACTCGTTAACCCCTTCAGCACGACGACGCCTTCTTACCTATTATTCTAGCTAATGTTAGACGATTCCATACAGCTTAAGAAGGCCCTATGTTATTCAGAGGGTTTATTGAGATCGTGTTTACCCCTTTGAGTCCTAGAGGTAGAGTAAAAGTTAAAGAAAATCGTCTAATGGTAACCAGAATGACATGAAACTTACGTCATCGTGCTGAAGGGGTTAATGTTCAATTACTCCTGACCACGACTGTACATTCCAAACATTGCCATTCCTAATTGACCTTTGCCTATCGTGCATTCCAGAGATTTAATGATCCTATAATTATTCCGTTAGCAGTGTCCACCATCCTTTAACTGTCTTCGTGGTGCGATGCATAAGGTGTTGATTTTCGGTGTGAGCGTCCTGGGTTCGAATCCACGGACTGCCACATGTGTTTGTAAATTTCATTAATCGATTTTAGGAATAGAGTTGGTTGTTGGAAGGAACATAATAATTGATATTGGTTCAGGAGTAATTTATCGAGAGGACTTCCCTAGTGGTTAAGGCCCCATTAATTGCTCTTTCCATTCACATATGCATAGCCTACGTGAGTTGCAGTTGGGATGTGTGTACATGCTTAGATTGATATGCAGGATTCGAAGTTGCATAATAAATCGTAGGCAGTGTCCACCATCCTTTAACTGTCTTCGTGGTGCGATGCATAAGGTGTTGATTTTCGGTGTGAGCGTCCTGGGTTCGAATCCACGGACTGCCACATGTGTTTGAAATTTCATTAATCGATTTTAGGAGTAGAGTTGGTTGTTGGAAGGAACATAATATTTAAATTCCATGTTGTGTAATGATCACTTTAAATTCCTCGCTTAAATTTCGAAGGCTATGGTAGGAATGGGATGGATGTTTGTTGATCTCTCTCTCTCTCTCTCTCTCTCTCTCTCTCTCTCTCACACACACACACACATACACAGTGGGAGGGAGAGAGAGAGAGAGAATGAGAGTGACTGAGAGAGAAAGGGGGGGGGGGGGGAGATATTCAGACTGACTAAAGCAGCATAAGTCACGAACTGTAATATAAAAAATAAGTAATAATTCCTGGACAAACAACCTTGCACCGAACAAGTGAAGGATACACTGGTCTTATTAACCCTTTGAGTACCAGTGACGTGGGTTATAGTTTATTCTGGCTATATTTAGACGATACAATGCAGCTTAACCCCATCTGTACAATATTATTCGGCTTAGGAAGGACCTCTAGCAATAATAAGGCTTCGAACTATCTCAACCAACCCTTTTAGCTACCACAGCCCCTTCTTAACCCCTTCTGTACCGGGGACGCCCTTTTAACATTACTCTGGCTAATATTAGACAATTCTATTCAGTTTAAAATGGGGTTCCAGCAATTAACAGGCTTCGAACCATCTCACTTAACCCGTAGTACTACCACAGATCCTTCTTAAACTGCATACAATCGTCTAAATATAGTTATAATACAAAATAAAAAGACGTCGCCGGTACAGAAGGGGTTAAGAAGGATCTGTGGTAGCTAAAATGGTTGGTTGAGATAATTCGAAGACTTATTATTGCTAGAGGTCCTTCCTAAGCTCAATAATATTGTCTAAACATTGCCAGAACATAATCAAAAGGATGTCAACGGTACTGAACGGGTTAATATATTCAGGATATTATATTTTAACTTTATCGTAATTTCCCTATTATTATGTATGCCGGTTGTGAATGTGGCCTGTCAAAACCGTACTCTTGGATTTTTATGAGCTTTGGTCAGTACTTTTTTTTTTTTTTTTTTGCCATACGCCGTAATTCCCGAGAAGGGGTGGCCTAATGGAGCTAATATTTTTACCAATTGGGAAAAGTCAGCCAGGGAATAGGTTTGAAAATGTGTAGGCCATTTGTTCTAGCCCTTTTTATAGTTACAATACTGGTACAGGATATATAGTTTTGTCTTAGGATATACATTATAGGCTACATGATAAATGATAATTGAGACACCAAAATGACTTCCACAGACAAATATGGCCACTCTTTCTTACCACAGGATCTCTAGCTTACACCATTTGTTTGTTTTACTTCCTCCATTCCGTCATGTACCAAAAAAACAAATGTAATGTATTTACTGTAATTTATGAGCAAACCTTACTGATGTTATGTTTCTTTTTTCTTGCAGGTAAGTTTGTTGACGAGATATTGTTTGTGTTCAACTGGCGAGGGTAAAAAGGTAAGGTTGGATGTACAGTACAGTACCATAGTTTGTCAGCAATTTTTTTTTTTTTTTTTTTTTTTTTTTTTTTTTCCTGATACATTCTGAATGAAGGTTTTACATCAATTTTGCTACCTATAATATGTTTCCTTTCGGTTTGGATGCCGGATACAAGTCTAAGATTATTGTTGATGTAACTAGAAAAATATGTTAAGCTGAGAGAAAAATATACAATAGGCAATATAGTACAATATATACTATTAAATTACAGATACAGTGTATTACAAAAATGAAAAAAACAAGAAACAAAAACAGTTACATGTAGTAGTCAAGCAAAATCTCATAATCCTCTCTCAGTAACAGAAATATATAGTTTTTATTATTATGTTCTAAGTTCCCGGTTTAACTGTGGTGATCTTTTTATTGGTTCACTGATCACAGAACAGGTAGATAATTATTACTGGTGTCGTGTTGGGCTTAAATATCACCTGTTCTATCTCCACTCTCACTCTCTGTAACTATCTCACTCTCAATCTCAATATATATATATATATATATATATATATATATATATATATATATATATATATATATATATACAGTATATATATGTGTGTGTGTGTGTGTGTGTGTGTGTGTGTGTGTGTGTGTGTGTGTGTGTGTGTGTGTGTATCTTACAGTAACATGTCCTTGATGTGATAAGCAAGGTCTTTGATATTTTAATTCTAACATTTACAGTATCTGCTTGTAATCTTCTCTCTCTCTCTCTCTGTCTCTCTCTCTCTCTCTCTCTCTCTCTCTCTCTCTCTCTCTCTCTCTCTCTCTCTCTCTCTCTCTCTCTCTCTCTCTCTCTCTCTCTCACTCACTCATGTTGACCTCTACCCCTTCACCAGTCTTTAATACACACACACACAAGATCCGTGACATTTTCCACCCACCCAACCAGCCTCACATTTACTGACCAAAAGTGATTACAGCCGATAGACTTTTAACGATATATGAGAGAGAGAGAGAGAGAGAGAGAGAGAGAGAGAGAGAGAGAGAGAGAGAGAGAGAGAGAGAGAGAGAGAGAGAGAGAGAGAGAGAGAGAGAGAGAGAGAGAGAATTAAGACACCAAACCATTTGCAAACAAGTACATTATTAACTTAAGTAAGAAAAGGAACTTAAACATGTACCAACTAAATAGTGAATTGATTGCTTGACAAAAAAACAATGCAAATATTTATATACTACCAAGTGAATAATCTTATACTGCCAATGGGAAGGCTATAGCAACAAGGAAGAGAAAGACTAATACAACTTAATATATGCTATGAGGAACGGTGCTTCGCTCATCTGAATCACTTTTATGTTGTCATTAATTTGTTCTAACCTTGGCGAGTGTAAAATAAATGGTTAAGAGAATGACGGCAGTTTCGTCTTTACTGACTTGTATTAATTTGTATACATCATACTCATACACACACGAACGTATACTCCCACACACACTTACTCACACACACACACACACACACACACACACACACACACACACACACACACTAAAATAAATAAACTTACAACTGAAAATGGCAAATCAAATAGTATCTACATACCTAATTAAACGAAAACACCCCAAACAGAAAACGGCCACCCCACCCTAGTTTTTACCCAAGTACCTGAATAATACAATAGGGTATATTTGCCTATGAATGTTTTCCAGGCGTGACTGAGGTGAGGGTTAAGGATATGACCCTGGTATTATGTTATAATATGTCATTATGCTATGCTGTACCCTGATCCACCCTCCTGTTTGTTTTCTCTCTCTCTCTCTCTCTCTCTCTCTCTCTCTCTCTCTCTCTCTCTCTCTCTCTCTCTCTCTCTCTCTCTCTCTCTCTCTCTCTCTCTCTCTCTCTCTCTCTCTCTCGTTATATATATATATATTTTGTTTTTGTTTTTTTTCTATATTCCAACTTACTTCCTCTCGGGCATAGGCTGAGAGCCTTAACATTCACCGCTTTACAATGAACAGTGAAGCCCGTGAGGTCTTGTTCCAGTCTAGGGAGTGAGACATGTGAAGCACGTAGAGTACAACGAGCACCTGCCATCTTGCCTTCACATGAGGCACGGTGCTCACTCATGGCCCGAAACGACCCCCTCTATATATATATATATATATATATGGAGAGAGAGGGGGGGGGGGGTAGGGGTAGGGAACAGTAAGACATAAATAGGATGGATCACGTTAGAACAATATAGTATACATTACACTACCACGGTCATAACCTTCACCCTAACCTTATATACAGATATACTGTATACATATATAGAAAGATAGACAGACAGGCAGGCAGACAGACAGGAAGACAGGCAGGCGACAGATAGACAGACTGACAGACAGACAGGAAGACAAGCAGACGACAGATAGACAGGCATGGGGGCAAACAATACAATAAATATACAGTAAATGAAAAACATTGGGTGAAAACAATACAATAAATACAGTAAATTAAAAACATACATGCAGGGCTGGTCGATTTCTACCAGACCAACTTTGTTATGCATTGGAATTCCTTGTAACTCTTGCTCTATATATGCTGTATATTTACAGTATATATATATAGAATTATCTACAACAGTTTATATATATTTGTCTTGTTATATAATTATTTACCCATCCAATATATGTATCTTCTTGATTGATTAACATATTAATATTAGCTACCCTTCTCTGTTTTTATCATTATAGTTCGTCTTATATTTTAGTATTTTTTTTCCTTTCTTAACTTTTATTTCAGTTTTCATATATTCGTCCATGACCTTACTACGTACTGTATACGCCTGAGGTCCCCGCCCTCTTTTTTAGTCTCTCTCTCCTTCCTCCTTTTATTCTCCCCTTCTGTCTATCTCCATTCTTCCATGACCACTCCCTCTTGTAACATTGTCATCTCCATTTTGCATCGAAGTATTTTTTTTTTTCACGGGGGGAAGTCGAGCCTCCCATAATTTCACAATTATATATATATATATATATATATACCGGTATATATATATTTCTCGTCTTGTGCTTCTATTTTACCATATATATTTTCTGTTTATATTTCTTCTATCTTCTATTTTTTACTCTTCTTATCCATATCATTATTATACGCTCATAATTAGTTGTGTTTCTCAAGAGTGTCATACTCTTATATTTACGCACTGTCTTTAGTGTTGGCTCCCATTATTCATTTATTTTTATTATGTCCGTGACCTTACTATACGCTCGTGATCCACGCCCTTCTCTCTCTCTCTCTCTCTCTCTCTCTCTCTCTCTCTCTCTCTCTCTCTCTCTCTCTCTCTCTCTCTCTCTCTCTCTCTCTCTCCAAAATCTAAGAGTCTATGTTAATACTTGATCAATGTGGACCATCGCATCACAGTGGATCTACGTAAACAATCAAGCCATAATCAATAACAGATTTAGGAATGATAAAATCAAAATGTTGTGAATATATGAGGGAAAAACTAAAACCTACTTGCTGAGAATTGTGTTAACCCTTTCAAGATCCAATACGCATTTCTGTTCCGTTTTCTGGCTATTATTAGACGATTATATTCAGATTAGGTAGGATATGTGGAAGTCAGAGGGTTACTTGGGATAGTCTATACCCTTTTCATCCCCACAGATCCTTCCTAAGCTGTATGAAATGTGTTACTGATAGCCAGAATAAACTGTCAAATCGCGGCATGATCCCCAAAGGGTTAATTGTCGGGAAAACACATAATACAAATACATAGACCCGAACAAGTAAACAATATCGAAGGCTCTAACCCACGCCTAACCTCGCAACTGCTAATTTGGTCTGGATAATGAGGGAACAAGGAATGAAGTTGGAAGGGAAACAAAATGGAAAATACAAGGAAGATACATGCATTATAAATATACTATCTATCTATCTATTGCCGGACGCCTTACTCCCCTTACGAGGGTGGCCATACACAGAATGCCCCCAAGCGGACCTATTCCCTGTGAGAGGGACAACCCGAGCCAGTTTAGTGAAAGACTTACAGGATTGACCACTCAATTTAGGATCCGTCCAACTCCGAGGCCCTCTGTGTAGCTTGTTAGCACTATTTTTCTACAGTGGTGTTCGGCTAATCCATCCACTAACCTGTCTTACCCTTAGGTAAGCAGTACGGATTTGTATCAGGTTTACTCCCCTAGACAGGTTGCCAACCAAGGCTGACGAGTCCCATCCACCCGGATTTGTATAAGGTTGTCTCCCCTAGATGAGTTGCATATATATATATATATATATATATATATATATATATATATATATATATATATATATATATATATATATACACACAGTACCCGGTATATACACACACATACAAGCACTCAAAAGGAAAATACTAAAATGATGGATTATGGTGAGGACAAAAGAGATGTAAGGAAGATAAATTTGGGAAGAGCTATGAGGTGGAACGGTCACGGAGGGAGGAATTAAGAAACAAGGAAGGAATAAAGATGAGGAAGTTATACACACACACACACACACACACACACACACACACACACACACACACACACCTAATCATTCTTGTGAGTTATAAGCTGTCAAATTCCTCCTAAACATATCCCATAAAATGCAAATACTAGGAACAGTATGAACCCCTTGAGGATTATGACGCATTTTAACAGTTTAATCTGGCTTCCATTAAACGATTTTATTTAAATTGACAAGGATCAGTGGGCATCAAAAGGGTAAATATTCTCAATTAACCCTCTAATTTTCCTTCCTAATATGAATAAAATCGTCTATTAATAGCCAGAATAAGCTACCAAAACGCATCCTCCTCCTCATGGGGTTGGAACTACTAAAATAAACCTCCGATTGTAAATACCAGCAAGGGAACTAAAAGATACCAAATTTAGTTCTTGATAGCTTCGAAAAATTAATAACAGAATTACTGACCGCGCCTGTACTGTTACGGCCGCAGCTAAACCCTCAGCCAAACAAGGACCTGGACCAAATGAGGGCCAGTGGGTGTCAGTTCTTGGGTCACGACTCACGACACCTACTATGGGACTCACGGCGCCACTATTAACCCTTTCACGCATTTATGACGCAGAGGTTGCCAGATTAGCAATAAGAAGTAGAGTTCTCTCACTCTTATAATTACCTCTCCAAAATTAGTTTTCTGCCCACTCAAAGACAACTGCAGAGGTTGAAGTAACTAAACTAAAGGTTTCTAAATACCCCTGATGGTAACAAAGGCTTTAAAGTATCCCCCAATAGGCTCAAAATCGCGTCATATGTCGGAGAGGATTAACTCACAGGATATATGCACGCACCTGTATAACTCCATCATTAATCGGTCAGTTACAGGTAATTCGCCAGATAAAATTATATATTTCACTATATACCCACCAAGTACATCCTGTCTATTTATCTATCTATTGCCAGAGGCTTTGATCCCCGAAGGGGTGACCATGGATGAACCGCCTCCAAGAAAATACTAAGACACTAATTTGGGTTTATGTTTTTTTTTTTTTTTTTTTGTAGAACCCTTTAACTCCTAGGAGCATAAACAGATATCTGAAATATATTTAAGTATGTAAATATTACGTACTGGGAAAGAATGAATGAATACATTATATTGAATCTGGAATAGCTTACTGAATTAAACGACAGCATTATAATCTGATTGGAGCTTATTGCCACATATATAGTTTAATACTCTCCTTATCAGATAATTGACCAAATATGGACCCGAGAACTTGTTTCACGACCCCTATTGTTACTTACGATAATCCAGTCACGGAGAGTCCACACCTGTAACCCGCTCATTAATTGGTCACTTCCAGATTATATACTCGAAGGAACATGTTTATCTCAATGCGAAGTTATTTGGTACACTCTAACACAGTAATTATGGGACTAGTGGCTGTCTTTTTTTGTTTTTTTGTTTGTTTTTTGGTTGGTCTATTAATTTCCCGTCAGCTGAACACAAAGACATAAGCAAACTTAACCTTTTGGAAATGTACACACCTTTTGACCGTGATAGTCCTTATTACCAATACAAAAATAATAGTTGTATTTCTGTGTTCATCTTGACCTAGTGGTGAGCTCATAAACACCTGTATATTAATTCAGCTCTTTCTTTAATGTTCATTGTTATTATCTCTTTTCCTTGTCTCTCTCTCTCTCTCTCTCTCTCTCTCTCTCTCTCTCTCTCTCTCTCTCTCTCTCTCTCTCTATCTCTCTCTCTCTCTGTATTTCCCTTTATCTACTAGAATTAAAGACTGACCACCTCGCTTGGAACGTAAGGTCTGTTTGTTCAGTGTATGTATATATATCTAGGCAATTGTA
>CM064489.1:2156882-2229073 GCA_032716605.1 Paralithodes platypus
CAAGGCTGGTTGCCCTCCAAAACACTGATGGTCAAGTGTCCAAATAGTAGTTAAGAGTGGGTAAGGGAAAAAATGAAAGGGAAGACTGCCCTTGGAGAGAGAGAGAGAGAGAGAGAGAGAGAGAGAGAGAGAGAGAGAAAGAGAGAGAGAGAGAGAGAGGGGGGGGTACTGTTCTATGGTATGCACTCTTAAACAATTTGGCACCCATGTTCTGAGCCATTCCCCTTTTTCTTTGTAAAGGTCAGCCATTCACAAACAATGTACTGAGAGAGAGAGAAAGGGAGATAGAGAGAGATAGAGAGAGAGAGCGAGAGAGAGATAATAGAATGACATTAAAAAACGTTACATAATTTCATCTTTGCATCTCAAAGAAAGTTAAAATTTTATCAATTAAACTTAGACATGATAATATTGCTCAATGACCATAAACATGTGATGTTTGGATATATAGCTTACACCCATACCAAGTGAGGAGAAGCATAGTTTAGACTTTATATTAAGTACTTCTTCACACGTTAAATATGAGATATATAAGAAACTATAGAATATAGAGTAGCAAGTACTTCTATCTGTTACTGCACTTCCCATTTCTCAACTTATTCTTCCTCTATCCAAAACTCTCTACTATCCTACTTTTCTATAGCCATCTGATTTGATAGAATAGTAGACACTTCAGATAATGTGAAAATTGCAATAATGACGAAACAATTAAGATGTAGCGACATAAATGTTTAAATTTCGATATTCAATCAAATGGAATTGTTCAAACTATCAGCAAACACACATATAGATACACACTAACCTATGACACACACACACACACACAGACACATACACACACAGCGAGAGAGAGAGAGAGAGAGAGAGAGAGAGAGAGAGAGAGAGATAATGAGAGTATAGTCAACCTTATCAAAACCTGTATGCTAATTTGTCGGATCATAACTGTCTTCCTCCTACCACCTTACTTATCTCTCTCTCTCTCTCTCTCTCTCTCTCTCTCTCTCTCTCTCTCTCTCTCACACACACACACACACACACACACACACACACACACACACACACATACTTAATACAAATACACATACATACAAACACTCATTCATGCACATAGAAACAGACAGATAGATTGATAGATAGATAGAAAGAGAGAAAGATATATATATATATTTACATAGATACACTGGCCACACAAACCTTACGATCCCAGCGAGGTGGTCGGGACTTAATTCTAGTAGAGATAGCTAACCCGAGAGTAAGGGACAGTGGAAGGAAAGGATAGCAAAGAAGAAGAAGAAGAAGAGAGAGAGAGAGAGAGAGAGAGAGACAGAGAGACTTTACTAAGCCTATAATCAAACCAGTATGTAAATTTACCATGCCATAACCAACCCGCCTTCCCCACCTTAAGGGAGCCCACCTCGCTTTGTAACTTCTCTTTCTCTCCCTCTCTCTTTGGCTTTTATCCATTCGGCCCCATTCAGCCTACTGTATTAAGACGTTTACCCCCATCCAGGTGTCAATATTTTCCTGGCGAGCGGTAGCGAACCACCATATATATTTTTTGTTTTGACAGCAAGCTAAATATGTAAATTTTTCGATAGAATAATGTCTCTGGCGAAGCCAGATTTCTCCATACAATGCTGGCTCGCTATCGCTCGCCAGGAAGAAATCGACACCTGGATGGGGATAAACGTCTTAAAACAGTTGACTGAATGGGACCGAATGAATACAAGCCAGGGAAAGAGAGAAAAGGAGAGAAAGATAAAAAAAACGGTGACCCCCCTTAAACCTAATAACGTTATCTATGCCTGCATCAAGTTCTCTTATACCTAGCTGATCTGATGGACAGCCTACACATACACACACACACACACACACACACACACACACACACACACACACACACACATCTCCCCATGGCGTAATGGATAGCGCGTCTGGCTCACAATCAGAAGGTCCCGAGTTCGAGACCCGGGCGGGGAAGAGACATTTGGGCAAGTCTCTTAATGGTGTAGCCTCTGTTCACCTAGCAGTATAAATAGGAACCTGGTATAAGTGGACGAAGTTGTGACGTCCCATCTGGGGTTGGTGATCGGTTACAAGGTGAGATGGGTATCGTAAGCTACTGGTCAACCTAAGCCTTCGGGTGAGACTGGTACCGTAGTGAGAATGGTACCGTACAGATTAACCCTAAGCCTTAGTTTCCAAATGTCGCCAATTGGCTAAAATACAGACTACACACACATCCACAGCCATTCCAACGATACATAAACACTTAACATGCATTTCACACAATACATTCCCAGTTAAGGAGGCGCGATAATAATGAGCTTAGCTCGCATTGCGTGGATTCCCCTTGACGAACAAGTGAGTGAATAACACACACACACACACACACACACACACACACACCCACACACACGTCTTCAACCTAATATCATAATCTCTATAATCAACAAGTTTCTTCCCAGACGACTCTCATTACTGTGTCCAGTTATGTGTGAAATCGCTCGTTAAGGTCAGAATATTAAGATCTCGTCTAACAATTACAGTTAGGTATTCATTAACAGATTGGATGTTTCTTTCTCCTGTAAGCATCAATATTTAATGGAAATTTAATAGTAATGTAGGTTTCTGATGGATAGAAAGTATGTTTAAGGGAGAGTACTATAGGGAGTTTAAGGGAGAGTACTATACTATACTGTAGGTAGCGCCAACCAACTTGACAATAATCTGGACCCCTTAGCTTCTTATAACTCAAAATGAATGAAAGAAATCGGGCTGAAATTTATATCAATTGGGAAGAGTCCACCCGGAAATAGGTGTGGATATTTACAGCCAGTTTGCTCTAGGCCGTTTTGAGTTGCGAAGAGTTCAGGGATCGAGATTATTGTCAAGTTTGTTATCGCTTGCATTATTAAGCAATTATTTCCTTTCGCAGCGCCGTTTATGGACGAAATAACTTGAAAAATTACATTGTCTTCAGAAATGAGAATGCTAATCCACCTAATCTCTGTAAACAACATTCCTTCCCACAATATTCGTTCGCTACCAGGAGCTGCGCATTGTTTAAGGGGAGATGTTTAGTGTTGGGTCTAATTATTTACTGTATTTATTATAGTAACCTCCATCAAGCTTAAACAAAAAAATATATATATATACTAGACCCCCTTCTAGATATATTTGTATATTTTTCGGCAGAAAACTTTCCCGGCCGAAGGCCAGTTCCTCCTAGAATTACAGCCTCGCTATCGCTCGTCAGGAAAAAAAATCGACACCTGAATGGAACGCAAGGTCTTTATATTAACAAAGAAATGAGGCGAAAGGTCTTAGAATCGCCAAACTAATGGGCCGAACGTCTTATAATCTCAAAGGCAATAGGACTAAACAAGAGGGAGAAAAGGCCACTGCCTCCCCCTTAACAATACAAGCACTATGCCCCGCACCTCCCCAAGCGGACAATCAGCTAGGTCAAGGCCTTGGGTTGGGTCAGTCAGGGTAGGATTGCATGAGTAGGAAGATCTTTGGATGGCCTAATTAATAAAGCTTATATGCTCTCTCTCTCTCTATCTCTCGCTCACTCTCACACACTGACTCTCACTCTCTCTCTCTCTCTCTGCGTCTGTGGGTGTGTGTGTTATGAATGTGTACCTTGTGTGAGAGAGAGCGAGAGAGAGAGAGAGAGGGAGGGGGGGAGATAGAGAGAGTGTGAGGGGATGGTGTGTGTAATTTTGTTTTCTATACATACAAAATAAAAAGAAGACTACAGTAGTTATTATAATTAAGGTAGACAGACAAGGTGATTCTATTATAAGCAAACAACATTCACCCATAAATCTAGCTAGAAAGTTAGTGTTTCACAAACCATGCGATCAATCTTGGGTGTTTCATAAGCCCGTTTTACCAAAGTACCCATTAGATCCATTTCACAGCTGCTTGCCCTTTCGTGGTATTGTGGTTTATGGTCGGTCTGTGTTTATCTATATGTCTGTCTGTCTATATATCTATCTATTTATATATCTATCTATCTATCTATCTACCTATCTGTCTATCTACCTATCTGTCTACTTATCTTCCAACCAGTCAACCAAATTACATACCTATCTATTTATCTGTCTGACCATCTATCTATCTATCTATCTATCTATCTATCTATTTATCTATATATTTACCTATCATCTTACCAATCTATCCATCTATCCACTTATCTATCAATCTCTCTCTCTCTATCTATCTATCTATCTATCTATTTATCTATCTATCTATCTATTTATCTATATATTTACCTATCATCTTACCAATCTATCCATCTATCCACTTATCTATCAATCTCTCTATCTATCTATCTATATCTATCTATCTATCTATCATTGTAGCAGCTCCTTCATTAGATACATATAACAGGTGTTGGCCTTTGATGGCAGTCTACTCTCTTTTTTAAGAGTGTTTCGTCAGGTATATGTGATGATGATCTTACAACACTACGCTACCTCTAACTCTCTCTCGTTCTCGCTCTCGCTCTCTCTCTCACACACACACACAAGAACACACACACACACACACACACACACACACACACACACACACACACCTGCACATATACACACATCATTCACACAATACTATCTCAACACTCACTCATCCCACTTCTCTCTCTCTCTCTCTCTCTCTCTCCTTCTCTATCACACACACACACACACACACACACACACACACACACACACACACACACACACACACACACACACACTCCTCACTCAAACACACCTATTGTACTATTAACTCCCTCCCTCCCCCCTCTCTCTCACTCTCTCTCTCTCTATCTCTCTCTCTCTCTCTCTCTCTCTCTCTCTCTCTCTCTCTCTCTCTCTCTCTCTCTCTCTCTCTCTCTCTCTTACAACACACCACCTAGACCTCCATCTCACCTCTTTTTCTGGACCTCTGTTATTCTCCTAGTTTTTATTGTGGGGGCTCTAAATCTCTCTCTCTCTCTCTCTCTCTCTCTCTCTCTCTCTCTCTCTCTCTCTCTCTCTCTCTCTCTGTGTGTGTGTGTGTGTGTCTTTCAATATCAATGAACGTTTACTTGTTTAACCTGCACGTGTACGCAAGCACACATATACGCATCTATATATACATACATACATACATACATACATACATAAATGCATACATACATATACATACATACATACATACATACATACATACATACATACATATACATACATACATACATACATACATAAATGCATACATACATATACATACATACATACATACATGCATACATACATACATACATACATACATACACTACGTACAACGTAATCGCTCGCTATCGCTCGCCTAGAAAAGAAAATCGACATTTGAATAGGTTGAAGAGTCTTATTATCGCCAAACTATTGGGGGGAAAGATCTTAAACTCTCCAAACTAATGGAGCGAAACAGGGTAGGTCCAAAAAGACCCCCCCCCCCCCCCCCACACACACACCCACATCCACCCCCACCCCTCACTCCCCTCGGCCCAAATAGTGTAAAGGTGTTTGTATAGCCTCAATAATTCCCAAATGACTCTGTGTTATTACTAATTATGTTATATTATGTGTAATGAACTTGTTTCATAAGGTAATAATATAAAACACCCGCGCCATCTGATAAGCCAGTTTGGTAAGCCTGGTTTCAAAAGGACTTCATTAAAAACAAAAAACAAATATAGATGCCATAAACACTATAGACTAGGTCTGGGTAGAGATCCTGCGGTAATAGAGATTGTCCATCTTAATTTTGGTTCCGTAATTATCAAGTAGCGGGTGATATTTCAATTTCGATCATGTAAAATATAAATCAGAGAACCCAAATTGCTATCCTGTACCAGTATTGCCGAATGTTTCTGATAGGTATGAACATAGTTGAGTGTAAAGAGAGGTTAGCCCCTTCAGCACGACGACGTATTTTTCATCCTATTCTGGTTACCATCAGACGAATTGCTTTGCTTTATAATCTACTTCTAGGACTTAAGTGGATAAATACGATCTCAATAAACCCTCTGAATAACATAGCTCCATCTTAAACAACATAAAATTGTCTAATATCACCCAGAATCAAAGGTAAATAGGCGTCATCGTGCTGAAGGGGTTAAGCCTGGTTTCATGACACCATAAAAATACTAAAAATAACCTCCTTAAAGACCTATGTACCGGCTCTGAAAGGTTGACGTAATAATATTATAACCTAGAAACAAGTGCTCCGACAAGACTTAATTAACTGAGGTGGTCAATGTCAGATTACCTCACCACCTAACCTGTTTCATACATGCATGCATACATACATAACATGCATACATACATACATACATACATACATACATATTATACTTACATACATAAGTTCTTCGCGTAATTTCATACATGATTATTACCTCCGCCAATGAAGTTGGAAGAGGTTATGTTTTACCTCCGTTTGTTTTTGTCTCTCTGTCCGTTTGTCTATTTGTCTGTAAACAAGATATCTCAAAAGGTTTTAAACCGATTTTCACCAGATTTGGTGGGCAGATAGGATATGCATCAAGGAAGGAGTGTTCCATTTAGGAGGCGATCAGTAGAGCGCCTCCCTCCGACAGCGTAAGCATAGGTACGCGCTCTCCCCAGTGCCCCTCTAGATATTATTATTGATATTTCATCATAATTGATTGATTAAACCTAGCAAGTTGAGAAATTTTAATACCAATAGCAATTAGAGATTATCATGAGAGAGAGAGAGAGAGAGAGAGAGAGAGAGAGAGAGGTATGACCAGTTACACGTTTTTTATCTTGTTTTTTATGGTAATGGCTGGTTGGAATACAAATAATGATGATGGTGTGGAATGTAATGGTTGATGATGATGATGATTGTGGTGTTCTCTGTTATGTACTAGATAGATAGATAGATAGATAGATAGATAGATATATAGATAGATAGATAGAGAGAGAGAGAGATAGACGAGAGAGAGAGAGAGAGATAATGCAAGATGTAGATAGATACATAGATAACTAGATGTGTAGACAAGCAGATAGCAGATAAATAGATAGATATAGATTAGATACAGAGAGAGAGATACTAGTAATGCACAGTTAAAATACAACTAATAGCACTAGACCAGATAATATAAGTTTAGAGCTGTAAGAGATGATGGTGGTGGTGGTGGTGTAGTACAGATGTCAGAGTTCTTTCGTTGGTAAGTTTGTTCGAATATAATAGGAATCAATTTAGGCACACTAAACATTACATAGACAAATTTATCCGGCGAAGCCGGATTCCTCCACATAATGACATTTTCTACAAATCAGCTACAAAACTATATATACAAAACTATATAAAGCAAGTTCTATGCAAATATCAATCCATAAAATTATATTTGCATAAAGAAAAACATAGGGGGTCCAGGAATTGTTATGAGTTGGCTAGAGACTATGGTATCCGAGTGTACCTCAAAGAAGATATATAGCAACTTGATTATAAACAAATATACTTGAGAGCGAAATTGCTGTTGTAAGTGCTGCCATCTTGAGGTTGTGTCCAAAGCCATAATTTTCCCTGATGTCTAAACTGGATTAGAGGAGATAATTTGCAATATTGCTTTAATAGCTATAACATTTTGAGATCCAACCCGGTCTTTCTGTCTTTGCAATGATATACGAGGGCTTAATGTCTATGATGTATTGCAAGATTATTTGTATTATATATGAGTCGTAACCCCTTCAGCACGATGGTGTAATTGTCCATCATATTCTTTATACCGTTAGATGATACGCTTTAGCTTATAATCTAGTTCTAGGACTTAAAATGTTTAACTAATATCTGAATATATCATCTGAATAATATTGAGTCTTCTTATATGTACAAAATCGTCTAATGTTAGCCAAAATAAGAGGTAAAAAGGAGTCATCGTGCTGAAGGGGTTAATAGGATGAAAGCAAGTATAATGATAATATTATAACAATGCTCATTTTACCGGGTTTTTTTTTTTTTTTTTTCAGTGCAATGTTAAGCGTATACTTAGCGATGTCACAAGATCTTTAATTGTATGTATGATGCTGAAAACGACGAAGGGAAACCCTACCAATTATAATGTTATGACAGTGCTCTTATTAATATCTTTTTCTGTGGATTGTTAGCCGAGTATTTAGCGTATATTTAGCGATGTTGCGAAAACTTTAATTATATGTAGTAATATTAAAACAATGAAAGGGAATATGATACCAATGATGATTTTGTGACAACGATTATTTTTACTCGGTCTTTCGTTTTGCAATGTACAGTTGCCAACGTAAGTTCTGTTCCTCTCCGTTATCTTATACAATATACATAGAAAGTATAATGCGCATGATTGAATTACGAATGTAATTTCTTATGCAGCAGTTTACTCATCTAATTAGTCAATTGATAATTAAAAGAAACCACACTATAGTCTATTCGCTGTAAGTAGGCGAAAATCATGACCTCTAACCTCTGTAACTAAAAAACGACTAGAGTAATCGGGCTACTATTTCTGCCATTTGGGAAGAGTCAGCCAAGGAATAGATGTGGAATTTACAGCCAATTTGCTTTAGCCCTTTTTGAGTTACAGAAGATAGAGGTCATGATTTCTCGCCTACTTACAGCGAATAGAGTATAGCAATTAATTCATACTATTTTACTTTCATACATAGGCTCACAACGAGGAACCTAAGGGTAGTGATGGCTGCATAACACTATAAACCGGATTGCTTTTAAGACACCTCTAACCATGACTTCTTTTCTATATTACAGATAGACGTTGCGATCAAGAAATGGTGCTGACTCCGACGATCTTGTTGCTGGTGATGGTGGGTGGTGTGTGGGGTGAGACCTTTATCACATCATCCTCATCTAAAAACAAGGACACTGATGACATCCTACCATCAGTCACCACCCCTGATCCCTTCCTCATCGAACACACTACCTTCGATTCGATCCCGGACGATTTTGATACCCCCGAGGCCCCTATCCCCAACGAAAATCCCGATGATAGGGTCCCTAACATGCGTCCCATCCCTGCTGTAGCTCCAACCTTATCTGCTAAAAGGATTCCCTCCCTTGCCTCGACGGTTCGTGTCCGTCCGGCCATCGCCTCACGCAAGAGTCCAGTTCCTGTTCTTAGGCCCCGCAAGATCGCATCTCCGCTATCGTCTCCTCTCTTGGCCCCCCGTCGGATCACCCCAATTTCCGTCCCAGCCTCACGCGAGATTGTAATATTTGATTCACGGAAGATCTCGCCCTCACCTTTCTCCGATACTGTCCCCACAGGGCGCAAGATGCCCTCTCTTCCCTCACGCAAGAACTCTGCCCGTACTGGCACTTCTCGGGAATCATCAGCTACGGTGTCCGACGATCTCACCTCACGCAAGATCCCGGATTACGACTCAAGCAATTCCGAGATATCTACTGGAGGATCTAGCTCAACCCCAGCACTTTCGGTTCTGCGTATTCGACCAGTGCCCTCTTCGCTTCTTCGCAACAGACAGGCGCCATCCTCCCTCATCCCTACTCTTGTTGAAAGCCCAGTGGTTTTTGAGTCGCCTCCTACCATTAAAACAAGACCTACTCCTTCCCCCTCTTTCCCTATTCTTATCAAGCGCCCTAATCCTGCCCCGTCTTCCCCTTTCCTTACCAAACGTTTTCGCCCTTTCACACCTCTGAGCATAAAACCTCAAAACTCTGCCCCTGTGCCTTCATCTATTTCCGTAAAGCGCCCTAAAGCCTCCTCGTCATGGTCCTCTCGGGAAAGGCAGCCAATTCGCATTTCCTTCAAGACTCCCGATCCTCCTATCCCTACATCCACAGCCTTTGCCAAGAGCTTTGATTCCTCCCCAGCTCCTATCCAGTCAACCCCACTATCCCGCCCTGGTAAATTCCAATCGTTCCCCAACTCCCCGAAGCTCGCCGTTCCGATTCCATTTACCCCCGAGGTACCCAGAAGAACCTCGTCCAAATCTACTCCGCAAACCAAGCCTACATTTGTGCTACCATCTACGACCACCACCACTGAGGAAACCCCTGTCATCACCACGTATTCTCCAGAAGAAAACCCCATCAGTTTCACAGCTGCTCCTAAAAATGACTCTCTGTTCACCACTATGAAAACTACTACAGAACGTGAAGAAGTCTCGACCACGACCCCAATCGCAAAAGAAGTGACCGTCACTTCGCGAACAATGCCAAAGCATCTGAAACGTCCTTCCTTCTCACTTTCCCCTCTTCCTTCTGTTCCTTCCATTTCCTCTCGATCTTCCTCCTCCCCCTCCTCCTCTTCCTCAAGGTCTTCCTCTAGTTCCTCCCCTTCTCTTCCTTCCTCCTCCTCTAGGCTTTCTTCCCCTACCTCCTCCCCTTCTCTTCCCTCCCTTCCAACTAGACTCTCTACCTCTTTCCCATCCATCTCCTTCCGCAAACGACCTCTAAAACGACCATCCCTGAATTTGAGTGCCTCCTCCCCTAGCTCTCCCTCTTCCTCTAATTCCTCCTCCTCTCTTCCTTCTCCTCCTGCATCCTCCTCCCTTCCTTCTTCCTCTCCCATCACCCCTCCACGAGTCCGCCTTTCCTCCGCCCAAATGCCCCGACTGTCAGGATCTCGCAGCGCCCCGACCACCACTCCACCCCCAGCGCCCCGAGATATTGAGACCCCCACTACCACAACCACGCCCTCCTCTCCCCGTAACCGTTTCCTGGTTATGTTGAAGCGCAAGCAGGAAAAAAAGGTAAATGAGTCTAAGTAGTTTAATGACTGGTGCATGCATCCTACCTATCTCTCTCTCTCTCTCACATTATATACAGTATGTATGTATATATATATATGTATATATACAGTATATATATATATATTTTTTTTTTTTTTTTTTTTTTATTATTAAATTTCACCACACCACCAAACACCTCCAATGAAATTAATGAAAGCATATATGTGTATATAATCACATTAATTACACCTTAAAACCATTATCAACATATATCAGGTCAACTAATGCAACTTCTTGTAAGGCTCAAGCAAGTAACAGATTATCAGATAGTAAGGCTAGTCTTGTTGTTTTATTTTCTTATTTATTATACTGATACTTTTGTTTATCCTCAGGTTAATTATAGTCAAATTTGTATAGCTTCCGAATATCGTCTCCTATCCAAAGGGTTAAATAGTAAATGTTAAATATCGATTAATGTGTTCATTAGTTAACAATAAAGACTATAGTCTACCTTGTAAGTAAAATCCAGTTTATCAGGAACTGTAGTATAATATAATTGTTACAACTCACTTCACAGTTTCTTAAGGGGGGTCACCGGCTTTTTTATCTTTCTCTCCTTTTCTCTCCTTCCCTGGCTTGTATCCATTCGGCCCCATTCAGCCAACTGTTTTAAGACGTTTATCCCCATCCAGGTGTCGATTTCTTCCTGGCGAGCGATAGCGAGCCAGCATTGTATGGAGAAATACGGCTTCGCCGGAGACATTTTTCTATCGAAAAATTTACAAATTTAGTTTGCTGTCAAAACAACAATATATATCTGGCTCGCTACTGCTTGCCAGGAAAATATTGACACCTGGATGGGGGTAAACGTCTTAAAACAGTAGGCTGAATGGGGCCGAATGGATAAAAGCCAACGAGAGAGGGAGAGAAAGAGACAAAAAGCGAGGTGGGCTCCCTTAATAACAACCAGTTGGAGATAATTGCATCCGGGTGTCAAGATGTCAAGTAAGCTGTTAAAGTTAATTTTTACTAAACGAATACACTATAATTAAATATAACATTGTGTTATGTCTTCGCTGTGAAACATTACAGGTGTTAGCTCACTTATATATCCATATCATGATTTTTTGTATTATATACAACTTAAATCCAGATAATTTTTTTTGTTTTTTTATATTTCTACATGACACGACATGGCCTTTGGAAAGGTGAAACAATGTGAAGTGATGATGTCTTAGAAATATACTGTTCATAAATATATTCCTGGGTACGAATTCGGAATCTCAAAGGGGAATGGAACATTATTATCAAGCTCACACGCTCGCTCGCGCTCGCTCGCTCTCGCTCGCTCTCGCTCTCTCTCTCGCTCTCTCTCTCTCTCTCTCGCTCTCTCTCTCTCTCTCTCTCTCTCTCTCTCTCTCACTGAAACACAAACCTAATCCCCGACTTTCCTTCAGCCTTTGCCTTGTGACCTAGAAGTTAAGGGTGTTTCTAATCGTCTAGTTCTACCTTGCTCTTTACACTGCAACAATTATCGTCGTCAGAGTCTGGGATACCGTACAAGAGTCGTGCTGACTTTTGCGGAGTCTTGGAACGCGGAAATTTTAAGCGATAAAAGCGTGTTGTAAACGGTAATTGTTAGGAGATGAGGGGACATTTAGAGGCATTCCTTGTACCGTACGTGGGTAAATACTTTCAAGATCCGATGACGCATTTGTTTATGTTTCCTGTCTATTGTTGGACGATTGTATTCATAATTAGGAAGGTTATATGGAAGTCAGAAGGTCAATTGAGATAGTTC
The DNA here is from genome assembly GCA_032716605.1 of Paralithodes platypus. Taxonomy (NCBI): domain Eukaryota; kingdom Metazoa; phylum Arthropoda; class Malacostraca; order Decapoda; family Lithodidae; genus Paralithodes; species Paralithodes platypus. Next base: position 2,169,411 of record CM064489.1, read on the forward strand.
TTACCACTATAATTGCCACCTATAGATCCTTCCGAATCAAAATGCACCATGATCGTCAAATGATCAAGAGCAGGCTGCTTGAAGCAAGTGTCTCCCCCAAAGCCAAAACAGTGACAAAGAGCCAAATACAAGGGACGTTGGGGTCGAAATGCCTGGACACACAAAGTGTAAAGCAGTCTAAGTCATAGGATGGAGGAAAGATTGATTGAGGGAGATAATTCCAGAGTTCATGTAACTCACGGGCATCATTGAGATATACTATATACTGTATATATTTATGTACAGTATCTGATAAATTATTTTTTTAAGCTTATAATCACCCATCGTTTTTTTGTTTTTTTTTTTCTACACGCAATTTAGTGGTTTGATGAGATATATTGGATGGTGTATTTGGTCCACGAGATATATTTCCAATAATGTGTTGTGAATAATTATAATGTGTTGTGATTATATATTTGATGGTGTGTTTGGTCCACGAGATATAATTCTAATAATGTGTTTTGACTATCCCCTACAGGAGGACAACCTGATCGGCCAGAGTCCCTGTCGCCGAGGTACTGAGGGCCGAGCCTGCAGAAGGAAACTGGCCCTTATGTCACGCACCTGTTCTTCCGGTAAGTTATAATATTGAATTTCTATACATATATCCAACTTGATCTTCTTTAACTTGTTTTATAGCTATGAATTTTCTGAGCGTCTATCGTCCCCATGAGTGTGTGAGGTAGGTCAGGTCAAGGTGTTCTGAGCTACATTCTGATCGCTGTAAGTAGGTGAGAAATCATGAACTCTATCCTCTGTAACTCAAAAAGGGCTATAGCAAATTAGCTGTAAATTTCCACATCCATTCCTTGACTGACTCTTCCCAAATGGTAGAAATATTAGCTCGATTACTCTAGTCGTTTTTTGAGTTACAGAGGTTAAAGGTCATGATATCTCGCCTACTTACAGCGAATAGACTATAGTTTCAAAAATACCCTCACGCGTGTTGTCAAAGAGTTGCGCCTACCCTAATTTTCATACATATTCTCTTGAGCTTTAACCCTTTCAGTTCCGGTGCCGTCCTTTTAACTTTATCCTGGCTACATTTAGACGATGTTATTCAGTTTCCTGCAATCAATAGGCTTCAAATTCTCTTGTTTAACCCTTTTTGAAACTACAGTTCCTTCTTAAACAGTAAAAAATCCTTTAAATATAGCTAGAATAAAATGAAAAAGACGTCGCTGGTACAGAAAGGGTTAGAAAATAAAATAGTTTTATATATTGTTCTCCATCATCATCACAGACGGAAAGTGGCTCATACATCACGCAGGTAAGTTATAATAAAACTTGATAGTAACACTTCCAATCAGAACATTATTGAATATAAACACCATATAAAGAGGAGCACTTTATTAACACCATATAAACACCATATAAAGAGGAGCACTTTATTAACACCATATAAACACCATATAAAGAGGAGCACTTTATTGACAACAATTCGCAGATCTCTTCGTCAGTGGCCTGAAGAAGGTATCTGCGAAACGTTGTCAATAAAGTGCTCCTCCTCATATGGTGTTTATATCCATTCTGTCAACTTTTCAAAGTTATTTGAACAGATAATTATTGTTTAGATTGCTTCCATCATTATCATCATCATCATCATCAGTCTGAGTTAGTCGACTTCAGAACAAATGCTTCCCAATCGTTTCGACTCTAACTGATCATATGTTAGCCTGTTCCATCCCAGCCTAGCAAATTGTCTCTATAAAAACACACACACACACACACACACACACACAAACACACACACACACACACACAATGACAAAACACTATTATATTCCAACTACCCCCAAACGATGTCAAAGCATATTAACCCCGGAGGTGGTTAAGCTTCACTAATAAACTAAATTAACTAATACACTAAACCACCACACATACAACTAACTATATCACACCCAGCAAAAACAACATTAATTATCCTCCATTGTCCAACACAGCGCCAAATGCTTCTTTGTGCTTAACGCCTTCAGTATGTGATGGACAGTTATTCCCTTTAGTATGGCTGCATGGCATATGGTGTTATACAGCTTAATAAAAAATAGGGTGGTCAGTATGGAAGTGAAGAAGTCCTTGCATGACAGTGTGGTAATCCCGACACTGACTTACGGAAGCGAAGCATGGACGTTGGTTGAGAGACTCAGACCAAGAGTGAGAGCAGTGGAAATGAATTACTTAAGGAGTGCATGCGGAGTTACATGGAGGGATAGACAGACTAATGAGGAAGTAACAAGGAGGTGTGGTGTGGAGGTAGATGTGCTGGAAAGTGTGAAAAGGAACAACTTGAGATGGTTCGGCCATATGGAACGTATGGAAAGCGAGAGAATGACTAAGAGGGTGTACGAGAGCGAGGTGGAGGGACAGAGAGGGAGAGGTAGACCGAAGGAGAGGTGGAAGGATGGAGTGAGGAAGTATATGAACGAAGGCGGTGCTGGTTGGGGGGAGGGGCGTCGACTGACTGGGGACATAGGTGCATGGAGGCGGTTCGTTCGTGGCCACCCCTTCGGGGATCACGGCGTCGGGCAATAGATAGATAGATAGAATAAAAACTTCTAGGTATCAAAGGGATAAAACTGATCAAATTAAACCCTTAGACCACCGCACACTCTTAGACCACCGCACACCCTTAGACCACCGCACACTCTTAGACCACCGCACACCCTTAGACCACCGCACACTCTTTCTCAGCCTAAGCAAATAGTCTAATAACACCTACAATAAAATCAATTAATGCGACATGGTATACTCAAACAAATAATGATCACCCATTGTTCAACACTGGCCATATTATATGCTACATGTAACACAGAGACAAAGGCGGTACACCACAATGAACTCAATAAAGAACAACAAAAGAAACAACGTAATATTAATGATAGGGTGTTCATAGCTTTAGGGTCCAGCCCTTGCCATATATATCAGACTTAACTTTATGGTCGATTGTTAATATCATCCATAAATAAGCTTCATAATGAGTAATAAGCTTCATAATGAGTAATAAGCTTCATAATGAGTAATAAGCTTCATAATGAGTAATAAGCTTCATAATGAGTAATAAGCTTCATAATGAGTAATAAGCTTCATAATGAGTAATAAGCTTCATAATGAGTAATAAGCCTCATAATGAGTAATAAGCTTCATAATGAGTAATAATAATATGAAATCGATACGAATCAAGTTGCATTCGAAAGGGGATGTTAACACTGCGAGATGCTAACACTGCCACATACAGCCATTATGTGTGCAGTTGCTGTTGTTATTGTCGTTGGTGTTATTGTTGGTGGGGGGGGGGGGGTCTTAGAAGCGGGCAACTCGGGTAGGGGACGTCAACCGATGTCAACCAAAAGTTAATGAAAATATTGGGAATAACCAAATCACGTCGACATTTTTAAATTCATTCTCGAGATATTGTGCAAACAGTGCGTGTGTGGTGTGGTGTGGTATATTGTTGTTTTGTGTTCTGTGGTGTATGTGCGTGCGTATTGTGTGTGTGTGAGTGAGTGTATGTGGCGTGGTGTGCGTGAGTATATGTGTGTGTGTGTGTGTGTGTACCAAGTTAACAATAAGACCATTAGGCAAGGAGAGTATATCCTATTAAGCACCAGTGTTGCAGATTATCAGTGACATCATCAGCTTAAGCAAGACTAATCATAAGAGGAGCGGAGAGGACCATGAACTAAAGGGACAATAACATCTTAATTATTGTTTTATTTGGGGGTTATTGATGAACACGAAAATTAATTTAGAAACCACTTATATACTCGATCACGCGTAAACTGTCTTGGGGGGGGGGGGATTTTAGTTTGTTCCCTAGACCTCCATCAAGCTTAAAATCACATCCCCTTGACCCCTTTTCCAGATAAATTTTATACATTTTTTGGTAGAAAAATGTCCCGACCTTCGGTTCCTCTTAAATTACAGGCTCGCTATCTCTCGCCAGGAAAAAAATGTCACCTAAATGGCACGAAAGATCTGAAAATTGAAAGAATTGGGGCGAAAGTTCTTAAATTCGCCAAACTAATGGGGCGAACGTCTTAAAATGTCAATAGCAATGGGGCTAAGCATGAGGGAGCAAGAGATCAAGACAAAAAATCCCTCCAGTGGAAATCTCCCCTTAACCCTTTCAGTACCGGTGCCGTCCTTTTACCTTTATTCTGGCTACTAATAGACGATTGTATTCAGTTCATAAAGGGCCTCCAGCAGAGATTAACAGGCTTCGAGCTATCTCACTTGACCATTTGTACTACCTCAGATCCTTCTTAAGCTGCACAAAATCGTCTCAATGCAGCAAGATTATTTAGTTTTTGCTGGGTTTGAGATATACAGGTATATATATATATATATATAAAAGTTGTATGTGTGCTAGTTTAGTTTAGTGGTTCATTAAACTAAATTTATTGGTGAAGTTTAATGTTTGTGTGTAGCCTTGGTTTGTTCTGTGTTAGTGGGTTCTCTCTCTCTCGCTCTCTCTCTCTCTCTCTCTCTCTCTCTCTCTCTCTCTCTCTCTCTCTCTCTCTCTCTCTCTCTCTCTCTCTCTGTATGTGTGGGTGGGTATGAGTTTGTGTTCATGAGCGCCTCTGTGTATGTATTATTATTTATTTATCTTTTTTTCTTTTCTTTTTTTCTTTTTTTTTTCTTTTCTTTTCTTTTTTTTTGGGGGGGGGGATTTACCTCCGTCAATTCTGTAAATGTGAAGATCAAGGAACATCACCAAGGCCAGACTAAACAAACAATTAAAAAGTCTGTCCATGAATCCAACCCCTCCCTCCCTCCCTTCCTTTACACCCATCCTATATAAGGCTTCAAAGACAGCTGAATCATCTCGTCGGTCGCTAGGTAGGGTTCTGGGGTTAGCTACAAGATCAGCTGAGGTACAACTGTTCTGATTATATAGGGCTAGCTATAACATTATATAGGGCTAGCTATAACATTATATAGGGCTAGCTATAACATTATATAGGGCTAGCTATAACATTAAGTAAGGTAGTATGGTTCTAACTTGCGATAGGCGTAAGGTATAACAGCTCTGATTTGTGATACGTAGTAAGGTTAAGAAGTATATGCGTGAAAACGGTGCTAGATGGGAGGAGGGATTTCGACTGATTGGGGACAGAGGTGCATGGGGGCGTTTCGTTCGGGGATCTAGGCGTCCGGCAATAGATGGATAGATCGATAGTAGGGTTCTGGGTTAACTACAAAATCAGGTGAGGTACAACAGTTCGGATTTGTATGTGTTAGGATTCAGGGGTTAGCTATAAGATCAGGTATGGCATAATCTATCTGACTCGCGATTGATGTAAGGAACAATATTTCTGGCTCGAGGTAGGTAGGGTTAAACTTTGATTCAAGATAGGCATGCTTCTAGCTATATAAGTATTAAGATAAGCTAAAGTACTAGTGTAAAATTACTCATGTTTGATTAGTGTAGAACGCCTCTAATGCTTCATTGGTGTTAGGTATAATAGTTGTGATTGATGGAGGTCTAGGGAGGGAACTAAGCAAATATTATAATAAATAAGTAAATTAGTAAATAAGTTATTAAGTAAAATGACTAAGGTTTGATTAGTGTAAGTTATAATATATGTGGCTCTTGTTAGGGAGAGTTATTACTGAACCATAACTCCCAATAAGGTACCTTAGCAGTGACTCGTGATTGGTGTACAGGATAAGGGTTCAGAGTCCTGATAGGTAGGAGACTGGTTTAGCTAGAAGTCAAGATCATGTAAGGTTAAAGGTAGGACTTTTTTCTGATATGGTACACTCGGATACCATAGTCTCTAGCCAACTCATAAGAATTCGTGGGCCCTCTATGTTTTTCATTATGCAATTATAACTATATGGATTAATTTTTAGATGGAACTTGCTTTTCATTAAATAGTATGTTTAATTGTGTAGTTGATGTATATAAAATTATATAGTTAAGATGGTTTTCAGAGATATACTTCCATAATTTGCAATAGGTGAAGTCCACAAATATTTATGAGTGGGCTAGAAACTATGGTATCCGAGTGTACCTTAGCTATGACTCGTGATTGGTGTACAGGATAATGGTTCAGAGTCGTGATAGGTAGGAGTTGGTTTAGCTAGATGTCAAGATCAGGTAAGGTTAAAGGTGGGATTCTATTTTTATTTTTTTCTGATATGGTACCTCTGTTGGCCAAAACGGTTTATTTGTATGCTACATTATAATATTATATGGTTAAGTAAGAATAAATAGATAGATAGATAGATAGAGTAACAATATGTCCAACTATGTCATTAATCTTCTCCAGCTTGGTCGATAAAATGCAAAAGAATCGAGAAGTGTTACAAAATTAGAGTTGTTGATTTCAATATTGCCCCAAAATGTATCTATGTGACTTCACCATTATTAACATAAACAGTCAGATCATGTTTGCACCACTATACACACAAGATTGCATTATCTAGCCTTCAAATCCAATTCAAATTAAATCAATAAACGTCGAATAAATTAAGAGATCTCGCCCGATATTCCAGGATATAATCTGTAAAAGGAGGAATGTTAATATAATTATATTTTCCTTTTTTCTGTTTTTTTTAGGGAGACGGTGGGCGGTATAATAGCACTTATCTCTTGCTTGTATTATTGTCATGGTCATTTTCTGTATCACGAAGTATATTTCTATAATTAGCTAAGCACGTTTATCTGTTGATTTTGGCTGTGACTAAGTATTTGGGAAACTGATTTGTTGGGTCTGAGTACATGATTAGATTGATATCCAGTATTCAATAAATGGATATAAAATCGAAGTCATGTACACTCGGTCAAAAAAGTATATGCACCCTTAAACTGATTGTCTGGTGTGTACAGCTCGGTAGTACAGGCCTTAGGTCGCAGGTAGTAGGTTCTAGGTAGTATAGGTAGGTAGTAGTATAGATGGATATAGCTGTAGGTAGATATACCAACCCTACCAAGCTATACACACCAGATGATCAGCGTATGGGTGCAGATACTTGTTTGACCAAGTGTACTTAACCTTTAACTGCCTTGGTGGTGTAATGGTTAGAGTGTTTAAAATCTGTATGTGGTAACCCAGGTTCGAATCCCGGGAGGATCACATGCTTTCATTAATTAAATTGGGAGGTGTTTGGTGTTGGGAGTGAAATAAACAAATTCGATTAGGAAGCAAATATAATTATGAATATATAAATGGTCTGCTATATAAAAAATAAATAATTAATAACATCCATACAGTATATACCAGGGCAAAACGGATTCCAGATCACATATTCTTCCGTACCTATACAAACACACACACCAGAAGCATGCACACAACATACAGACAAACTTACACACACACACACACACACACACACACACACACACACACACACACACACACACACAAACACACACACACACACAAACAAACAAGTAATGCACACACAAACACACACACCAGAAGCATGCACACAACATACACACACACACACACACACACACACACACACACACACACACACACACACACACACACACACACAAACAAGTAATGCACACACACACACAGTATAATCGTTGTTCACCTTGACAACATCAGCGTTTTAATTCCCGACTCCTGACATTTCAATACCACAGGAAAAACTGGAGGAATCCGCAACGCTAACTAAGGGGCTTGTATGCGAACACTTTTTGCCCCTTAACTATTATCGGCAACTCTACACACCCAAACTGAACACCTAATAGTTATAGGCAGGAGGTGTTTGCTCTTAAAGGGAGGTTTTTAGTTTATTCCCTGGACATCCATCAAACAAAAACTTACACCCCCTAGATCCCCTTCCAAGATAAATGTGTACATTTTTCGGTAGAAAAATTTCCTGGCCAAAGGCCGGTTCCTCTTAAATTACAGGCTTGCTTTCACTCACCAGGAAAATGTGTACACCTAAATGGCACGAAAGGTCTTAAAATTGACAACGAAATGTGGTGAAAGGTATTAAAATCGCCAAACTAATGGGCCGAACGTCATATAATCTGAACACTAATGGGGCTAAGCATGAGGAAGAAGGGGGACCAGACAAACGGCCCCTGTCCTGGCAACTCTACACAGCAAAAATGAACACTGAAATGAACACTTGAATGTAACAAAAATTGTATACATAATTATAGAATGTTTTAATATATGTTCTCTCCTGCTATGACTTAAACTGCTTTAAACTTGCTGTGTCCAGATATTGTTGACTCTAATTTACTATACCATGAATTTTGCTCCTGATCAATCTTTCAGCTCTGGGGGGGGGGGGGGGACACTTGTTACAGGTAGTTTTGCCTTTTGTCTCCTTCATACACATAGGAAGAAAAAATAGACACTGATTCTGTCTATCATTTGTTGTACAATTAAGTTTGCCTCTGTTTATAATGTACAGTGTAATACTGAGGTGCGTGGTATACAACACATGGACCTAACAGAACTATAGTCCGGTCATTCTAGCTTGGGCAGAAATCGTAACCTCTAACCTCTCCTAACTCAAGAAGGACTAGAGTAATCGAGCTAATATATCTACCAAATAGGAAGACTTGGCTAGGGAATAGGTGTATAAATTGGCAGCTCATTTGCTTTAACCCTTTTTGAGTTACAAAGGTTAGAGGTTATGATTTCTGCCCAACCTAGAATGAACGGACTATAGTACGGAGGATATGATAGCCAAATTTATATGCAGAAAGGCGTCATAGTACTGAAAGGGTTAATGCGAATAATAGACTGTTGGTAGAGTTTTTTTTTTGGGGGGGTGTCTGATTTATAGAATTTCAATTCAGTAGCTGTCAGCCCAGAATTTAAGACAAAAATATCTGCGTGAGAGAAGTGATCGTGATATTAAGACGGCGATACATGGGCAGTTTATTGTCTATTTGACTAGCCAATATCCGACAAAATATCTGAAAACAAAAATGGCATCTGCTATTTGAAAGGGTTGAGGATAATCTATAGTCGCTAAAATTTCACATTTTAAACAAAAGGTTGACGACGATTTATATATACAATAATTCCATATATAGTATATATATATATATATAAGCACTACCCCCTAATTGACCGCGACTGTACCTTGTGGTCATAATCAGGAATAATATGGGGAAAGTGATCGCCTGTATCGGTTGCGGGACAGAAGGGGAAAAAACACATACTAGGAAAAAAGTGCCAGTGGGATGCCGCCTTTGATACAGATTAAGAGACCCTATAGTAACAGAGATCGACCAACCTCCGTCATCTTGGTGCCACTGGTGATATTGTCCTCTCTTTACACTTATATATCTCCCTACCCATTACAACCCTTTGGCAATACTGGTAAGGGATGTAATAGTTTGATCTTTGGTTATCATTTCTTCATGATCAAAGTTAAAATAAAGCCTCGTTCTTTGATTATTGAGGTACCAAAATGGCGTCCACAGCTAAAGATGACCACTCTCGTCTTGAATACAGAGGTCAAGTGAGAGACCTTTAACGCCGCTATCACACGAGTGATATTTTCATCAACTTTTATCGGCTACTCTACTCTGGAGGCTTATAAAGTTGAAGTTTTATAAGAATGCTATCACCTAAACTAATCTATCTTCGGTCCAGTTTCCGATACCAGTGTAGAAGATTCTAAAATGCTGCTGAAATAATGTTCGCTATCGAAAATTGCCGATTAAAGCGCCCGTGTGATACCTCTTAAATATTTCCAAGTAACGACCTTGGAATGCATGATCGTCGGTGTAGGCCTCATTATAGTCCGTTTATATTATACTGTATATATAATGCCTGGGTGTGGAGGCCTGTTTGATGGGATTCGAGTTGTATTGCACGACAGAACACAACCTAGAATTATATATGTCATTATGTTGTTGGAAAATCTTGAATACTAGTTTTGTTTACTGGTTCTACAGTATATATGGCTTGGATACGAAGGCACATTGATTTAACGTTGATTAAATGGCTAGTGGAGTTTTTTGGCTAGTTCAAGAAAACTACGATTTCAAAATAATAATTCCATGAAAATCTTAGATCATAACAATTCTTTGATTAAGGTCTATATTCTTAAACCTTACCATAGTGAATATCTGTGTAATGACGAACGAAATAAGAAAAAGTGAATCTTTAAGAAACTAGATGATAATTTGTCCTGTTTCACAATTTAACCCTCAGTTTGTTGGTCTCTGTTCGGTACGGTATAAACAACATCCTTCCCACGTATGTTTAAGAATAAGTCCCTCTCTTTGATGTGGGATGGAGGTTTACTTACACGAAATAGCATACATACAATTATCTCTTAAATCCCCATGCCCTGTACTAAACATTCTTGAGTGTTTGAAGCGAAATAGGTGAACCAAAATAGAACGTTGTATTGTATGTCTCTCAGGTGATTATGGACTATGAACAGCACCAATCATAACATCCCTAATCCTGATCCTGTCCCCAACCACTATTGTATAGTCCTAATGCACAACCCCTGTATAGCATGCCGCCCGAGAGCGGCCCTCTGCGGGTCCCTCAACGTAAACGTAAACATAAACCACGAGCGTGGCAATTTATCATAACCCCATTTGGCCCTTTGGTTCCCACCTGTAAAGAGAGATTACACAAATAACTCACGAAACACCTTTGTTCATTAATCTTCCTAAAACGGATTTCCTAGAAATTCATAATTAAATTAGAACTAAACTACGATCTTACCAGTTAATACAGTGCTTCTTACCCGCTACACCTCCGACCTCCCCCAGCAGCCCTTCACACTTATTGTCTCCTGCTGTCCAGTTTACACGTTTCTTGACCACGATTTCGATTATTTAGCACATTTCCACAAACCAATATATATAATAAACTGGTGATGGTATCTTGATTGCTGAACACCATATACGGAGCGAGGAAATGGACAAAATGTCGCAAAAATAAGCCGACTGCCTCTCCCCCAGTGAACTGTTTACACTCACGGTAGTTTCAGTGTTACCAAGTCCACGTCAAAAACTTGCTAACATGTAGCTTGATATAGGTAGCGCCAACGAACTTGACAATTATCTCGATTCCTGACCTCTTTTTAACTCAAAGGTGCCTAGAGCAAATTGGCTGTAAATATCCACCCCTATTTCCTGGTGAACTCTTCCCAAAGGATTGAAACGTCAGCCCGATTGCTTTCATTCATTTCGAGTTGTAAGAAGTTAAGGACTCCAGATTATTGTCAAGTTCGCTGGCGCTACCTATAGTAAACATTATTACTCACGTTCAATATTAATAAGAACAAAATTAACACGCTCATCAAGAACTGTTAGAAATATCTAAAATGCGCTCATAAGTCGTCACATAGTAAACATTGTTCACTAGATGGATCAATAAATATCGATAACACTGCTTAATTAAAAATTGGTTAGTTTGGCTTGTTTGGCCCGCAAATTTCATGTCGACCAGTTTGGGACCAGATACTATTATTATAGAATAAACATACTTTTTGATGGATGGCCAAGACTTACTGGTTGACCTTAAGCTTACCTTGGAACCAACAACGGGCCGAGAACTTGAGAAAGGTTACCGACAAAATTAGTGAGGATAAACACACCCATTAATCGTTTTCTGAGCGCCATATTATATACGATGATGTCATGTTCATTTTATTCAGGCTAACTTTAAGCGAATTTATTCAGTTCGGGAGAAAAAAATCTGTGGGTGTCAAAGAGTTAAATAAAGTGTTTTTTTACCCCACTGATTCCTAGAGGTGGAAGGATGGCATGAAGAAGTATATGGATGAAGGCGGTGCTGGTTTGGAGGAGGGGCGTCGACTGACTGTGGACAGATCCCCTTCGGGGATCACGGCGTCAGGCAATAGATAGATAGATAGATTCCTAGATGTCCTTCCCAACTTAACAATATCCCCTAATGTTAGGCAGCTGTAAAATAGATGAAGTATAAGGAATATAGCATCTGTATTGACAATTATCCCAGTCACAACCGGTGACATCTTTTTATATTACATTCTGACAACTATTATGCGAATGTATTCAGCTTAGGAAGGATGTCTATCAATGGAAAGGATACAGAATATCTCAATTAATCCTTTTAGTTGCCATATACCCTTCCTAAGCTTTATAAAATAATCTAAATGTAGCTGAAATAGAATAAAACATACGTCACCGGTACTGAAAGGGTTAAGCTGATGGTAGACTATTTTAAACAGCTGACATTTTAGACAGTTGCCGAGAAATACTGTCAAAAGAAAAGTCCCTTGTGTGACTGTGCTTGAGGCTCACCTTGAAGGGGCCAGACCGAGAACTGTGCTTGAGGCTCACCTTGAAGGGGCCAGACCGAGAACTGTGCTTGAGGCTCACCTTGAAGGGGCCAGACCGAGAACTGTTTTTGAGGCTCACCTTGAAGGGGCCAGACCGAGAACTGTGCTTGAGGCTCACCTTGAAGGGGCCAGACCGAGAACTGTGCTTGAGGCTCACCTTGAAGGGGCCAGACCGAGAACTGTGCTTGAGGCTCACCTTGAAGGGGCCAGACCGAGAACTTGAGAAAGGTTATTGCCAAAAGGAGGGAAAAACAGAATATCTAACGCTCATATTTTTACACACGTGGGAAGAGATTCGTGTATCTCATATCGATCAAATAAAGGTAGACTCGTGTGTGTGTGTGTGTGTGTGTGTGTGTGTGTGTGTGTGTGTGTGTCTGGAACAAAATAGTATAGCAGCATTTTGGGGATCCACTATATTCGTATCGACAGCTAGACGGAAGGTTAATTCTTCTAGGTGACCGAATTCTTATAAGAAGTATAAGGGGACGTTTTTGTCTGGACCCCTTCTCCCTCATGCTCTCCCAATTATTTTGGTGATTTAAAACCTTTCGCCGCATTTCTTTGTCAATATTAAGAATCTTTCATGCCATTTACGTGTTAATTTTGTCCTTGTAAACGATAGCGAGCCTGTAATTTAGGAGGAACCAGCCTTTGGCCGGGATATTTTTCTACCGAAAAATGTACATATACATCTCGAAGAGGAGTGTGTGTGGGTGGGTGGGTGGGTGGGGGTGGCGGGAGGGGGGGGGGGAGGGGTCTTGGGGAGTCTTTAAGCTTGATGGAAGTCTATGGAGGACTCTAGAAAAGTAATAGATAAATATACAGGTATATATAAATAAATATATACATAATAGTCTCCCCTTAAGAATTACCTTGGCGCCACCAGAGGCCAAGAACTTGAGGAAGGTTACCGCGAAAAACAGACCTTGAAGTGGAATGAAAAGACACACCCAAATATTAGGGATTTTGAGGGGCGAGCTATGGAACCGATATTAATATTTGTTTATGCTGCTAATGTTGCTGAAGTCATTAGTTCTAGTGTATTATTTATTTGTATTACTAAAATCCATTTAGCTGAGTCTATTATAATTATTTTATTTGTTTATTGTTTCTGTTTTGACATCACTGATATTAGCCAAGGTTTTCATAATTGGTCTGAGGTTAGTAGCTACATTTATATGAAGCCTAGGAGTAACTTCGACTACCAGAGACTATTACACTTTAGTCAAGATAGCCATACCACAAAACTGACTTAAGATATATCGCTAGTTTATTGCAGTATTGTGTTCTGTGTAGGATTACCTTGGAATGAGGCCAAGAACTTGAGAAACGTTACCGAAAAACAGACCTTGAAGTGGAAAAGAAAAGACACACCCAAATGCAAGAGGGGGCGAGCTATAGAGTATGATTTAGTCAACCAACGTTAATAATTAGTTTGGCTGGCTAATTTGGGTTACATCACGCGTTCAGACTAATTAAGTACGTTTTCTTTAGCTAGGGTATTATTTGGAATTTTAACAAGGTTTTCACAATTGATCTGTTTACACCAAGTTTTTCTGAAGGCCAAACAAGCTTCGAACGCCTCATATTATATAAAGTTAGCCACCATAGACATACTGTTGAACTAATTTAAGAGACACAGCTGGATAAAGTATTGTGTTCTGTATAAGCTTACCTTGAAGAAACCAAAGGCCGCGAACTTGAGAAAGGTTGCCACGAAAAACGGACCTTGAGGGAAAAGACACACCCAAATCCAAGAGGCGGGAGGGGGGGGGGGGTATAAACTTGGAATATATAACTACTACTACTACAATATATATATATATATATATATATATATTGTAGTAGTAGTAGTAGTTATATTTCTAGCTGAATATTGCATTTTAAAGTTAGCACAAGCTGGTCTGATCATGTTTTGTTGTTCAAACTGTAATATTTATAGGTTACAAATCTATCTATCCCAAATAAATCTTGAAACGGTTCATTGACTATTTCCAGCAAGCGTTACCGTATGAGGCCTTCACATAGCATTCCTTAACTGAGGGTTGCCACCTACCTAAACCACTATGAGTAGCTATAACCGAGGCGGAACTTAATATGAGAGAGAGAGAGACAGACAGAGTTACACAGAGTTACCCATATACTCAAACCACACAGACCTTGCGGTTCCATCTAGGTAGTCCTAGGTGATCCTAGGGAGAGAGAGAGAGAGAGAGAGAGAGAGAGAGAGAGAGAGAGAGAGAGAGAGAGAGAGAGCAATAAAGAATAGTATATATACATTGTTATTTAGTGGTTAACCTTTAGTATATTGTAATGGGCGGGACAATGAGGGGGCTGGGAACACGCCTTGACTGGGATAATGGTGAACAAAGTAATAAAGGTGTAAAGACTTCATTGTGTATATATTATTGAACAGTGTTACCTCAAAATTGCGATGTTAAACGTGTGTGTGTATATGTGTGTATGTGTGTTTGAGTGGGGATGTTTATATGTGTGTGTGTGTGTGTGGTTATGTGTGTTCTGTGTTTGTGCGCATGTGTGTGTGGGTGTAAGGTGTTCGTGCAAGAAGTCTTAACATTAATTATGGGTCAGTATTAAACGATACCATTACTTCAGCCATTTCTCAACGCTGGTTCTTGTTAGGCAAGGACATACAATATATACCAATAATAATAAAAATAATAATAATAATAATAATAATAATAATAATAATAATAATAATAATCTATATTTTATTAATTTCACCACAACACCAAACACCCCCAATGAAATAAATTAAAGTATATATGATCCGCCAGGTAATAATAAATGGATAGCAAAGCAGAAGAGATATTACCCTTTCGATTCCTAAAGGTCTTTTCAAAGCTGGATAAACTCGAATAATGTTAGCCAGAATATAGCAATAAAGGCGCTATATTACTGAAAAAGGGATAATCTCGCTATATGACTGTTCCCGCCTCGCTCTTCAACACTAACTAATGATCGGGGACGCTCAGACTAAGGGCCTATCATTATTTTTTACAAGGCTGCGACGAGATGGTAATTTATTAAAGCCCTCCCCCCCCCCCCCCCCATTTTGTAAATTGTAAATTTGTAATGTTTTCGATAGATAAACATTCCAGTCAAAGATCGCCCCCCCCCCCCCCCCCCACACACACACAGACACACCAAAACAAAACAAAATACACCTAATTATAGCGAAACATCATATAATCGCCAAAGTAATGAAGCGAAACGTCTTGAAAGCATCAACTTACTGGGCGAAACAGGGGTGGTTCAAAGAGACTTCTCTCGGATTAGGTTGGGTTAACTATTGATCGGGAACGCTCAGACTAAAAGACCTATATTTAGTGTTTACAAGCCTGCGACGAGACCCTGCAATTAACTGTTCGTGGTCAGTTATTAACATTGTTGTGTGAGGCGGATGTAAGAGGGTGCCGATCAAGGTGTGTGGGGTTGTGTTGTGGTGATGGTTGTTGTTGTTGTTGTTGTTGTTGTTGTTGATGATGATGATTATGTTGTTATTGGTGTTGTTGATTTTGCTGTGGATTGTTCTTGTTAGTTGTGATAATGGTTTTGAGCGTTATGGTGTCAGGTGTTGTGATTGATGGGAGGTAAATATTGGTCTGTGGTTGCTAAAGTGTCCTTCTTGTGATCATAAGTATTACTATTGCGCGACGCTGTTGTGCTTCACGTTTATACTGAATCAGCGTAGTACCTTGTGTATTGTTAGTATTATTATTATATATATATATAAGTGTGAGTATGTGTGTGTGTGTGTGTGTGTTCCTAGTGCAAGAATGGCGACGCACACGTTCGAATCATTAGGTTCAAAGATTCGATCTGGTGTAACCTGTATCTGATCTGATTCCATACCTAACCCAGAATACTACCTATGACGATAAAATAATTCTTGTAGTTAACCCACAACCCTTGTTACTCACCAGGTACCTGTGAGAAGTGTCGCCAAGGCTGTTCTACACTGTCCCCTTCAGAGTGGCCTGGGTGTTGCCGGGACCACCTGTTGTGTTGTCGTCACCTGGCCGCCTCCTGCCGCACCTGTGACCATCCAGAGCTCTTCCCCTTCTGTGGCGCCGCCTTCAAGAAGTGCGGATAAAAGGAGCCTCACGTATTTTGTACATGTGCACATAAATACACTTTGCACTTAAAAGAATATTCAAGCCTAAAGAGATCATTAAACATGGGATGTGCTAATGAAGATCATCACAGTACACCACCTGTTCTGTGTTCGCGCAAAAACGTGCACTTTTTGTCTATTCTTGTTTTCATTGCGACAAAAGGTCATTCTAGCCATGAGTATGTCCGCATAAGTCTCATAGCGATTACGGGAATGTTCATAACAATACTTATAAGGATACACCCTACATGGTTAAAGAGCTTGATTGATCTTCATGGTTGGATGAGAGGCTGTTTGGGCTGGCCCAATAAACTGGTTAAAAAGATGGTCTCCTAAACAGTATATTGTATTTAATATAACAATGAGTTTAACCACTGAGACGAAGCTGTAAGATTCTTATTTTGATCACAAACATGTGCTTCAATAATGGGTGAGTTGCTTATAATCATGAACCTTGCGAATTAAGGCTTATTATTAAAACTACGTGCTAAACAATTTATCAAAGATTTTACCGCATGTAGACACTTAAAAAAAACATACAATATTCAGTATAGTTACCTTTAATGTTAATTGCAAAAGATTAACTTAGTAAACATATCTGTTCAATAGTTAGGCACTTAACACAATCACTGGTATTTCCGTTATATTTGTTAAATGTTAATGCAAAATATTTGTTCATGAAAATATGGATGGAAGTAAGGCGACATTTTTGCTAGCAACTGTACTGAATTGACCACTTGCGAGATTCAGGCCATATGGAAGTTGGAGTTGTACTGTAGATATCGATATTAAACAGAATTAGCAGCTATAATACGGCTGTAGTGCATATATGAATACAGCAAAATAAATTCACCATACTCTCTAAATTTCATAAATCTACATTATTAATGCATTTCTGTTTTATAATCCTGTTTACAGCTCCAACTTCCTTATAGCCTAAAACTCGCAGTGGTGAATTAAATGGGGGTACACTGCTTGTAAGCAACTCACCCAAGAACAAGAATCATATGCATGTTGTTATTTTGTCCAAGTTTATATATATAGTTATATTTGCTTCTTACGATGAGTATGGCAAAATAAATTTGTTTTTATAAAACTTATCTTACCGGCGTGAATAATATGGCTTTCTTATGTCAACTACAAATGAGACACACTGATTTTGAGCATTACATTTTAATATTATATAATTTGGAGTTTGGTAAAGCAGTACTAAATTACTTTATAACCCCCTGGAGATTATGATCCATTATGATAGTTTATTCTGGCTATCATTTGACGAGCTTTTATACCTTACCTGACCGTGTAGCTAATTTGGAGTTAGCTTGAACTATTATAACTTTCCTAATCACACAGATAGCCCAAATTCCTTTCTACCACGAGTCAGAGCTATTATATCTTAGAAAAAATATAATATAGTTGACTCAAGACCTTTTATATCACGAGTCAGAGCATTTATATATTAGGAAAATTATCATATTGCTATCCCAGAACTGTTGTAAGCACTCCATCTTGCCTGTCGTTGGGAAATAAGTTGTTATATGATAACGGTGATCCCTACATGTTTGTTCTACTTGCCCCTTCTTGGTAAACACATATGTCCCTCGCTCGCCACTCCCCCGCTGAAAAACTAGTACACAGGTTTATATTAACTTATTATGTGGCGACGATTTACAATAACGCTAATGCCTGAATGGGGAAATTATACCGGCATCACGAAAAACAAATCTTGTATTGTAAAGACACCACATATTCAACAGATGGATCTATACAATGATTAATTATTTTGTTTTAATGTAATTATATAATTTCTTAATTATTTTATTATAACTGCACAGGCCTAATTAAAATTCATGGTATATCTCTATATACTCGACTTAACTTTTCCCTCCCTGGTTCACATCCTGCTCTATTAATTATGGATAAATAATTGTCCCCATCAGTATCGAGTTACTTGAGAACTAATGGTTTATTATTCATTATGATAAGTAGGCCAGGAATGTTAACTTTAACCTCTATTAACTCTGGAAAGGCTGGAGCAAATGGGCTGTAATTTTCCACACATATTTACTGAATGTCTCTTTCCCAATGGTAGAAACAAAAGCTCAAATATTGATGTCTTGTTTGAGTTATGAAAAGTTGGGGTCGGGATTCCTGTCTGTGTTCAATCGTGGTCATGTGCTGTACTTATAACTGTTTTGATGGTGTAATGGTTAGAGTGTTTAAGATCTGTATGTGGTAACCCAGGTTCGAATCCTGGTAAGATCACACGCTTTCATTAATTTCATTGGGAGGTGTTTGGTCTTGGGAGTGAAATAAATAAATTAGCTTACCCATAGTGAACAGGGTATACGTGCAGGGTGATGCAGTTGCCATCACGTCCATCTGTTATCCTCCTACAATTAATTATGGCAATTTAACTATACGAATATATACGGACAAGCAAAATATAGTCTTAACCTATTATATAATTGGTTAAAGTCTATATTAAGATTTTGTTGTGTAAAGATAGATAGGTAAAGTGGCATAATTGACCACTTGCGAGTTTCAGGCTATAAGGAAGTTGGAGTTTCTCATATCAATATTTAGCTAAGTATTAGATATAAATATAATATGCTAGTAGGCTTATTGCATATATTAATACATAAAACCAAATTCATCTGACTTTCTATCCCTCAGAAACCCACATTATTATTGCATTTCTGTTTTATATCGATCTCAATGCCTCTAACTTCCTTATAGCCTGAAACTCGCAAGTGGTGAATTAAGTTGATCTCTGTACTGGTAGGAGGTGCAGGGGTGGTACACATTCGGCCTTGCTGTTGTTGCCTGCCGGCCTTGGTACCGTATATATAAAATAACTGACCAGGGCAAGTCCGCTACACCAGCCTACATTGTTTGCCTGAGACATATGGAAGAACTTATTATTATCAAGAATTTTCACTAGCTCCCTCGTTTTCCTCTCATTTGAACACTGCACAAACTCCCTCCCGATCCTACGCTATAACGACAATAAAACCAACTATAAACCGAGATACTGCCAATTGTTGTTTTTGTCTCTCTCTCTCTCTCTCTCTCTCTCTCTCTCTCTCTCTCTCTCTCTCTCTCTCTCTCTCTCTCTCTCTCTCTCTCTCTCTCTCTCTCTCTCTCTCTTTAATATAGCCTACGTTATTTCCCCCTTCCAAATTCTCTCCCATGCCTCTTCTATAATCACTTCAACAAATTTTACTAATGTGATTCGACATTGAAATAAAATACACAAGAATAAGAAAATTCACAAATATTATGAAAAGATGAATATTTAAAATATCCATTATAAAATATATTTAATTAGTATATCGTTAAATTATTAATGCAAAAATTGTTTACCCCACAAGTGTATATAATAAATAATTGAACAAAAATTAATAATTATATATACAGTAGATCAATTTCAAAAAAAAAAAAAAAAAAATCATATCAATGAGTAAATGTATTGTCAACCAAATAAATAAACAAACAAAAAATACATAATGACTGCTATAAAAAAATAAACGAATCAAAATATATAAATTCGTCCAAACTGCTATAACAAACACGAGAAATAATAGTGCTCAAATTCGACATGTCTCATTTCTTGTTGAGTGTTTCCCCTTTGGTTGTGTTTACTCAACCTTTATATTCTTGACCTACTATTAAGCGGAAATAATGAATAATGTGTTGGGGGACGAACTCTACAATTGTCTCACGATATATATATATGTATATATATATATATATACTGTATAGCATAACGGTATTGCTTATCGTGAATATTGCATTGTATGCTGTTGGTTTTGTATTATGATATTTATTTTGTTTTTTTCGGAAGACTAGTAGTGACTACTTACATTATGTATTATGAGCTGATTTGTTTTTGTTTTGTTTTTATTTTCTTTATATGAATGTTTTCCTATATTTAAGGCATTTGTTTTACTTATATTAAAGACCAAATTACTTAAAGGTATTAGGAATCTTACTGGATAATTACTCGTTTAAATATTGTTTGAAACTAGTAACTTTATCACATCATATCTTCTTTAATACGATAGTAAGTATATTATTTTTTTATGAAATTAAGTTGTTTTAATAATTTTGAAATAATATGCATAATGATGGCAATAATGTACAGACAATTAACGAGTCCATCATTACGTGAGATTTTTGTTGAGTTCTTAACTCAGTGTAACATTTTTGCTTCAAAATTACCCATTTCTATGATACCTGAATTACACAGAATATTGTCCACTCATTCACTCTTCCAATTATATATTATCACATACTATGGAGGCTATAGAAAATATATACAAAAATAAATTGTCGCATTTATTTTAATGAGGCATACTAGAACGAGAAAATTAAGTGATACACATATAGTTTATTGATGCCGTATAGACATTAAAATACATAAAATTTAAGCTTATACCATGAATGATTATGATCCTTTGGGATGGCAATTATTATTCTAATATTCTGTGCAAATTCTGGTTAAATGTTTTAATGTTATTCTTTGCATGATATTCTCTTATATATACTAGTAGCACTGAGATATTATATGGTAGTTCAAAGTAGATCTTCCTTAATAATGTATAAAAAGTATGATGTGTGGGATTGTGTGAGTGTGTGTGTGTGTGTGAGAGAGAGAGAGAGAGAGAGAGAGAGAGAGATAATGTGTGTGTGTGTGTGTGTGTGTGTGTGTGTAACATTATCTAAGACTTCCAAGCTGTTATCTAAATAACTCAAGCTAAAAAATGGTACCTACAAATAAACATAGGCCTAATCATTAACATTGTAATATTGTATGATATATATTTTGTTCCAAATCGTCAAGTCTAACGAATAAGTCTGAAAACAAACGTTAGTATATGGAGAGAGAGAGAGAGAGGGGGGGGGGGGGGGGGGTGCTTGTATGAGTGGGTGTGTATGTGTATACTGTATGTGTTATTTGCGTGGCTGTGTGTATGTGTAGGCCTATGCATGTATGTGTTATGTGTGCGTATATGAGTGTGTATGCATGTATGTTCTAAATGTGTGTATTCTATGCATACACAACCCCACTTGTTTCTGTAGTGGCCTATATGCTATGTGTGTACTGTATGTGTGTGTGTGTGTGTGTGTCTATATATACATGAGCCCACCATTATGTGTGTGTGTGTGTGTGTGTGTGTGTGTGTGTACGTTTGCCTCTGTGTGTGTGTCTATATACACATAAGTCCACCATTATGTGTGTGTGCGTGTGTACGTTTGCCTGTGTGTGTGTGTGTATGTGTATGTCTATGTACACATGAGCCCACCATTATATGCGTAGTGACTGTCTGTTGTGGTGTACATAGTCTCTGTTGTTGTGTACAGGTTGGATCTTATCTGACTCAATATATTGCAAGTTTTTTGCTATATTATGTGTTTAATAAAGCTATTTTTCAATAAAGTCGCTATTTTATCCCCTTCTTTTATTATAAATCACACTTAACTCTTTGAAGATTATGAAGCATTTTGACAGTTTATTCTGGCTGTCATTAGACGACTTTATACAGTTTAGGAAGGGTCTGTGGGAATCATAAGGGTAAAGAATATCTCAATCAACCCTCTGACTTCCATTTATTCTTCCTAATTGGAATAATATCAACTCCTAATACTTAGAAAACAGATTGGAAATACGTCATCGGATCTTCTAAGGGTTAAATACCGACGACAATGATTAGGATTATCTAAGAGTACGGTACTTAAGGGGGAAGTGCTTGGTTTTTGGTCTATATATTTATGTATTAATTTATTTTTGAGTTTCCTCCCTAGACCTCCATCAAGCTTAGAAAAACTCCCCCTAGACCCCCTTTTAATATAAATGCGTACATTTTTCGCTAAAAAAAATCCCGGCCGAAGGCCGGTTCCTTCTAAAGCTAGAGGCTCGCTTTCGCTCGCCAGGAAAAATCGACACCAAAAGGGCACAAAATTAGGTGAAAGGTCTCAAAATCGCCAAACTAACGGAACGAATATCTTAATACCTCAAAACGAATATGCCAAACATGAGGGAGAAGGGGGATCCAGAAAAAGCGAGTACTACCCCCGTAATCAGTCCCATAACCTTTTCTGGGGTAACTGGAATACCACACGTAAGTTGAACTTTGCACAGATGAACTTCCGCGAGAGAAAGAGAGCAGGAAAAAAATTGCCGTTTCTGACAAATTCTTAACGTCAGGTGAGATTTAAAGGGGGTAGGCTACTACTCGCTTTTTCGGGACCTCCTTCTCCCTCGTGTTTAGCATATTGGTTTTTGAAATTTTAGGACGTTCCTTCCATTAGTTTGTCGATTTTAAGACCTTTCGCCCCAATTTTTTGTCAATATCAAGACCTTTCGTGCCATTTATGTGTCATTTTTCCTGGTGAGCGATAGCAGGCCTGTAATTTTAAGAGAATACGGCCTTCGGCCGGGAAATTTGTCTACCGAAAAACGTACAAATTTATCTTGAAGGGGGTCTAGGGGGTGTATTTCTAAGCTTGAGGGAGGTCTAGCGAGGAAGCTAAAAAATAAATGAATAAATAGCCCAAAAAACCGGGCACTATCCCCTTAAGGAGGAAACGAGTATATCCTGAAGCACCTGTTCTAATCCTTCCTCACAACACCACCTCCTGACATTCCACTCTGATGTCAGAATATCAGATATATTTCTTAAGGGGGGTCACCGGCTTTTTTTTTTATCTTTCTCTCCTTTTCTCTCTTGCCCTGGCTTGTATCCTTTCGGCCCCATTCAGCCAAATGTTTTTTTTAGACGTTTATCCCCATCCAGGTGTCGATTTCTTCCTGGCGAGCGATAGCGAGCCAGCATTGTATGGAGAAATCCGGCTTCGCCGGAGAAATTTTTCTATCGAAACATTTACAAACTTAGCTCGCTCTCAAAACAAAAATATTGACACCTAGATGGGGTAAACGTCTTAAAACAGTAGGCTGAATGGGGCCAAAGAGAGAGGGAGAGAAAGAGAAAAAAAGCGAGGTTGGCTCCCTTAACAACTTATTCCTTGCCCATGTAGTTAAACTTCTCATATTCGCAATACAAAAACTAGACTATCTATCTATCTATTGCCGGACGCCTTACTTCCCGTAATGGGGGTGGCCAAACACAAAATGCGCCCAAACATGGGTCATTTGGGGCACTACACAGGGATTTTGGAAACAAATATTTTCGATTCTGGGCGAATGGCTGGTCGAAAATGCAATCTACGGTCATGTATAGAAGCTGCTCGTCGAGAAAAATCGAATGGCACCAAGTAGATATTCCCTGGGACTTATAGTTTGGGCTACAGAGGACTTTTAAAGTCCAAAAACTGGTCATTTGGGCCCTTCTGGGAGGCCAAGTCATATACGAAATCCTAAACTAATTGTCCGATTTCAATTCTGGGTACGATTTTAGTTACTGGACACCTATTTGACAGGTACCACCGAGGATTTAATACATATTTTTTTTTTCGGTTTCCACGCATCCAACACCAAGCTACACCTTTTTCTGGTCCGGTAATAGTATTGAAAACGATATAATAACTTTTTAAATGTGGTTTTCGACGAGAATAAAACGGCGCGTTTGGGCCGAAAATCGGCGGCGGCGGCGGCGGCGGGGGGGGGGGGGGGGGGGAGATCGCTTCGGATCGTCGGAGTTTGTTTACCCAGGACGCTCGAGGTTACTACGGCCAGCTGTTTTACTTGCCCCCTGCTGGCCACATATATGACGATTATTATAATTCACGGGGGGGGGGGGGGGTGGGGGGGGCAGAGCCCCCCCCTCAACCCTGTCCTGTATCCCACGGCCTATAACGCAAGTCTTTATCAAAATGGACCCAACAACTGGTTAGCCTATATAAGCTTAGCCATTTGAAGTCGACCGCTAAGGCGGCGGGACCGGCAAGTCACTCCGAGCGTAAAGTAAACAAAGCGACGCTACTTCCACGAACGCAACCGAGTTGTTTTAATATTTCGTCTCATATTATCATTATTAAAGTGTCCCCATTGCTTTTTTAGTGTTTCGTACACCAGAAAAGGGTGCAGCTTGGTGTTGGATGCGTGGAAACCGAAAAATAATATGTATTAAATCGTTGGCGGTACCTGTCAAATAGACGTCCAGTAACTAAAATCGTACCCAATTCTGTTTGCGCCATTCGATTCAGCGTGTCAAAGTGAACTTATGGTTCAAATTTGAACAAAATCCATACATAGATAACTACGGAAAGTACTGATACTCTACCTTCATTTCTAATACAATAAAATAGTTACCCATTCAAAGTATCGTTTTCTGTAAAGGTTATTGAAAGAAAACTGTCCCCGTCTTCAATATTGTATGGTTAACTATACTATTTGAATATAATATTATCACTTACGTGGCTTCTCCATTATAACAAGTGGGTAAATTGGGTGGAAGGAAACCTCAGAAAAGAGCTTTAATTATATATCCTTCTCTAAATAATAACACACACAACAAAGCCACTCCAACAGCTTCTTCTCTGACTTAGACAGCCACCATGTAGGGGACAGTGGTTTTAAAACTTTAAAATAGGCCTATTGGTCCTAAAAAAAAATCAAAATTAAAAAATTCATATGCCGTTGGAATTGCAATGACAAGACGAATCCATATATACCCATGAAAACTTGAAATTCGAAAGTCAAGTGCCAAGTGCAAAAATATTCCTGGGCAAGGATTTTGGAAACAAATATTTTAGATTCTGGGTGAATGGCTGGGCGAAAATGAAATCTAAGACCATGTCTAGAAGCAGCTCGGCGAGAAAAATCGAATGGCACCAAGTAGAATTCCCTAGGACTTCTAGTTTGGGCTACAGAGGACTTTTAAAGTCCAAAAAACGGTCCCCTGGGCCCTCCAGGAAGGCCCAGTCAAAATCGAAATCCTAAACTAATGGTCCGATTTTAATTCTGTTTGCGCCATTCGATTCAGCTTGCCAAAGTGTACTTATGGTATAAATTTAAACGAAATCCCTTCATAAATAACTCGTCTATGGAGTTTTTAAACTTTAAAATAGGCCTAGGGGGCCTACAAATAGGTCAAAATTAAAAAAAATATATACCGTTGAATCCGCAACGGCCAGACGAATCCAAATATGTAATAATATTGACAAGTCAAAATTCGACCAAAATCACCGATTTGCCTGGGCAAAACCCAAGGTTTTTTGAGATTTTTGTTCCGATTCTGGCCGAATGGCTGGGCGAAAATGAAATCTAAGACCATGTCTAGAAGCAGCTCGGCGAGAAAAATCGAATGGCACCAAGTAGAATTCCCTAGGACTTATAGTTTGGGCTACAGAGGACTTTTAAAGTCCAAAAAACGGTCCCCTGGGCCCTCCAGGAAGGCCCGTCAAAATCGAAATCCTAAACTAATGGTCCGATTTTAATTCTGTTTGCGCCATTCGATTCAGCTTGCCAAAGTGTACTTATGGTATAAATTTAAACGAAATCCCTTCATAAATAACTCGTCTATGGAGTTTTTAAACTTTAAAATAGGCCTAGGGGGCCTACAATAGGTCAAAATTAAAAAAAATATATACCGTTGAATCCGCAACGGCCAGACGAATCCAAATATGTAATAATATTGACAAGTCAAAATTCGACCAAAATCACCGATTTGCCTGGGCTTAAACCCAAGGTTTTTTGAGATTTTTGTTCCGATTCTGGCCGAATGGCTGGGCGAAAATGAAATCTAAGACCATGTCTAGAAGCAGCTCGGCGAGAAAAATCGAATGGCACCAAGTAGAATTCCCTAGGACTTATAGTTTGGGCTACAGAGGACTTTTAAAGTCCAAAAAACGGTCCCCTGGGCCCTCCAGGAAGGCCCGTCAAAATCGAAATCCTAAACTAATGGTCCGATTTTAATTCTGTTTGCGCCATTCGATTCAGCTTGCCAAAGTGTACTTATGGTATAAATTTAAACGAAATCCCTTCATAAATAACTCGTCTATGGAGTTTTTAAACTTTAAAATAGGCCTAGGGGGCCTACAAATAGGTCAAAATTAAAAAAAATATATACCGTTGAATCCGCAACGGCCAGACGAATCCAAATATGTAATAATATTGACAAGTCAAAATTCGACCAAAATCACCGATTTGCCTGGGCTTAAACCCAAGGTTTTTTGAGATTTTTGTTCCGATTCTGGCCGAATGGCTGGGCGAAAATGAAATCTAAGACCATGTCTAGAAGCAGCTCGGCGAGAAAAATCGAATGGCACCAAGTAGAATTCCCTAGGACTTATAGTTTGGGCTACAGAGGACTTTTAAAGTCCAAAAAACGGTCCCCTGGGCCCTCCAGGAAGGCCCGTCAAAATCGAAATCCTAAACTAATGGTCCGATTTTAATTCTGTTTGCGCCATTCGATTCAGCTTGCCAAAGTGTACTTATGGTATAAATTTAAACGAAATCCCTTCATAAATAACTCGTCTATGGAGTTTTTAAACTTTAAAATAGGCCTAGGGGCCCTAAAAATAGGTCAAAATTAAAAAAATATATACCGTTGAATCCGCAACGGCCAGACGAATCCAAATATGTAATAATATTGACAAGTCAAAATTCGACCAAAATCACCGATTTGCCTGAGCAAGCTGCTCGTCGAGAGAAATTGAATGGCACCAAGTAGAATTCCCTAGGACTTATAGTTTGGGCTACAGAGGGCTTAACGCCTTACGAGCGGGCCCGTCAGTAACTTCTACTACCCGCCAAGCGGGTCTCTCGCCGATCCATCCACTCAATCACAGACAACACGCAGCTGCATGCACGACCTCCCGAAATCCATCCTTCTGAATCCTCCCTTCCTCGCGAGGACAGAGTCCACCTGGCCAGGCTGAGATGCGGACACCATCCAGCTCTCCTGAGCTATCAGAAGAGACTGGATGACTCCATTGTCGACGCCTGCCCGGGATGTAACACAGCACCCCATACCATTAAACACATCATAGAAGACTGAATTTCACACCACTTACGCCAACAACAAAATCTACACTCAATGAGAGCTCTGTGGGAAAGCCCGATCGTGGCCATGGCCTTCCTCAGGGACTCGCGGCTGTTCGGCCAGGCAGCTTAGGGAACAACAACAACAACCTGCCAAGTGGGTGGTTTTACCTTAAACGACCTAGTTCCGTGCTCTTTTTCATGCATAAACGAGAGCCAGAGCGTAATACAATTATGTATCCCTGAAAGGGTGATAATTGAGCTTTCCAATGACACCAGAACCATCCTTCTACGACCACGCGTTCTCTTTCAACGATCGTGCAAGACGAAGGAAAAATCCCTATAATACGGTAATTTCCTTACATAATTCCCTGTGTAGCGAGGCAGTGAGTGTGGATGTGTGTGGAGGCAAAGTCAGTTGCCGCGCGGGACCCGTGCCGAACGGTCAGAGCCGACCTACGCTCCTCCCCCCGCTCGTCTCACTCTCAGAGCCAAATATTGCTAAAAATTGCACACCGCCTGAAGTCGGTCCCCAACACATAGTCCTTTCTTCTCTAGACCGACTTAAGTCCGGTCCCGCCAGACAAGGGTTAAAGTCCAAAAACTGGTCATTTGGGCCCTTATTTTAGGCCAAGTCGAATGCGAAATCCTAATATATAAACACATACTGTACAGTCGCGCTAATAAGTGATGTCTCGGCACCGAGTACTTTTTGATCAATAATTGGTATCAGCAATAGTTAAGCTTAATTTGTTCATATCGAGTAAAATATACAAACATTTTCCTACACATACCCACCCTACATCTGACAGACATTAATACAGCACAGAGCAAGCCAAACGTAATGACAGCTGGGACATGACTTATTAGCGCGACCGTACATACAAACTTCCTTAATGCACAATTCGAAGGGGAAAGAAAAATACTGGCAACTGTTTTGTACTTCTTACAGTTAACGTTTATTCTGTGGTGCCTAACAATGTACATGTATTTACACATCCTAGTTACCCCAGCACGGCTTAACTGCTCGGTACCACGGCACTCTTTACATCTTATTCTGGTTATCAACAGACCATTTTACTCAGCTTAGAAAGGGCCTGTGGGAGTCACAGAGGGTTAATTGAGATAGTTTTTACCCCTTGGATTCCCAGAGGCAATTCCTTACCTGCATAAATTTGTTTAGTGTTAGCCGGAATATATACAAAATGCCGCCACGGTACTGAAGGGCTAAACCTCACTAGCTGCACCTCACTGAGCATAAGCACAGCTGCACAAATGGACCAAAATAAGATAGAATATGGGAAGTCATTATTTCTAAAGGCCCACTTAGTATCTGTTCAAGGTGGAAGATATATATACCGGTATAAATACAAATATTCTTTCGCATAAGTACACCCTATTTAAAATATTACTGGGCAAAAAGACATACATTACAACAGTGCTAAGTAGACCTTTAAATAATGAAAACCCTGAAACCAAAATTTGATCGTAAAACAAAAACTCTAGATTTTGTACATCAAGGCAATCAAAACAAAATACACTGTCAAAATAAAAAGATGCCGACTCAGTGCGAAGAAACTAAGATGAAGTGCACACACACGGTACCAGGACTGAAAAAAAAAAAAAACCAGGAGGAAATTTTGGTCAACAATGAACATGGAACTGAAGAACAAAAATTATAACGAGGGTCATTATTGCTGACTATTACTGGTTTTATTTCAGCGTTAATATAAATAACGAACCTAGAAGTGGTGAGCTAACTTCTATTTCTTGGTTCTATACCTGAAGTTATATATTCTGGCAATAGAAGAGTGGAGGCGAACGGATTGTTTCTTCGGCGTTTTCTTCTAGCCTACTGCCGATTTTGACGATCACTTCAACAACAATAGCAAACTGGCTCTAGAATTCATAAAAGCGCCAGATCATCCAAAGGAATTCGCTAGCACTCCGATCACTGCAATTTCGCTGATCTCTCATTCCCGTATCCGACTTATGTACGATTATCAACAGCAGATTTTAACTAACTCTACACCGGAGCAAATGAAGTGATCCAGGTGACTAACATAGGCATTTTTATATCAACAGAATTGCAATTCAAAATCGGATATTGGTTAGTAAAAACGTCTAAAAAAAATCCATCCGCCATCGCCATGACACTTTCACACGCTTAAGATCTCAACGACCGTGTCAACCAACCATTTGTTCATCTAGAGAGAACAAACTTCCAACCATATCTAAAAAATTCTTACAAAATATACATTTCTCTAAAATAGCCTCTTGCATAAATCTGTGCCAAGCTGAATTTTTTATTAAATTTCACAGAATGTTGTAAATGCTGAATAACACAGTCTATCTCGCTGAGGATGTTTACCTTTCCACTACCATGAAGTCATATATTTTATTCTGGTTAAAATCAGATAATTCTCTTCAGCTTAGGAAAATTCTCTCGTAGGAAATCATTAATGGTAGCACCTTGTTAAGCTTGGACTCCAAGAGGTTCTTCTCAGCACGCCTTATCTGGTATAACTATCCAAAAAAGACTGGAATAAAATATACAAGTCTCAGGATCGAAAAGGTTGATTCCATTCGTGTAAGTGATCCCCAGTCAATACTTTACGTGCAAGGCAACTATAGTAGCAAACATCTGTATATTATTCAACGATGCTCTCGTTTCATATGCCGAGTTTCACCACGTCAGTAAAACGGCATTGCTGTTCAGTGAGGACATTTTGTTAACAGGATAGCGCCCTGGGAAACACGAGAGAGGGGCTTAAAATTTGGGGGCCTTAACCCTCTCAGTATTTTATGACGCATTACCGTTTTATGTTCTGGTTATATTTAGACGATTTTATTTAGATTTGGAAGGGTATATCGAGGTAAAGTGTTGATTGGGCCAGTCTTTACCCTTTTAATTCCCACAGATCCTTTCTAAGCGGCAGAAAATCGTCTCATTATAGCCAGGATATAACGTTAAAGTGAGTCATAATTCTTAAAGGGTTAATTCACAAAAACTGGAACATTAGGGTAGACTGGCATACTGTACGCGGTGGTCGAAGTAGTATGTCATGTCAATATAAAAAATACCCATAAGACTATGACTTAATAGATTACCATATTTGATTTAGTATAGAAATGCACCTAATCTATCATTTATTATAATACTAAATATAATAATCTAACTCTTAATATTATTGGGGAGTATTATTTTATTGGTTAGGCCATGTTTACTAATTCGATCACCGCGTACGACTTGGCGAATCTAACCTATATTACATCACTAATTCATAAGAGCTCAATAATCTGGTAGAGTTAAATATATAATATTTTGTTGGTATAAGTATGACTGTATTTGTTTCCTTTGCTGTAAGAATGTATCTCTGTAACACTACATTCTTTATCAAAGGCTGCATAACTTTTGGGAGTAGAATTTAACAATACCCTAAATTTCTAAAGGAATCAATTTGGAGAGATAATGACTTCAACACTGCATTACATTTCAAGGAATTCTAAATAATTTTCTGAATTACAAAATTCAACAATACCCAAAGGAATTCTAAATACCGTATTCTTTGCAGTTACTGAATTCAACAATATTCTAAATTTCTAAAAGGAATTACCGTACTGTATATAATTTTTGGCCCATTTTGGTTGTCAATAAGACAATTCCAAATTTACAACTTCAAATCAGAACCCTAGACCTTTACCGGAGACTCAAATTTAAGCTCCCTGAGCCGCGGAAGCCCCCACCAACTTTTTCAATCCTGAGGTGCTCATAGACTTGGGGCGCTCGAGAGGCAGTCCAAGGGCGCGATCCCACACCAGAGAGGAGAGGACCCCCAGAGCGCGGGACACACCAAACAACACGGTGTAGTAGTTCATCTCAGTCATGCCGTAGAACTGAAGGAGGACTCCGGAGTGGGCGTCCACGTTGGGCCAGGGGTTCTTTACCTTGCCCAGTTCGGTCAGGATGGGTGGCACAACGTTGTATAGTTTGGCAACCAGCTGAAATAGAAATTATAATGTGAAACTTGCAAAATAAACAAATCAAAACTTGGACGAACACAGTAAAAAGACAAAACAACTGATGACAAAACAACTGATCAAAATCGCTATGTGGAAACAATGCTTGAGCAAAATAATAATTCTTTACAAATAAAAGAACACATATAAGATTAGCATTCATAATGTTGTCAATAGTTCAAACAGCTGATAATGGTTTACATTGTTAAATTGAAACACTCATCATCATCATCAAATCTGACGCCTCGCTTCCAGAGGAAGCGCCCCAAAAGGGATGGCCATGGCAGAAACTGCCTCCAGGCTCCCAGACATGCCCCGACTGACCCACTCCACAGTGCCATTTCCACTAAGTGGATTATAACCATGAACACTGAAGGAGCAGACCCAGAGCAGTCCCTCACCCGGATGGCAGTTCCACCACTGTTTTGCTATTTTATTTACCCCAGTGGGGCCCTGGCTGGAAGCATACCAAGCACAGGAATTTTCTGGAAATAGGAACCAGTGGTCCACTGCTCCAGAGGCTGATTGCACCACCAAAGTGGCGGGCGGTGGGGTCGCCGCATCCCTACGCCTGGAGTGAAACACTCCACCCAGCATATTATTCACACTACTGTCAATGTTTGAATTCACACAATATAACCTACTTGTAGGCACCAAAGGGCAATCACAGTTTAGGGACTTGCACAAGAATGGTGCTCAACAACAACTATCAAGTGTTGAGATAACTTGGAAAAATTGACAGAATGAAGCTATCTGCAAAACGTTGTCAATAAAGTGCTCCTCCTCATAAACGTTGTCAATATAGTGTTCCTACTCATAAACGTTGTCAATATAGTGTTCCTACTCATAAACGTTGTCAATAAAGTGCTCCTCCTCATAATTATGGTGTTTATATTCAAACTATCAAGTGACCAAACAACAACAATGCAAACATAAGTCAGCATGTGTGAACTCGGAACTCTAATGAAGGACACACGCTTAAGGGGAGGCAGTTGTTTTTTCGAGTCCTCCTACCCCTCCCTCATGTTTAGCTCTTAGTTATGAGATTTCAAGACAATCGCCTCATTAGTTTGGCGATTTTCAGACCTTTTGCCCCATTCCTTTGCCAATATTAAGACCTTTCATGCCATTTAGGTGTCAATTTTTTTCCTGCCGAGCGATAGCGAGCCTGTATTAGAAGAGGAATTGGCCTTTGGCCGGGAAATTTTTCTACAGAAAAATGTACAAATTTATATCCGAAGGGGGGTCTTGTGGGTGTTTTTTTAAGTTTGATGGAGGTTTAGAGAGCAAACTAAACCCCCTCCTTAAACCATTGAGCCGAACTAGTAAATTATGCTGCACAATACCGTCCGAGCTCCCTTAAACTACAGTATCACGGGACTACTACCCCAATAAAGGCTTACTATGGGGCAGTCACTAACATGAACCAGTCCGCATACTAGTGGTCCAGAGAAGTGTTCCAGGTCAAATTTTGCGGACAGGTTTATTGAATATATTTTTTTTTTTACGTTGCAATTATTGTTATTGTTTTGTTTTGAGTGTTTGGCATGTATGTCAGTTATGTTGTCAATTTTCTTATAATTAATTACACAGATCAAACTAAAAATAAGGAAAGATCATTCTGTACCTTGAACAGTTTGTCGTCAGGGAGATGCTTAAGGGCAAACTCTCGCTGGCAGGTGTATCTGGGATCAGTCTTCCTCAGCACAGCGTGACCATAGCCGGGCACCACCTGGCCGGACTTGAGGGTCTTCCAGATAAACTCCTTCAGCTGATCCTCAGTCACTTCATCGCCAATCTCTGAACGCAGCCTGGTCACCCACATTAGCACCTACAGAGTGGTTGTAAGTTAACTATCGTACCATATGATAGCAATTATAGGTACCGTTAAGTTGACTATAAAATTAGTAAGGAAAAAAAAATTAATAAGCGAGATATTCTAAGGTGGTAATGTGCTGGGTCGAAACTATAAAAACATTTTAGAAACTTTGGTTGACAGAGTAACAGATACAGTATAAGAGAAAAGATAAAATATAGGTAGGGTAGAATATGTATGATGATGATGCAGTTTTTACCACCAAACACTCCCTGCTGAATAGCAAGGCTAGGGTGGGTGCCCTGATGAATCAGGGACTTAGTGAATAGTTGCCACAAATTGCTAGACCGCACCGTTCACCAACAGCACTGACATCTGCCAATAACTCACTGGCTGGCCCGAGGCTCGAACCGCCAACCTCACGGTTAGCAGGCGAACGCTCTACCAATCGAGCTACGGCCTGTGACATGTATGTACTGTATTGTACTGTATTTACTCAGGCATTTACCCCATAGCTGGGGTTGGCCGACTCGAGCCAGAGCCCAAACAGGGAAAACAAAATAAAAAAATAAAAATACAAATTCACACATATCTAGGTTGCCCAGTAGAAAACCCAAAGACCCAGGCCCAATTGGGGTCCCCAGCAAAAGATTCTCAGGTCCCAGACCTCCCGGAGAGGTTCCGGTCTCAACAGCAGACACGCAGCAAAGCCTAACCACCACAATCCTGCCCACCTCGCATCAAGGCATGACCCTTCATATATTACGGCTACCCGGGCAAGCAAGGCGTCTAACTGGCGCCTGACCCCCTCTCCCAAACGACCGCGTTTTCACTCATCAATTCACAAGCATTCTCCATTCATTTCTATTTATTACCACTTCTCTTGCCTCATCTATAGTCATTTCTCTATCTTCCAACGCTTGTACTACACATTAGAATATAGTCAATCTAAATCCTTCCCCACCATCTCCGAATGCAATTTGGTTACACACAGTAGCACCAAGGAACAATTAAGAGACATAAAAGGAAGGTTGGTAGGTACTGTAGCATATTTATAAAGTAGGGTGGTGAGCTAGGAGAGGTTCAAGGTATGCTAGCTAGAGGATCAAATAAGGAGAGTTCTAGGTTACTTATATAATGGAGAAGATATAATAACTATTTGTAACATGATACTAATGATTCAAGGTGAGCTATTATAATGTAAAACTTGCAAAATAAACAAACCAAAACTTGGACAAACACAGTAAAAAGACAAAACAACTTATCAAAATCGCTATGTGGAAACAACGCTTAAGCAAAATAATAATTCTTTATAAGGCAAGGATTTGTTAACTATACCGTACGGTAGCATCAGGTATAGATTTTGTTTTTAAATTTCAAAATAATTACAGTATTTGGCTAAACCTTCAATACGTTATTTCCATATACAGTAGTGATTATTATAAGTCTGTTGTCTTTTTAATGTGCGGTTTTTAGTTTTGGTTTGTTTGTTTTGCAAATTTTACATTTTAATCAATTAAAATCAATATGTCCCAGTGGAATTGTGTCACCTGTTAATATTGTTTAGTCCAATCGCTCATATTGCAATTCACCACACCACTGTATACCTGTAATTCATATTTGTTTTCACAAACTTCACCAATTAATTTACAAATGAACCTAACTACTGTAGTAAAATCAATGAAAGTAATGAATACATGTGGTACTCCAAGGACTTGAACCTAGGATACTCACACCAAAATTCCGCACACTAAGCACTAGGCTACCAAAACAGTTAAAGGTTTATGCACAAGCCTACGATACATTATGCATTCTC
Organism: Paralithodes platypus; assembly: GCA_032716605.1. Taxonomy (NCBI): domain Eukaryota; kingdom Metazoa; phylum Arthropoda; class Malacostraca; order Decapoda; family Lithodidae; genus Paralithodes; species Paralithodes platypus. Next base: position 2,204,470 of record CM064489.1, read on the forward strand.
GAATACTGCATATTAATTTAAGTACAGTACATACACCCAACTGCTCTATGATAAACCTAATGTTTAGACGAATGAAAGAGGTAAACCAAACTACATTCCTCCTCATTTTCTCCCTAACCTGGACCCTATACAAAAAATTCCGTATCTGAAAATTATAAACGACCCTGAATGAAATGCCAAGTAAATGCCATTGTCAAGTTCATCAGGCACCTGGGAGTGGGGCAAAAAGTTCACATCACCGCTATATTTGAAGCCGGGGGAATGTTTGTAGCAAAAACTAGATATGGGACAGGACTGCTACTTGCGCTACATCATATCCAAGTTTCACTCTCCATTGTTAAGGTTCAAGGTTTGCTGGCAGATCAGTTAACCCCTTCTGTACCGGCGACGCCTTTTGTACATGTATTATATTATATCCATATTCAGACGATTTTGTGCACTTTAAGAAGGATCCGTGGAAGTAGAAAGGGTTAGGTGAGATAGTTAGAGGGATGTAAATTGCTGGAAGTCCTTTTTAAACTGAATATAATTGTCTAATAGTAGCCAGATTGAAGTTAGACGGACTGTATCGGTATAGAAGGGGTTAAGATTTTAGAGTTATTCCAGCTGCTATAGTAGGTAGTTAATTTTCTGGACTAGTTATATTGTTTATACTATTAATTTATATATATGTGCTTCTGTTCGGGCTCTGTCTTGAGTCGGCCACTCCCAGCTATGGGGTATGTGCCTGAGTATATACATACATACAACTCAGTCAGTTGTATTTCAGTCTTAACCATAAAAATAACCCTCACTAGGTCAATTTCCAGGTAATAGGCTACCTCTCAAGCTTAACAGGTGAGGAATAAATGTTAGCAGAGAATCTACAAAATAAATCAATAACTGCTTTTAACCCGGGAACTGCGGGGAGACTCTTAAGAGTTCCCCCGGCGGACTGCGGGAAGACTCTTAAGAGTAAGGGAGAAAAAAAATCCATTTAAAACACCCAAAAAAAAATAAAAAATAAATAAATAAAAATAAAATATATATTTTTTTATTTATTTTTATTTTGTTTTGCCCCTGGGCCATGCCAAATATCACTCCTCCACCTCTCCTCCTTCCCCACTTTCCTCCCCTCCTTCAGTTATCACCTATTTTCCCTGTTATTCCCTTATTCTGTGGTTTATTTTTGTGCTAACATTAGCGAGTTGGTAGCAGGGCATTGTCATCACTGTTACCAAGCGTGGGAAAGAGCGAGAGAGAGACTATTGTGGAACAGTGTCTCTCCAGACAAGGGGAGGGGTGGAGGGCAGGGAGGTTGCCTCAGCCATACATTATGTAACTCCCGGCCTGTATCGCCGATTTTGACCATCCAAACACTGTTTCCACTTGTTTTATTGTTGTAACAGGTTAATACCTTTATAATCAACCTATAATAGGCACATATGGATAAGTATTAATGCTATTTATGGTAAAATAACGATGTTAGTGATGGGAACAGCTCAAATACGTCAGCACAGGAGTGTGGTGTCTCATACCCCCCATGCGCACTTCTTAGGTTAAAAGGCTTATATGCATGCATGCATATGGGAGCCTTGATCACCCAAAGGTAGAGAAATAAGAGAGGGGAATCCCCAACTGTAACACTGCAGTTATTTGGGATACCCCATTTCCAGTACCAGCTCTAATGCCTCTAAGTACAGTAAAAGTCCTTTAATCCGACGACCGATGATTCGAATCTCCCAATAGTCCGAATTTTTCAATTTGAGGCCAAATCCGAATTCACCCGATGGTCCGAATTTCAAGAAGTCCCAAAGTCCCCTTTTTGAGGCATTAGTCCACTCAAATGACACATAATGGAGCACACACATCATATGTTCATGAATTCACTTTAAAAGTTTACCATTGTCATTGTAGCCTATTACCTACTTCAAAACATTCAGATTAATGGTCAAAGGAAGCTACTGATATAAACGTAAACACCACATCGTCTGCTAGAGAGTTTGTTTTGCTCTTGAACGCATCCTTGGGACGCTCCGATGCGCTACTGGCTTGCACCGCATTTTCTGAAAGCGCATTCAGTCTTGAGCTTGAAAACACACCTTTGGAAGTTCCGATACGCTACTATTTATAGTTCAGTGATCGGAGCGTCCCAAGGGTGTTTTCAAGACAACAAGACAAGGGTGCTTTCAATACAATATAATATAACAGAGCACGTCACAAAAGGAAAATCACAAAAGGAAAATTACAAGAACCTCTCAGGGAAGTGCCGTTATTAAGGCATTACTTCCCGAACCACATCTGATCTGATCTTCAAGAGCAAGACAAACTCGCTAGTAGACGATGCGGACATATGGTGTTTACGTTTATATCAGCAGATTCCTTTGACCATTAATCTGAATGTTTTGAAGTAGGTAATAGGCTACAATGACAATGGTAAACTTTTGAAGTGATTTCATGAACATATGATATGTGTGTGTGTCATTTGGGTGGCCTAATGCCTCAATGTTTTCGTCAGGCCATTAATACACAGGTTCATAGGGGTAAAGTCCGATAATCCGAAAAATCCACTAATCCGAACGAGGGCCGGTCCGCTGCCCTTCGGATTAACGGAAGTTTACTGTACCTTGAGACAGTGTGGTGAAAAATGGTCTACAGCAGGGCCACTGTTTGGGTAGTATGCCTGTACTTACACCTAATATGGTTACCTCCCGGTGATGTCAAACAGTTATCAGGGTAAACAATCACTGAAAACTGTGTGTCTTTGTCACTTTATGCAGAGCTGTGTTGGTTTACAGGGCAGTACAGTACTGTACATAAATAAGTGGATGATGGGCACCCCAACCTATTATCATTAACCCACGGACTGCGAAGGTCCTCTCGGAAGCCATGGTATATAGACATGTAAAAATAACCCTTCAAAATCTATGCCAGTGCCGGGAAATTAAAATGTAAAACTTGCAAACTAAACAAACCAAAATTGGGACAAGGACAATATAAAGTCAAATTAAATTATCAAAATCGCTATGTGGAAACAACGCTTACTAAAATGAAAATTATTAAATAAAAGAACACAATCCACCACATAGGGTGTACATCACTACATGAGCAAGTTAATCTGTTTCCCAAGCAAACCAATCGCACATATAACAACGCACTATCGTCACGTTAAAGGAAGTAGTCAAGTTTGGGAAGTCCGGGACGTTCTGGCAAATTTTACTAAACTCTGCATGAATAAAGAAACTACATGTTAAATGTCAAAATATTATTTAAAATCAAATTTGCAACATGACAAGACATTAACAATAGTAAAAAAAATATCTGAAATTTGGGTGACACATAGAAAGTAGTGCCATCTCTCCATACCATATCTTGCACTCCTTCATCCCTTTATACCCCCCCCCCCCCCCCTTCCTCCCTCAATTTGGTCTTTTATTTTGCACAGTCTATTAGTTGTTGTTTTTGTTGTTGTTCCCCAAGCTGCCTGGCCGAACAGCCCCAAGGCCCCGAGCAAGGCCAAGACCATAACCGAGCGCCCCCACAGAACCCTCCCTGCTGACCACAAAAAAGCCTGGGTGACCGAAGCCACTCCATGGCGGGGAGCTGAGGAGGGTGCGGAAACGCCCGGGAAACCAAAGCCCCACCCAGGGCCCTGTGCCCCTCAGCAATTATGAAGAGAGAGGTGAGGGGCAAAGGAAAAGTGTGACGCTTTGGCTTCCAATCTTGGTAGGTCAATCCACGGAAGAGACGCCGTCACTTGAGATCTAGAAAATATATAAGTAAATGGAACAGTCAGAGTAAGCTATGGGTATGGCAGAGATCGCTCAGTTCTCAGTCTGATAGACCAGCCCATCATGGGTTAAGTGTCACATTAGCTGTACAGGTGTCCCTCGATTTACGATTGGGTTACGTTCCTAAAAATCCGATATTAAATATAAAAATCGTATAGCAAACCCTAAAATGAAAGGGGTAAATGGGGATGCGTTTTCGGACCAGCCAAAACATAAACACAAACACCTAAAAACCTATAATAATATTGTAAATCGGGGCATCGGATAGTGAGGGAGACCTGTACTTTGATTTTAACTCACCTCCTGGTTAGCCAAGCCGTGGAGAGGACCGGCCAGACCGTTCATGCCAGCAGCAAAGCTGAGGTAAGGGTCTGAGAGAGCCGACCCAACCAAATGTGTCGTATGGGCTGATACATTGCCTCCCTCGTGGTCACTGGTGGGGAGGAAAAGTTAAATTAAAATGCTTACTCTTATGGAAGATCAATAGTATAAAAATTATGTACAATCGGCCTAATAAGTGATGTCTCGGCACCAAGTATATTTTGATCAATAATTGGTTTCAGCAGTATCTAAACTTAATTTATTCATTTTGAGGGGGATATGCAAACCTATTTCTACATTTACCCAGCCTATTCAACATCTGGCATACATTACATTAATACAGCACAGAGTGAGCCAAACGTAATGACAGCCGAGACATGACTTATTAGCGCGACCGCACCACCCATATTACAAACCATAGGTAAAGGCCTATTCTACACTCACTTTTCCACCTGAGGTATCTTTAATCAGTTTCTAAGCTTGCTGACAAAGCACCCTGTTTGTACGGACAAGGTGCTTTAATCTTCCGTACCTACATGGTCAGTTTCCAAGACTTAGTAAGTTAGTATCATCTGTGACAATGCTCAAATACTGCAGGTGGAACTGATCACGTGGACAGGCCATAAGGTTTGGACAAACACTCTCGTTGACTAACCTGTGAATGGTGAGGTAGAGCCTCATGAGCTCGGTGAACTGAGGGTCGTCATAACCCAACATGGAGGTGAAGTTATCAGACCAGTCCTTGTTGGGGTCGATGGCTCCGATGCTGGTACCGTCGCGGTACAAGTTGCGGTATATGGTGGCGGCAACAGTTGGCAGTTTGGCAATCAGGTCCATAGAGTCCTCAAAGCACAGCTGCAAATAAGGAAGGGTTAGAAATATCGATAATCCTTCAGTTAAGTAAATGTATAGAAGAGCAACCATAGCAAAAGAAGTGAAGAACCATTTCCGAGGTTGAACTGAGACAAGGTATTAGAAGATGAAAAAAGAATTGTGGTAGTGGACAATGGTATGATTCCGGTCGTTTACTTCTATGGATTAAGCATGAATAATTAACATACTGTATTTCCAACTGTCAAAAGTAATCTAAAACAATATGGATTAAGAATTAATAATTAACATACTGCATTTCCAACTGTCAAAAGTACCGGTAATCTAAAACAATATGGATTAAGAATGAATAATTAACATACTGTATTTCCAACTGTCAAAAGTAATCTAAAACAAAGTCAAGAGCATTTTTTAATAATTATTTGGTGCCAACATTCCTCTAATTGTTTTGCTAAGAAATCTTCAATAGGGTAAGACGGGGTAATTTCGCCGCGACGCTAATAATTTGCATTCAAACGCCGATATCTCCGAAGCTATTGCATGGATTCGGCTGCAGTTTGGCTTAGGTTGTAGAGCAGTTTTGGCTTAGGTTGTAGAGCTAGTTTGGCTTAGGTTGTATAGCTATTTTGACTTAGGTTGTAGAGCTAGTTTGGCTTAAGTTGTAGAGCTAGTTTGGCTTAGGTTGTGTTGTAGTTTCGCGGGGCCTGGCGCCAGGGCTAGTGGCGCGTCTGACGGTATGGTCGGGTGCGTGCAGGGGTGTTAGTATGTGGGTGCGTCCACTGTGGTGGTGCGTGTGCCACAGCGTTGGCAGTAGCCGTCAGCTGCTACCTGGTACTTTGCACTAGCACCCTACACACCTCACCCACACGAGACACGTCCACACCCGCACTAAATACAGTACGCCCACACCCGTAGGCCTAATAAATACGTCCACAACTGCACTAGACACGTCCACACCCGCACTACATATCCACAACTCCACACCTGCACTAGACACTTCCACACCCGCACTAGACACAGTGGTGACTAGGCCTACACGTGTGACACACCTGCATCTCTGCCCGCCCCGTTCAGTTGTGTGTGTGTGTGTGTGTGTGCGACATTTTTCTATTGGCATGTTTAGTGGCAGTTTGGGTTTGTGCATGTTTTCATTGGTTTTACCTGTGAGCTTGTGTTTTGTGGTTTTACCTGTGTGCTTGTGTTTTGTCTGGCCATTAATCATATAATATGATCTAGTTTACTAGCAATATGATGCGTAAAATAGGTCGCGGCGAAATTACCCCGCCCGGCGGGGTAATTTCGCCGCGAGAGTAACTTTAAAAAAAATAATCGGCAGCATGACCAAAACATTATATATTTTTTTTTTTAGGGGGGAGCATCTATAGCAGAAAGGCTGAATGTATAGATAAAAAATATATAAATTCAAAATTCCATTTGTGGCAGTTTCTATTACCGTGATTTTCGGCGAAATTACCCCGTCTTACCCTACGTTATTTCCACAAACCGGTAGTGAATTTCATAAGTTTGTTTGATAAATCTTCAATGCATTATTTCCTCATAGTGATTTTGATAAGTTATTTTGTCTTGATATTGTGTGGCTCCTGTTTTGATTTTGTTTGTTTTGCAAGTTGAACATTTTGAATTAACCCTCTCAGGATCTTATGACGCAATACTCTTCTTATTTTTGGCTATTATTAGATGATTTTTTTCAGATTAGGAAGGGTATGTGGCAGTCAGAGGGTTGATTGAGACCGTCTTTACCCTTACAACTCCCACAGATCCTTCCTAAGCTTTATAAAATAGTCTCATGATAGCCAGAGTAAACTTTAGAAAAAGTGATAATCCTCAAGGGGTTACTATTGTGCAGTTTCTGGATTTGGTTTGTTTTGCAACGTTTACATTTTAATTCCAAACAATCAATCAAGGGGAGATGGGCATTTTTTCTGGTCCCCTTTCTTCCTCATGCTCATCCCCATTAGTTTTGAGATTTTAAGACGTTTGCCCCATTAGTTTGTCGATTTTCAGACCTTTCGCCCTATTTCTATGTCAATATTAAGATCTTTCGTGCCCTTTAGGGGTCTATTTTTTCCCTGGCGAGTGATAGCGAGCCTTTAATTGAGGATAATATCCCCTTGATAGACAAGGTAGGATACAGTATGTATGAAGCGATGGAGGAAGTGAATGAAGAAAAGGATATAGGAGTAGTGATAGACAATAAGTTAAATTTCTCAGAACATTTAGCGGAAAAGATAAACAAAGCCAATAGAATTGTAGGGCTGATAAGGAGGACATTTGTGTCACTTGACGAAGAAATCTTCAGGAATCTCTATACAGCGCTGGTTAGGCCGCACCTGGAATATGCGAACCAGGTGTGGGCTCCATATATGGTAAAGGATATAGAAGCAGTGGAGAAAGTGCAGAGGAGAGCTAGCAAGCTGGTACCAACGTTGAAGAACGCGGGCTATGAGCAGAGGTTGAGGACACTGGGGCTTCCGACACTGGCATATAGGAGAAAGAGAGGGGATATGATAGAGACTTTTAAGATAGTGTCAGGAAAGTACGATGAGGATATGTGTGAAGGTATCTTCTTGATGCGGGAGGGAACAAGAACGAGAAGACACTCTAAGAAAATTTACAAAGAAAGAAATAGGCTTGAGAAGGCAAAGAACTCATTTTGTGATAGAGTGGTAAATGAGTGGAACGCACTGCCCCAGTATGTAGTCGATTCCAAATCAATAAGGGAGTTTGAAAGTAATCTTGATAAAGCATGGGGAAGACAAGATTTGAAGTTCGATTATAAAACAAAAATACAGAATAGTAAAAATGTTGCGTCTGCTACCGCCGCCGCCAACACTGTGAACGACCGCAGCAGTGCAAGTACTGGTACTGAGCTGGATACACAGGCATAGTTTGCCTTTTTCCAGAGGATCTACTGTAAGAAACTACTGTAAGGATTCGGCCTTCGGCAGAGACATTTTTCTACCAAAATATTAACAAACTAATCTCGAAGCGGAATCTAATGGATGTTTTTTTAAGTTTGATGGAGGTCTAGGGAGGAAACTAAAAAATAACTGAATATATAAATAAATAGACCCCCCAAAATAACCACTGTCCCCTTAACCCTTGGAATCCGGGAGGCCTCATATGAGGCAAAACGTATTTTGATTAGGAGTTAAAATCAAAGCGTTCAAATTGCGAGGGCGGATTTTTTTTTGTGCGTGGGCGACCGCAGCGCCCCCAAGCACAAACTACCAGGCAGCATCAGTTCTTATCTCGCATCCATGATGGCTGGAGTTAACCCGAAAAAAATCGCTGTGTCCGAATCGACGCCCGCCGCCGCGACCCGTAAGCCTAAGAAAGGCAAGGCTAAAAGGACCAAGAAAGCATTCCTAAGTCCCGGTGGTGTTGCACGTGTACTAAAAGAGTTAAGTGACGATAGTGATGAACTTAGTGAGATTGAGATTGCGAGTGATTTTGACGAAGAGCATGTGGTTAGTGAAGATGTTGATGAAGTGGAAGATGGCGAAGAATTCCAGGGCTTTCATAGCACTGATGATTACGATAGTGATGATGATAATGATGACATGTTGGATGCGGTGAACATCAATTAAAATGTAAAACTTGCAAACTAAACAAACCAAAATTGGGACAAGGACAATATAAAGTCAAATTAAATTATCAAAATCGCTATGTGGAAATGTGAAGGTGATGAAAATTTTAGTGAAATGGGAAGTGTTCTACCCGCATCACGTGAACGTGACACGCTTGCGACCCCGGTGTCGGCTGTGGGGACTCCTTCCTCGGCAAAAATAGCCAGTTATTTTTATAGGAGAGCTGTGCTGGATAGTGCAAGGAAGCAGGCATGGGAGGCGGCCGAAAGGGAAAGAGGTGAAGATGCTGATAGTGAGGATGAGAGTGAAGAGTCTAGCGTGGGTAGGCCTATTCCTTTGTCTCCCGGGACCTCCTCACCCACGGCTGGTGCGTCATTGACCCCGCATGACCCACAGCCCACGCCAGCAGTCGCCACCTGATGTATCACCACCAACTGACGACCAGGATCCCACCTATGACCCTGAAGACACCCACGAATATGGCCGCCCTTCAAGATATATGGACGACCACAGTGCAGATTCTGGGGATGATAATTATGACCTGCCAGACGACCCTGTTGTGGACGAAGCTACCTGATGTATCACCACCAACTGACGACCAGGATCCCACCTATGACCCTGAAGACACCCACGAATATGGCCGCCCTTCAAGATATATGGACAACCACAGTGCAGATTCTGGGGATGATAATTATGACCTGCCAGACGACCCTGTTGTGGACGAAGCTGAGTGGGTGGACGACCCAGCACCCCGGCGTGGCCGTGGACGTCCCTGTGCTCGGGGTGGCCGTGCCCTTGGACGTGGCCATGCCAGGGGCCCTGCTGGTCAGCGTGGGCGTGGCCGTGCCCGTGGGAGTGGCCATGGCCAGGCCGCCCCTGCTGCCCGTCGCCGTCCCAGGCATGCTGATGTCTGGACGTGGGAGGATGGGGCCACCTTTGAGCCACAAGATGCCACATTCGATGACGCCCAACATGCCGCAGGGATTGATCCATCTTTCCCAGGGGGACCTAGCTCAACACCTGCCGAGCTATTCAAGGCCTTTTTCGACAATGATGTCATGTTATATGTTGTCGATGAGACCAATAAGCAGCAGGCCCTCAGTGACCATCTCAGCGGCAAGACCCATAGTTCCCACATGAAGGCCTGGAAGCCTGTCACCATTTCCCAAATGTATGTGTTCATAGCACTGACCATGCTCATGGCACATGTGAAGAAGAATCGGCTGGCAGACTACTGGATCACAGGCGACATAATTGCCACACCTGCTTTTGGCAAACTTATGTCCTGGGACCGCTACTTCGCCATACTTGGTAACCTGCACTTCGTTACCAACACCAAAGTACACAAAACAGACCGCCTATGGAAGATAAGGGGATTCTACGACATGATGAAGGCCAAGTTTTCCACATTCTTGAAGCCTTTTCAAAAGGTCGTGATCGACGAGTCTCTTGTGGTGTTCCGGGGGAACCTTCACTTCCGGCAGTACATACTATCCAAGAGACATCGATTCGGCATCAAGCTCTTCGTCCTCTGTGACTGTAAGACGGGTTATGTGCTCACCTCAGGGACTTCATTGTCTACAGTGGGAAGGAGGGTGAGGTTCTTGCAGATCAAGAAGTAGGGTTCGGTGGAGCAGTGGTGAAGGCGATGATGGATCGCTACTTCAACAAGAACCACATACTCTACACGGACAACTATGGTTGACTCTGGCAAAGTCAACCACAGGACCAGGGAGCCCATCATGAAGCCAGATGCAGATATGGACTACAACATAAACATGTGTCTGGTTGACAAGTCAGACATGCAGGTCGGCTTCATTGACTGCCTGCGGACCTCCTGCAGGTGGTATAAAAAGTTCTTCCTGCACATGATGGATGTGTCTGTGCTGAACTCGTACAACCTGTACAAGCTGATGAACCCCACAATGCCCAGGAAGTACACCTACCTTCGGAGATTCCAGAAACAGCTCATTCTGGATCTCATTGGGGAATATGCCCTGCCTGAGGATTCCTCACGAGCTCATATGCCAAGAGCTGGCACCATGGACCGCACAAACGCTTTCGAACACCACAAGAAGCACAGGATCGTCGGCCTTCCAGTAGCTGCTGGTCGCAAGACCCAGAAACGGTGCATGTATGCAGCCACACCACCCGAAGACCCCAGACAAACACCAAAACCTCGTATCAGTGCCAGGAATGTCAGGTAGCACTGTGCATCACGCCTTGCCACGATGATTTCCACATCCTGGTATACTTCTAAGTGGCACTGACCCTGAGAACACTAGTGAAAGTGACACTAAAACAATAAAACACTATGTGCAAGTGAAAGTGACACTAAAAACAATACAACAATATGTGCAAGGTGAAAGAGACACAACAACTATATATTAGAGTAACTATTCAATAAGTATTTATAAGTGAAACCTGTAATAAGTGAAAGTGACACTAAAAACAATATAACAATATGTGCAAGTGAAAGAGACACAACAACTATATATTAGAGTAACTATTCAATAAGTATATAAGTGAAAGTGACACTAAACACAATATAACAATACTGTATGTGCAAGTGAAAGAGACACAACAACTATATATTAGAGTAACTATTTAATACGGGGAAGAGCAAGGTTATGGTCTTCGAAAGGGGTGAAGTCACAGAGTGTGAGGTGAAGCTGAACGGTCAGGCTATGGAGATCGTCAACTCTTTTAAGTATCTGGGCAGTGTGTTGAGTAAAGATGGGACTATGGATGAAGAGGTGCGGGAGAGGGTACAACAGGGGAAGAGGGTTGTAGGAACGCTAAAAGCAGTAACAAGAAATAGGGTGGTCAGTATGGAAGTGAAGAAGTCCTTGCATGACAGTGTGGTAATCCCGACACTGACTTACGGAAGCGAAGCATGGACGTTGGTTGAGAGACTCAGACCAAGAGTGAGAGCAGTGGAAATGAATTACTTAAGGAGTGCGTGCGGAGTTACATGGAGGGATAGACAGACTAATGAGGAAGTAAGGAGGTGTGGTGTGGAGGTAGATGTGCTGGAAAGTGTGAAAAGGAACAACTTGAGATGGTTCGGCCATATGGAACGTATGGAAAGCGAGAGAATGACTAAGAGGGTGTACGAGAGCGAGGTGGAGGGACAGAGGGGGAGAGGTAGACCGAATATGAGGTGGAAGGATGGAGTGAGGAACTACATGAACGAAGGCGGTGCTGGTTGGGGGGAGGGGCGTCGACTGACTGGGGACAGAGGTGCATGGGGGCGGTTCGTTCGTGGCCACCCCTTCGGGGATCACGGCGTCAGGCAATAGATAGATAGATAGACTATTTAATAAGTATATACTGTAAGTGAAAGTGACACTAAAAACAATATAACAATATGTGCAAGTGAAAGAGACACAACAACTATATATTAGGGTAACTATTCAATAAGTATTTATAAGTGAAACCTGTAATAAGTGAAAGTGACACTAAAAACAATATAACAATATGTGTAAGTGAAAGAGACACAACAACTATATATTAGCGTAACTATTCAATAAGTATTTATAAGTGAAACCTGTAATAAGTGAAAGTGACACTAAAAACAATATGTCTAAGTGAAACAACCAAATGTAATAATTACAAGTGTCAAATACGATACCGTACGGTACTGTACGCTTGCGTAGCCTAGCCTCTAACCTAGTAAGTGAAAGTGACACAAAATGTATAACAAGTAATAATAACTCAATAATAACAGTGAGAGTGACAATAATTCATAACAAGAAGAGTAATAACAGTGAAAGTGACACAATAACATTACAATAAAAGTGAAAGTGACACAATAATATTACAATAACAGTAAAATATGTTATATAAAGTTTCATATAACTCAAATAATGGTTGAACAAGTAATAAATGACACAATAATATCACATTATCTCCATAAAAACATAATATCGTGTACCGGTACAAAAGCCACGAAGCGACGAGTGACTTGGTGCGTGCTAGCCAGGGTCGTGGCGAAGCGTTCGGACGCAGCGAAAATATGCGGGAAATTACTTCCATTCCCATCATCATATCTCGGCAACCACTTGTCGTAGCGATGTCAACTCAACGCCATTCTAGAGACGAAGGTTGGTTCTACACTATGCAATTTAGTTGACTGCTCTAGGTGGTCTCAATCAGTAGATATCGAATTATGAAGATAGCCATTTTTCAGGAATACCCCCGGACACGACGATCGCCTCATATGAGAGCCCCCGGATCCCGGGGGTTAAACTTACCTCCCAGTACTTGGATTTATGGACGCCCTCTGAGTAACCCTTGGCGAATTTGCTCTCACTGTTGAGGGCTGTGATGGCGGCGGAGAACTGGGCCATGGGGTGGAGGTTGGAGGGGAAGTTGTTGAGCATGTTAACAACGTGGGGTGGTAGGTCAGCACGGTTCGCCCACTCCTTAGATAATGACGCAGCCTGAAAATAAAATGTTTACATATCAAAATATGTAATCTACGAGAAGTGTGTTAGCTTAGTAATGAATGATGCAGTTTGATCCAATTTTTAACGCTGAGCACTCCCTTGATTGACAGGGGTAGGTTTTTCCGGCTATTATGTGACCTGGGAGCGAGGCCAGCTGTTGCAGGCAGCGTGGGAGGGCCTCGTCCCGAGTCTACGGACTTCGGGGACATACTGAACTGTGAGAGAGTTTCCTCGCACATCTGCAGCGTCACGCATAGCGAAAACAGCTCAAAATTGCGAATTTTTTGCAATTTTGCCTTTCGCTTGCAAGATCGTTGCAAGACAACCAGACGTCGTACAGATGATTCAGGTTTCATTTGAACGCTTTATTACCGTACTTTCACGGGTATATAATTGTTTTACATAAGAACATAAGAAAATGGGAGTCTGCAGAAAGCCGATTGGCCTAAGCAAGGCAGATCCCTGTCCCACACAACCCCAAATCAATTACAAAGCCCAATTATAGGCTCAACACTCTAATACCCTGAGGATCATCTTACCAAAACGGTTAGAGATTAACGCAGGATTATGGGGGTCTGCAGAGCGCTGATTGGCCCAACCCGGCTGATCCCCCTTCACACCCAACCCTTCTCGTCCATATGCTTTTCCAATTTTATCTTAAAGCTCCCTACAGTTTTAGATCCCACTATAGCACTTGGTAGTCCATTCCACCCATCTACAACTCTGTTACCAAACCAATATTTGCCTATATCTTTTCTGAAACGAAATTTATCTAATTTGAAACCATTGGTACGAGTTCTTTCGCTATCACTGAGCTTTAGTACATTTGTCATGTCCCCTTTGTTAATCCCACTAACCCACTTGAACACCTCTATCATATCCCCTCTAACTCTGCGTCTCTCTAACGAATGTAAACCTAATTTCTTCAACCTTTCTTCATACGGAAGATTTCTAATATTATGGATCATTTTTGTCATTCTACGCTGTACTCTCTCCAATGAATCTATGTCCATTCTGTAATAAGGACACCAAAATTGGACAGCATAATCCATATGGGGTCTCACTAATGACAAGTAAAGTTTTAAGATAACATCAGCAGTTCTGTTACTCACACTCCTAGAGATTAACCCGAGAATCCTGTTTGCCTTATTACGAACGCCTATACACTGTTTTCTAGGCTTCAAATCATTGCTAACAAACACACCTAGATCTTTCTCGCAGTCTGAATTTTCTAATTCTAAATTAGCTAGTTTATATTTAACATTTGTTTGCATCTTCCCTATCTTTAATACCTTGCATTTGTCAATGTTAAACTTCATCTGCCAATTTACTGACCATTCATGTAAGGTATCTAGATCCCTTTGGAGGCACTCTATATCGCTATCTGAATCAATTGATCTCCCCATTTTAGTATCGTCTGCGAATTTACTTATCCTACTAGTTATACCTAAATCTAGGTCATTTATGTATATAAGAAACAACAGGGGACCTAATACCGATCCCTGGGGGACACCACTTTTGACTGCTCCCCACTCTGACTTGGTACCATTTATGCCGACTCTCTGTTTCCTACCAATTAGCCATGACCTAATCCATCCCAACAACGCCCCACCTATTCCATGTGCCTCAACCTTTCTCATCAATCACACTCTGGCTTTTGCTTATGCATGAAAATGAGCAAGGAATGATGGAAATTTTGGGCAATTATGCCCACAGAGAGAGTTAATAAATATTAATTTACTCTAGATGGGACAAAATCACAACCACCTCAGAATAACTGTACTGTACAGTAATTATTCTATATTACGATGAATGTTCACACCACTAGTTTACTAGTGGTGTCAGTAGCAGAGTAGTAGAGACAAAGTAGAGATCATCGCACTTACCGTATGTAGTTGATAGTGCTATGATAATTTGGCCCCTAGATTTGGTAGCCTACCTGAACGGAGGGTCAAGCCGAAGCAATTTTGTTTCAAGACTTGAAAAAATATGAGAAGGAATACAAGAAAATTAACTTGACTTAGCATTGTTTTGGCCATTTTATAACTTCCAAAGACATAATTTGATATTATCGTTGCATCTATATATTTATTTTTTTATTTTGCCAGAATATTTGGTCCCAGTGAAATATTTCCAAAACCTATTCTGAGAACCAAAATGTGCAGAACAAGTTTTGAAGACCATATTTTCTAGACTTTTTATTTTTCCAAATGTTTACTTGAATTTTCTTTACCTGAGCCTTGGTAGGAATATCTCCAGTACAGAGTAGCCAGAAGCATCCCTCTGGCAGTGGCTCGGTACCCCCCTCGGCAGCGGGCAGCAATTTCTGACACTCTGGGAGGGAGTAGCCTCGGTAACGGATGCCTTCCTCGGGGTCCAGCACAGAGGTTTCAGTTACCAGACCCTTCATACCTCGCATACCACCGTACATCTGGAAGGGTCACAGTGGAATAAATAATCACATATTTTAATTACAAGATAACTAGCATTGTAATTAACTAGACAGAAAAATATTACATTAATTTTTTTTTAATTTATTAAATAAAAAGAACGTGCAATTTAATTTCAAATACTATAAGCTTAGTAAGCTTACCCACAGATACAGTAGCCTGTATTTCTCCCTGTATTTATATAGGCTGGTCAGTTTTGGTGAGAATGTAGCAGAAATACTTTTAAGAAATCTCTCAAGTCTGTATCCGGTAGTATTTTCCAAGTCTACTCCCGACTAAATCAAAACCTTCCCATGTTGACACTGATCTCTATGACTTTGATGTCTCCGATACCAAAACAATATAGCCCCAAAAATGCTAAAATACTGCCACAAAAATATACACTGCCTATCAAAATGCCAGGTAAAGCACTTACCATGTCGACGGTGATCTCTCCGACCTTGGTGTTGCCGTGAGCCTTACGGAAGGCCTTGACCTCCTCCTGCATCTGAGGGACCTTGTGGGCCATCACCTCCCGCAGGTCCGTGCTCTCTGTGGAGTACTGCTGGGAGGAACGTACTGCCAGACATGCTAGTGGGCTGGCCTTCTGTGTGGACAAAACAATAACAGGTTAACACTATTTAGTTTACCCCATACTCTAAACAAAAAATGCCTCCCCAGGCCCGTTCAAGCTAAATTTCTATATATTTTTTGGTAGTAAAATGGCCTAGCTAAAGGATGGTTTCTCCTAAATTGCAGGCTCACTATCGCTCAACCTCCGAAAATCAACACCTGAAAGGGGCGTAACTTTTTAAAATCTTTCACACCAAATCCTGATGGATCGCATAATTATATGCTTTCATTAATTTCATTGAAGGTGTTTGGTGTTGTGGTGAAATTAATAAAAAATAGATTAATATGGTACCGTCCCAGTAAATATAAAAAAACACTCACAAAGCATTATAATTAGCTATGCACTCGTGAATTTGTATCTTACCCAAATGAGGTAACACTGCTATTAACATTCCAATTACATAAGAGATTGGCTGTAAATGTTTAAATGGGAATAGTAGGCCTATACAGTACAGGTAGCCTATATGCATTGCTGCTTGTGAGTGTAGTAAGAACGAACAGTATGCCAACAATTTTACCCATAAAATCTGCCGGTAATGCAAATTTACTAAAGATTTAATAGATTGTGACTATAGTCTGTTTTTTCCAACTGATGGTAAATTGAATCCCTTAGCAACTGATTTCTCCATACTTAATGGAAAAATATGTAACTTCTGTGTGTCTGCATCATATATATAAATACCAAACTTTCATAATTAACATATTTTGCTTCAAAATCTACGTAATAACGTAGTAAACAAGATGAGGCCATGACAATTTACCATCAGCTGAAATAAACCTACTATAACTTGCTCATGTAGTAATGTACACCCTATGTGGTGGATTGTGTTCTTTTATTTAATAATTTTCATTTTAGTAAGCGTTGTTTCCACATAGCGATTTTGATAATTTAATTTGACTTTATATTGTCCTTGTCCCAATTTTGGTTTGTTTAGTTTGCAAGTTTTACATTTTAATTAATAGTTACATTTGTTTCATATACTGTACTGTACAGTAGTAGAAATATCGAGTTTATGACCCTTTCTCTAGATTCCACAAAGTGTCAATGTTATCTATCACCAAACTATACATTTTGGCTGTACATCAGTTATATTACTGGTTAATCAATACTGTATGTGCTGTAGTTTATATTCAGAGCAGCATGTGTATTCTTAAGTGTGTTGCTGGCTATAACAACAACAGAGCACCTCACCTCTCCTAGATAGAGTAATGCTTAATATATATGCGGAATTCCAGTATGAGTATCCTAGGTTCGAGTCCTTGGAGTAATAATAATAAGCATGTTACTTATTTCTCATAAGCGCCAATTTTTCCGAAGAATTCACTAGTGCTCGGAAAGAGAAAGAAAAAAGAACAAAATCAATGCATCAAAAGAAAGCCTATATACAACACACATTTAACAATCACTAGCAGTGGCAAAATAGCCTAAACTCTATAGCCATCTGTCATGACACCTCTCTCAAGATCATAGCTTCTCTCAAAGAGAAAAGTCTTAAGTTGTCTCTTGAAGCATTCAACAGAACTCAGTTGTCTCATGGACAGCGTCAACCTGTTATACAACCTCGGAGCCATGTAGGAGAATGACCTCTCAAAGAAAGAAGACTGCTGGAAAGCCCTTGGTTCATTAAGACGAAAAGGGTCATTGTCATGACGCACAACTACACCATGGCGTGCCGGTGGACGCCTGAGCAGATCCGCAAGGTACCTAGGCTTACCAAATTTGAGAACCTTAAAAGTCACTAAACACAACTTAAATTCTATTCTTTTCGGGAGAAGTCAGATCTAGCATTTAAGACAGGCTTCCCAGTTTTTGATCTGCGAGATAATACGGGGGCCGGCGTCTTTTTATGGGTTTTCCAGTAAAACTTAACAAACACCACTGGGAAGACTGCGTCATTTATAAAAGCCATGCTGGTCTTTATATCATGTCAGAGGATATTCGTAAATCTTTTGGACAGGTTAAGATATTCTGAAATTTTTACTTATGAACCTCCCGCGTAGCGAGCTGTAATGGTTGTGTATTACGTCTCGTTGAGGAAAAGAACTAACCCAGAATTGCCAATGAAAAGAAAGCTTTGGATATTGATTAGAAGAAAGAAACGATTGTGGGAAAGATTAAAATTGTTAAAAAAGAACATGCCTTTTTTAGCACTGTAAAGAACTCTTTTGGCAGTTCGTTTAGCTGCCTGGTATTCCTCCTTGCTGCCTCCCTTCTTCCATGCTTTGAAGCATCTCCTTTTCTCTTTCACAGCATGTTCTACCTCATCGTTCCACCACCAGGAGGTCTTATTCCTAGGGTGAACCTTTGTTTTCCCACAGACTTTGTCAGTGGCAGCGATAAGGCTATGCTTAAGAAAATTCCATTGACTATTTACATCGTTAGGCCATTCTAGAACCCATACCATGAGTATTCATGTACTGATATACGTAAAATGATGCACAGATAGGCCTATGCAATATACCTAGCCTATATAAGCAATATGTCATACACAAAATTGCATTATTGACATTGGGGAATCTTACCCAGATTTTTTTTGGCCAACATTTTAAGTTCAAAAACTATTTTAAGCACTTTCTACTAATTAAAACTGCGAAATTCAAACGACATGTGTATTTATGCTTTAAGAATGCACCATGCATATTTCATTTGGGGAACATTTTGCGGAGCGAGGGTGTGGCCTACCCTTAACCCTTAAAGAGCGGCGCTCGACTTAAGTCGTACACCAATTTGCAGCAAGTTAGGAGCATTATTAAGGCTTTTAAAGGGTTAAAATAGAGTGCAAATGGCCGGGAGCGCAGCGGGCCAGACAGCCGACTCCCAGGGCTTACCGCCGCCCATTAACTCATGTTCCCTGTGTTCTCAAGAGGCCGGCAGTGTAGCCAGTAGTTAGCATAGCTGGGAAAAATATGCCGAAATACGCTAAACTCCCATGTTACTGGTATCACTGTATGAGAACCACGAGTGCTACGTAGCTCGTTCTGGTCTCATTTTGAAGCTTTTAGCGCCTAGTTTTTTGCTAAAATTTGTTTTCATGTAGATACTTGATTGATCATTCAGGATGGCCTGAATATGCCCAAAATACCCCGCTAGACAAGGGTTAAGTGAAGTAGGAGTTGAGATTTCTGGACTACCTATAATGAACAGGGTATAGTAGTAGTATGCAGAGAAACACTATAGGAATAGGGTGTCAAACCAGAGCAATTTTGTTTGAAGACTGGATTGAATATGAGAAAGAATATAGACAAATTCACATGAAGTTGAATTGTTTTGGCCATTTTATCACTTCCAGGCATATAATAAGAACTGTAAAGGATTAATTTATCCCTGAATATTTAGTACTGGTAATGATAACTAAACACTAGTTTAGTTTGATACCCTGTACTGTATTTGAACAAAGTAATGGAAAAAAGAGCATGTATGAGGGTGCAAAGGCGGCAGTACGTGTGGAGAGTGAGCAGAGCGAGTTCTTTGACCTGAATGTTGGTTTGAAACAGGGGTGTGTGATGTACCCATGGTTGTTTACTGTATCGCTGAAAAGGGAGGGAATTGAGTGGAAGCTACCTATACTGCTGTTTGCGGATGATACAGTTCTGATGAGTGATAATGAATGGGAGTTGCAGGGTCTGGTAAATGAGTTTGGAACAGTGTGCGAAAAACGGAATTTGCAGGTAAATGCGGGGAAGAGCAAGGTTATGGTCTTCGAAAGGGGTGAAGTCACAGAGTGTGAGGTGAAGCTGAACGGTCAGGCTATGGAGATCGTCAACTCTTTTAAGTATCTGGGCAGTGTGTTGAGTAAAGATGGGACTATGGATGAAGAAGTGCGGGAGAGGGTACAACAGGGGAAGAGGGTTGTAGGAACGCTAAAAGCAGTAACAAGAAATAGGGTGGTCAGTATGGAAGTGAAGAAGTCCTTGCATGACAGTGTGGTAATCCTGACACTGACTTACGGAAGCGAAGCATGGACGTTGGTTGAGAGACTCAGACCAAGAGTGAGAGCAGTGGAAATGAATTACTTAAGGAGTGCATGCGGAGTTACATGGAGGGATAGACAGACTAATGAGGAAGTAAGAAGGAGGTGTGGTGTGGAGGTAGATGTGCTGGAAAGTGTGAAAAGGAACAACTCGAGATGGTTCGGCCATATGGAACGTATGGAAAGCGAGAGAATGACTAAGAGGGTGTACGAGAGCGAGGTGGAGGGACAGAGAGGGAGAGGTAGACCGAATGAGAGGTGGAAGGATGGAATGAAGAAGTACATGAACGAAGGCGGTGCTGGTTGGGGGGAGGGGCGTCGACTGACTGGGGACAGAGGTGCATGGGGGCGGTTCGTTCGTGGCCACCCCTTCGGGGATCACGGCGTCAGGCAATAGATAGAATGAAAAAAAACCGTTAAAACATTGTATGAAAGTGTGAAAAGGAACACCTTGAGATGGTTCAGCCATGTGAAAAGTATGGGAAGCGAGAGAATGACTAAGAGAATGTACGAGAGTGAGGTAGAAGGACAAAGAGGGAGAGGTAAACCGAGAGAGAGGCGGAAGGATGGAGTTCAGAAGTAAATGCGTGAAAGCAGTGCTGGATGGGAGGAGGGGCGTTAACTGACTGAGGACAGAGGTGCATGGGGGCGTTTCGTGCAAATTTGTGTGTTCATTTTTTTCCCCTATTCGGGCTGTCTAGAGTCAGCCACCCCCCAAAAAAAAAAATAGAAAAAATAGGGAATGGGCCTAAGCAAATACTGTAGAAGTGTAGATAGATAGAATTTCCATAAGAAAGTGTGTCAAGCCACATTAATATGCGATATATTACTATTCCCGCCTCAATGCAGTCATGCTCTCCACTCTGAGAGAGAGAGAGAGAGAGAGAGAGAGAGAGAGAGAGAGAGAGAGAGAGAGAGAGAGAGAGAGAGAGAGAGAGAGAGAGAGAGAGAGAGAGAGAGAGAGAGAGAGAGAGATAGAGAGAGAGAGAGAGAGAGAGAGAGAGAGAGAGAGAGAGAGAGAGAGAGAGAGAGAGAGAGAGAGAGAGAGAGAGAGAGAGAGAGAGAGAGAGAGAGAATTACTTGAATTACTTAAGGAGTGTGTGCAGAGTTACATGGAGGGATAGACAGACTAATGAGGAAGTAAGGAGGTGTGGAGGTAGATGTGCTGGAAAGTGTGCAAAGGAACAACTTGAGATGGTTCGGCCATATGGAACGTATGGAAAGCGAGAGAATGACTAAGAGGGTGTACGAGAGCGAGGTGGAGGGACAGAGAGGGAGAGGTAGACCGAATGAGAGGTGGAAGGATGGAGTGAGGAAGTACATGAACGAAGGTGGTGCTGGTTGGGGGGAGGGGCGTCGACTGACTGGGGACAGAGGTGCATGGGGGCGGTTCGTTCGTGGCCACCTCTTCGGGGATCACGGCGTCAGGCAATAGATAGATAGATAGAATGAAAAAAAAAACGTTAAAACATTGTATGAAAGTGTGAAAAGGAACACCTTGAGATGGTTCGGCCATGTGAAACGTATGGGAAGCGAGAGAATGACTAAGAGAATGTACGAGAGTGAGGTAGAAGGACAAAGAGGGAGAGGTAAACCGAGAGAGAGGCGAAAGGATGGAGTTCAGAAGTAAATGCGTGAAAGCGGTGCTGGATGGGAGGAGGGGCGTTAACTGACTGAGGACAGAGGTGCATGGGGGCATTTCGTGCAAATTTGTGTGTTCATTTTTTTCCCCTATTCGGGCTCTGTCTAGAGTCAGCCACCCCCAGAAAAAAAAAAATAGAAAAAATGGGGAATGGGCCTAAGCAAATACTGTAGAAGTGTAGATAGATAGAATTTCCATAAGAAAGTGTGTCAAGCCACATTAATATGCGATATATTACTATTCCTGACTCAATGCAGTCATGCTCTACAGAGAGAGAGAGAGAGAGAGAGAGAGAGAGAGAGAGAGAGAGAGAGAGAGAGAGAGAGAGAGAGAGAGAGAGAGAGAGAGAGAGAGAGAGAGAGAGAGAGAGAGAGAGAGCGAGAGAGAGAGCGAGAGCGAGAGCGAGAGAGAGAGAGAGAGAGCGAGAGTACAAAGGAAATCAAGCAACAACAGGTCTAGTGACCCTTCTAGGCTGCTTGTCCTCCAAAACACTGAGGATCAAGTGTCCAAACAGTGGTTTAGAGTGGGTAAGGGAACATTGGAAAGGGAACTACTGCCCTGGAACTAATGTCCGTGGCAGGATTACGAAGTTAGTAGGGGACAGATGGGTTAGTAACTGATGGGAGGATAAAATAAAGTTATTAATTTACAAACGCAGTCAGTCGCGGGTTTGATGCGAGATATTTGTCTAGGCTAAGTTTAAATGAATCAACGGTGCTGCAGTCTATGACATCTCGGGGAAGCCCATTCCATAAGTTGACAACTCGATTGAAGAAGAAATTCTTAGCTTCGTGTGAGTTAAAAGATTTACCAATAATTTTGCAACCGTTTCCCCGCGTGTAATTAGATTGGTCGATAGTGAAGTACTTACTACAGTTCATATTGTCGATGCCTTTGATGATTTGAACACTTGAATTAATCACCTCTTAATCTGCGGGGTTAAAGGATTAATTCTCTGACGCTCCTCGTATGGTTTGTTCTTTAGGCACCCTACGTTGAACGAGAGAGAGAGAGGAGAGAGAGAGAGAGAGAGAGAGAGAGAGAGAAGAGAGGAAAGAGAAAGAGAGAGAGAGAGAGAGAGAGAGAGAGAGGGAGAGAGAGAGACAGAGAGAGAGAGAGAGAGAGAGAGAGAGAGAGAGAGAGAGAGAGAGTGTTTGTGGGTGTGTGTGGGTGCCCGTGTGTGTGTGTCTGTCTGTGTGTGTGGTGTGTGTTTGTGTGTGTGTGTGGTGTGTGTGTGTGTGTACTCACCTAATTGTACTCACCTAATTACGTGTATACAGGATTTGAGCATAAGCTCGTGTTGTCCAGTCTCGCTCTCTACATTTATCCAATTTTGCTTTAAAAGTTGGATATTTCTTGCTCCCACCACCTCCCATCCAACTTATCCAACAATCAATGCTCTATACGGGAAGCTGAACTTCTTACATCAGACTTACATATAACTTTCCTCAACTTACAATCATGACCCTGGTTCTTCCCTCGTCCCTCACCACAAAATCTCCCTTGTCGATCTTCTCAAAACCTTTCACACACTTAAACATCATGATAATGTCACCTCTCTCTATCCTCTCCCTCAGCGTTGGCAGCTTTAGCCTCTCCAATCTCTCCTCATAAGGCAGGTCTCTAAGGCTAGCTATCATCTTAGTTGGCAACTCTCTGAACTCTTTCCAGTGTTTATTATGTTTTATAAGGGTGTGCGTGTGGTGTCGTGGTAGTGTGTGTGTGTGGTGTGTGTGTGGTGTGTGTGTGTGTGTGTGTGGTACTCACCTAATTGTAGTATACAGGATTTGAGCCTAAGCTCGTGTTGTCCTGTCTCTCTCTCTACATTTATCCAATTTGCTTTAAAAGTTTGGATATTTCTTGCTCCCACCACCTCCCCATCCAACTTATTCCAACACTCAATGCTTCTATACGGGAAGATGAACTTTCTTACATCAGACTTACATATAACTTTCCTCAACTTACAATCATGACCCCTGGTTCTTCCCTCGTCCCTCACCACAAAATCTCCCTTGTCGATCTTCTCAAAACCTTTCACACACTTAAACATCATGATCATGTCACCTCTCTCTCTCCTCTCCCTCAGCGTTGGCAGCTTTAGCCTCTCCAATCTCTCCTCATAAGGTAGGTCTCTAAGGCTAGCTATCATCTTAGTGGCAACTCTCTGAACTCTTTCCAGTTTTTTATTATGTTTTATAAGGTGTGGAGACCACACCACTGCTGCATACTCACTTGGTCGTATTATTGTCCCTATTATTTTTGCTAACATCTCTTCATATAAATAATTCAGAGCTATTCTCATGTTAGTCAACACTCCATAGGTTTCACCATTATTTATTTATATGCTGTTCAGGTGACAAGCTGTCTGCCACAACTACCCCTAGGTTCTTTGCTTTCACAGCTTTACTAATTATTTCATCCCTATTTTTATATCCCCAAGAAGGTCGATATTTACTTTTTTCCCATCTCAACAACCTGACACTTACTCGTGTGGTATTCCATTTTCCAAGTTTGACTCCACTCATATAACTTATCTAGATCTCTCTGTAATTCTTCACAACTACTCCTACTTGTAATATGCTTCATTAGTTTTGCATCATCAGCAAACATAGATATATATGAGTCTATTCCCATTTGAAGGTCGTTGATGAAAACCAAAAACATGATTGGGGCCAACACCGATCCTTGAGGCACTCCGCTTTTTACCCTTTTCCACGAGGAGAACTTTCCTTTTATTACTGTTCGCATTTCCCTCCCAATTAAATAGTTTTCCATCCACTTTAATAATACTCCCTCAACCCGCCCCACAGTCCTGAGCTTCCACAAACAATCTCTTATGAGGCACCTTATCAAATGCCTTCTGAAATCTAAGTAGATACAATCTACCCACCCCTCCCTCCCGTGTACAATGTCAATTACCCTATCATAGTAACTCAACAAATTTG